>CM069455.1:58659990-58814957 GCA_035610835.1 Ophiura sarsii | reverse complement strand
TTATAGACGTGCTAGGGACTCCATAGTTCATATGGTTCAATCAACACAATTATATTTACAGGACATTCTTTATCATAGTGAAATTGCAAATGAAAAAAGTATTATTCAACATTCAATAAATATATAGCGAACGATTATAAGCAATCCTGTTATTAAAATAAAAAAAGTGTAATAACAAAAGAAAAAGACATTTACAAGATTCGAACCACTGACCTCATGATTGTGAAGCCAGCGCTCTACCATTTGAGCTAATGAAAACTATGCATAAAACAGTTTTAAAATAAAATTAGATAGAGTTTAAAATACAAATATCACTGAAATCGGAGGGTAAAATGCTTTATATTTCGATTGTTGTGCGTTTTTATCAAAGGTTATCGCCCAAAAGTTGATTATATGCTGAAGGAGATTGTAATTCTGATTTCATTATTATGCATTGCACTTCTTTTTGAAACTATTCTAGACACAGTTCGTTCGTACAATAATTTCAACATTACCTTTTGTCGATTAAAATTCGCGGCAAATCTATTGCACCATGGGTATTATTACATGGGAATCCGGAGACTCAGATACGTAGGGAGTCATGTGATTTTTGTCCAGGACAAACACTTGAGATGTACACGCCCCTTTAAGATATACCGATGAAAATAATATCGAAGGTGCTATGATTTGTATTGATTTTCGTAAAGCTTTTGACACGATAAGAAGAGATTTTATTTTATATGCTATTGAAAGTTTTAACTTTGGTGAATCCATGAAAAAATGGATAACTACTTTGTTTTATAATACACTAAGTTGTATATCTCATAATGGTCACATGTCAAACTTCTTTATGCAAGAAGACGGTCTTAGACAAGGTTGTAATTTATCACCATTATTGTTTATCATAGCGGCTGAAATCATGGCCAATAAAATAAGACAATCAAGTGAAATTAAAGGAATTGAATTACCCTATGTAGATCAGGGTATCAAAGAGGTAAAGATAACACAATTTGCGGATGATACTACTATTTTTGTAAAGGATGAAAAGTCTATATATAATGTCATAAATGTACTTGATAATTTTACAGTTATTTCTGGGCTACAGCTAAACAAAACAAAGAGCGATGCACTTTGGATGGGGTCAAGAAAACATAGAAAGCAAGGGGTTGGAGGTATAAATTGGAAGTTTCATCCCAACAATAATGTAAAAATATTGGGTGTTGTAGTAAATCCGTGTATTAAATTAGAAGAGATGTGTGTAAACTGGGAAGCTAAAATGGACTCAATAGAAAAGGCAATTAGGTCTTGGACGATGAGAAATCTGTCAATGGTAGGTAAAATACAAATAGTAAAAAGTCTTTTGGCATCTAAATTTACGTATATAGGTTCAATATCAGACTTACCTAAAGTGTTTATAAACCGAATAAATAGCTTATTCTTCAAATTTGTATGGGGAGGCTCAGAAAAAGTAAAGAGAGCGACCTTATCCAATGACTATGGAAATGGTGGGCTACAAATGCTGAACTTTAAATATTTTTTAGATTCGTTAAAGATTTCTTGGTTAAAAAAGCTGATGTCTCCCGAAACAGACACATGGAAAATGATTCCACTACATTTATTAAGCGAAACATATTTGGGTCTCAATATTTTAAAATGCAACTGTACTTTAGAAAGTATGAACGAATTGTTTAAGTCAAAGATATATAAGTTACCCATATAAGTTACCCATGTTCTATAGTAATTTGATTAAGGCTTGGTTCTTAACAAAATGTTCCCAGAACATAGATCAAGTAGAATCGTGGGAAAATCAGGTTATTTGGAATAATGAATGTATAACTAGTAGAGGTAAAACATTATATTTTAAGGAATGGGCAAAGAAGGGTATAATGTACGTCTCAGATCTGTATAACCAAAAAAGGGAATTTAAGTCAATGGAGGAGCTGAAATTGCATTTTAAAAATGATGGTAGTTTTGTGTTGAAATACATTGCTTTAAGACAAGCAATGCCACATACGTGGAAAACATCTACAGATTCTTTAAACAATATCTATGACGTAAATTTTAATTATGGAGAAGCCTTTGTTAAATTATCTAAATGTACAACAAAACTGTACAGAATAGCAATGCAATCACAGATATCATTGAAACCAAGATGTCAACATTTCTGGGAAAATAAGCTCGATAATATGAATTTCGATTGGTCCATTATTTGGAAAACACTTGTTCAAGACATCAAAGAGCCACGACTAAAAACATTGAACTGGAAAATCATTAGCAACATTTATCCAACAAAAGTATTTCTTAAGAAAATAAAGAAGGAAGAAAATGATATCTGTGAAACTTGTAACGAAATAGATTACATTGAACATTTCTTTTATAGTTGTAAGAAAATCAAAATAATATGGAAAGAGACTGAAAGAATACTTTTGCAACAGTATAATCTAGACATAACGATATTGCAAAAAGATGTATTGTTTGGCTACCATGATGATAATAACAAGAACACTAATATCGTCAATACGTGTATTAGTGTTGCCAAATCAACTATTAGTAAGTACAGATATGGAAAACATCCTGATTTACTAAGTGTCTTATATTTAGAACTTAAAATTAGAAAACTCTGGAAGAATTGATCTAAAAAATGAAAGAAGATTTACAACAATCTAAACATGAACATGATGCTATGTATTGTAAACATGATATACCGTGTAATGAAAATGTGTTATACATGTAACTAATATGAAATGTAAACATGAAATGTAAACATGAAATGTAAACATGAAATGTAAACATGAAATGTAAACATGAAATGTAAACATGAAATGTAAACATGAAATGTAAACATGAAATGTAAACATGAAATGTAAACATGAAATGTAAACATGAAATGTAAACATGAAATGTAAACATGAAATGTAAACATGAAATGTAAACATGAAATGTAAACATGAAATGTAAACATGAAATGTAAACATGAAATGTAAACATGAAATGTAAACATGAAATGTAAACATGAAATGTAAAAATTATGTGAACATGAATGTAAATATGCCGTAATTAATATGAAATATAATTATGAAATGTAAACATGATGAAACCATGTAAAATGATAGTAACAAACAATAAAAGATTAAAAAAAAAAAATATGGTGATTATTCTGATATCCACATATCTGATGTGAACAAAATCATAACCAAAAGAAAAGTGATCAGAACATACACCTTTAAGTTAAAAGCATTTTCTTTAGGGTAACTACTATTTTAATGAATATATACTTTTTATCTGTCATTATCGGTTAGATGCTGGCTCTCGGTAAAACATGGTCTGATATGGGCGTTTAATGGTCCGGTCCTCGGAATAATGTTGGTAAGTGGAATAAATTGTTACGTTTACCGCCAGCGTAGGGCAAAAATGTGATGTATTTAACCAAATGTGTAATTTGTATTGGTTTACTAATATGTTATGTTAAAGCTTAATTATTTCATTCTATAGTCGTTAGAAAACCAATTGTCAATGCATGTGGATAAATCGTCAATACTTCTATTGCAATTTTAATACCAAAAGGTGGCAAGAACACGATACGCTGTAAGATTTGTCTTAGTACAAATACCATATATTAAGGAGACAAACTAGTATAGCTCCATCTTACAGCAAAGGTCACCGTTTTTACCGCCGGCCGCGGTCTTCTCCGACATGCTGCAAGGGACATCAATAAATTAAAACTGTGTAACGTGATTTTCCCCTTTTGCAACCTTTTTGATACGAAAACATCTGGTTGCCTCCAATTTTTATTTCTTATCTACAGCCTTTTGTTTGTAGTTTCGGGACACGAAAGCTAACGGCAATTACCATGTAAAATGTGTTTTCGATCGAATTTGCAGCCCCTAAAGCTACGAACAATGCAAAATGTGTGTATGGTCTACTTTGCGGACCAAAAACTAAGAACAATAAGTTACCATGATAATTGTGTTGATGCTGGGACTTGCGAAGCAATACATTACCGACCATGTAAAATGTGTTTATGATCGATCGAATTTGGGGAGCCCAAAACATGAAAATAATGTACAATTTGCAATCGATTGTCGGATGAGAATTATATATTCTCAGAGTTGATCATGCTCTTATGTGTTTTGTTTAAAATGTTTACTTGCTATTGCGCAGATTCTGAATTATAATTTATACACAGTTTTACTATTATTGTTACTCATAAAGACTTATAATTGTTGATTATGTATACAGAATACAGCAGCCTTACAACGATTTGAGACGTTGGCTAACTAAAGGATCCGTATTATGATATTAAATATCTAAAAAATTGATTATGTCAAAATAATCAATCATACTAGGATACATTAAAACATTGTATTTTGTCTGATTCCTTACACAGTTGAACACTATTGTGCTGTGCATAGTCATGAAGACCACGTTGAAGGCCGCTAACGTCAGAGATAACACCTCCATCGATAGCATCAAGTGAGTTCAATTATTTCAATAAGGGCTCTTGCCTTTTTACAAGGAAAGCTCGAGGAAAGAGCGGGGAAAGCGCGATCCTTTTATCTATATTATTAAAAGGAGTGACAAAGGATCGGTGATTAACACCTCACTGAATGGATACTTGATTTTCCTCGAGCTTTTATCTACTTGTAAATGGACAAGAGCCCTAAGAATCCTGCAGTTTATATTCGTAATATTGAATGTTATTTAATATGTACCGGAATCACTGCATTGCCATCAACATCTGATGTATTCCGACAATTCCGTAGATGGACAAGGGCAAGAGTTATGAAAGTCAACACATCGATGAAGCTTATCAACATTTCAATGACCGTACTCCCACAAATCAGTATTTGTTTGTCAGATTTATGTTAAGAGATATCAAGGAAACAGTGTACTTTATGTCCCAGATTCTGGACTGTACTGGTATCGTCCGCTATGGAACATCCAGATTTGGTCAAATACTGGAACAAGGTCAGTGTTCCAGTATCGTTCGATACTGGGACATATAAAATGTTCCAGTATCGGACGATACTGGTACACAATTATGTAACTGTATCGGTCAATACTGGGACAAATCACACTGGTAGCATGTGTACCAGTATCGCCCGATACTCATGATACTCGAACATAAACATGTCCTAGTATCGCTTGAAACTGGAACTTAAATATCGTTTGATATTGGAACATAAATATCACTTGATATTGGAACATAAATAGGTAGGTATGATAACGATACTACAATTTCTCCCTTCTGATCATTTTGCTACTGTCTGCAATATAAACATTGTCCGCCCGAAAGCAACAAAGGAGGTTGTTAATGTAAGAAGATTGCAGGACATTAACATGCACGCACTGCGACAAGACATCCTTGCATCGTCGCTGTATTCATCGCCAGCTAAAGATCTCGACTTGCTAGCAGAGCAATATGATACTGTGTTAAGTGGACTAATGGACAAACATGCCCCTGTTAAGACTCGGACAAGATACATTCGTTCCCATTCACCTTGGTTCTCAGACGACTTGCGCGGGGAAAAACAAAAACTTCGTCGTTATGAGAGAAAGTGGGTCAAGTCTGGCCTGCAGGTTGACAGACAAGTTTTCCGTGAAAAGTGTGCTGCCTACAAACACCTTCTGGAGCAAGCAAAGGGATCCTACCATAGATCACAGATTATTGACTGCGATCAGAGCCAGTTGTTTAAACTAGTGGATAGAATGTGTGTTAAGAAATCTACTAACATTCTTCCTGCCCACGAATCCCCAAAGATCTTAGCTGATAACTTCGCCACTTTCTTCGAAGAAAAAGTGCAAAAACTGCATGGCAACTTAAATCAGTCTGTGAAAACCCAAGGTGATTTGCCAGACTCTGAAAGACTAACATCAAATAGTCTCAGCAATTTCCGTTGTTTGTCTGAGGACGAAGTATGCAAGTTGCTGAACAAAATGCCTTCCAAATCATGCCCTTTGGATCCGATGCCAACATCGCTGGTTAAGCAGTGCGCAAATGAACTCCTTCCCATAATTACGCAAATCATAAACTGCTCATTATCTTCTGGACATTTCCCATCAACATTCAAGATTGCTGAGGTTATTCCTCTCATTAAGAAGTGCACTCTCGATGCTGAAGCATTCAAGAGTTATCGTAGTATCTCGAACCTGAAATTCTTATCCAAGGCTACGGAGAAAGCAGCCATTGAGCAACTTCAGCACTACCTCGCTGAGAATGATCTGTACCCTCAATTTCAGAGTGCATATCGTAAAAACCACAGCTGTGAAACGGCACTTCTCCGTGTTTCGAACGATCTTCTGTTGACTCTTGATACAAAAAAGGATGCGATACTTGTCCTCCTGGACTTAAGTGCCGCTTTTGATACCATCGACCACGACATCCTCATCCAGCGGCTGAAGATTAGATATGGTTTAACAGGCAATGCACTCGGGTGGTTCGATTCGTACATTCGCGGTCGACAACAAGTGATTAAGATTGCTAACTCTAAATCAGATCCTCATCAATTACTCAGCGGTGTCCCTCAGGGTTCAGTTGCCGGTCCGCAGATTTTTACCCTATATTCGTCACCAATTGAAGACATTGTGAAACGCTTCCCTGGAGTTAGTGGTATGTACTACGCTGATGATTCCCAATTGTACATCAGTGTGAATCCAAATGATGATACCTCTCCTTCTCTAACTGAACTCGAGAACTGCATCAAAGAGATTAAAAACTGGACACTGAAGAACAAGCTTGCCTTGAATGATAGTAAAACAGAGGTTGTTCATTTATCATCCCGCTACTCTGAAAATGTTCCCACCCCCTCCATAAACGTTGGTGACTCTGTCGTTGATACTGTCACTAAAGCAAAAGATCTTGGTGTCATCATTGATCAGCATCTCACTTTAGTCCCTCATGTAAATAACATCAGCCGTCTCGCTTCACACGCTATCAGAAACATTGGCCGTATCCGCAGATATCTGGACTGTAATAGCACTGAGAAACTCGTTCATGCATTTGTCTCTTCTCGTCTGGACTCAAATAACAGTATATTATATGGACTTCCAGCTTCTCAATTAAGCAAATTACAGCGCATCCAAAATGCCGCTGCCCGGTTGGTAACCTTGACAAAGAAGCGTGTACATATAAGCCCAGTGTTAAAAGATCTTCACTGGTTGTCTGTGGAGAGCCGTATTGTTTTTAAACTTATGCTTTTGACATACAAAGCACTAAATAACCAGGCTCCAAAGTACTTATGCGACCTTATTTCCATCAAGGAACCCACACGCACTCTTAGGTCAAATGCATCTGTCATCTTACAACGGAGGAAAACTAACACTGTCACCTATGGCCAAAGATCATTCTCTCATGCATCTCCTGAACTTTGGAACCGGCTCCCATCTCATGTTAGAAATGCCACATCACTGCAGCAATTCAAGAGCTCGCTCAAGACTCACCTCTTTCAGCAAATGAATTTATAATGTTTTGTATCTTTGTTCATATTTTGTACTTTTCTTCTTTCTTTTTTTTTTGTTCAGCGCACTGGGGTCTTGCGACGGAGTGCGCTTAATAAGCATGGTTTATTATTATTATTATTATTATTATTAAATATCACTTGATATTGGAACATAATTATAGCTTGATACTGGGACATAAAAATGTTCCAGTATCGCTCGATTCTGGAACACAATTTGGTCTTTTAGTATCGACCGATACTGGAACAGTACAAGTAAAATCGTACCAGTATCGAGCGATACTGGAAACTTTTATGTTCCGTTTAATATTGCACGATACTGGTGTCTGGGACCTAAAGTACACTTTTCCCGATATCAAGTAATTACGAGTAACCATAACTATAACTTGATAAGATGGATATACTATAAAGTCTTGATGACTAGTGCCATCCTAACTCAAACATTCAGAATTAAACTGATATCACATTGTATGCTTTTTACTATTTTAGAATCGGCGTTCGTAGTGCTTTCATGTTATTCCCCGTGTTAGGAACCACGTGGGTATTTGGATTCTTTTCTAGCTACCACGTGGCTTTCAGCTACTTGTTCACTATCCTCAATAGCTTACAGGTGGGTCATTACGAAATAAAAAAAGGTTGTGATGCCCTCAAGTGCTAACAATTGTGAGGTCGTGTCGGTCGGTCGAGTTAATCTTTTTTTCTTCTACTTCTCCTTTGCTGACATATCATATTAATAACCGACCGTGGCTGTTGTGGGTTATATCTCGACAACATTGGTATATGCGGTAAATGCCTATTTTACTTATGTGTATGGAGTGGTAATAGTGTAACACCAATTCATGAAGCATATTTTGATCATTTTAATCAGTCTTATTTTGACAATTTGGGTAAATATGTAAATCTTAAAAATAATATACCCTATTTCTTTTAGATGTTTGTATCGGTAGCTGTAGGCAAAATAACGGGCTTTTTGGCCTTATCTACTAAAGTTAGAAAGTGTTTCGTAACAATGATAACCATATTCCATGGCAAACATTAGTAAAGAAGTTGCTTGTTGTTGGAGATGTTAAATATAAGTTCTTGTTTATCACTGATTACTTTTCATGATTGTAATATTACGAAATATATTTCATTCCGTTACGTTTCAGGGCGTGTGGTTAGCATGTGTGTGTTGTTTATTCAACTCAGAGGTATGTATCCATAAATCACGTATCTGAATGACCCTTGACCCGAATTACGTTCTCCATGATTTGCACTAAATGAACCTGGCTCAAAACCATACGGTGGTATTTTTGATTCCTCGAGACAGTGATCTCACTGTACCATCGACTGTGTTAATTGAAGTACATCTGGTCTTTAGCTTGAAGAAAGAAGAGTTATAATTCGATAAACAGGGATATCGTTAAAAAATACAACACTCGGAATGTTTATCTTTGCATTGACAATTACTTTCCATCTTGTTCTTTTCCAAAATTGAACAAATTGCTCTTCAAAATGTAAAGCATCATCTACACTAAGTAAAGATGACTTTCAAGTTTACTCTCTAGCCAAACTGTTTAGCGGGTGAGTTGGTTTCATTCACAGTTCTATGACATGTTTAAATCGATGTGTTAACTTCTAGTACGTTTTTTTGGTTGTCCGCCGGACTTAATTCGCACGCTGGAGTGTACCAGTGTTGAGTTGTATTACATAAAGAATACAGGAGGTTTCCATACACAAGGCAATGCTGTTACTTTAAAAAAACAAAAATATACATAACACAAAGTGAATCTCATGGCTTCGCTAATCCAGGGTGTGTACGGTAACTGTTATGTGTTCATACTCGACCTCTCTCAGGTACGTCGGTCTATGCGCGCTGAGTGGTTAAAAATGACGAGCAACGTGCAACCGTCTGGCAAGTCAAACACAGAGGTATGTATGCACAGATTATATTTCATGCTAACTATATATGGCTAAATGGTGTGGATTTAAATAAACCTCAAAGTATATTTTGGGTGAAAGGCACAAAGAAATATGTTGGTGTACATCTGAAAAATAGGCCTATTTATTGATTCCCATGTCACCCTCTCTGAATAAGGGTTTCACCTGGAGGCGATGTTATTGTTTTATATACAAATGTTTTAACACTACCGTTGGATTTTGCTGCATTTGATATTGTCGACCCGAATTGCCGACCAATGCCAATAATTGGGTAATGTTTAATCGTCCCCCTCTCCTCTCCCTCAGTTTATCTGACATGGTTTACAGAAAGCTGCGCGTAGTTTGAAGAAGAAAAAACCATGAGATCTCAATTTGACTTGCTCTAAAAGAGAGTCTTTCGAACAATGAGGGTATTTTTAAGGTTGCCACGCGTATGTCGTCGATGTATACTTGCTTTTAAGAAATCGCTAGGATCTCGTATTATGGTCATTCCCAAACGAGGGATTAACGTAAAAATAAACGATGTACCTGCTTCACTCAGTGACACTGCTTCACTATGAACTATCAACGAGAGAATCCACTATTACCTCAATAGTCTTTGTGTAATGCTGAATCGGATGTCTTTATTAAGTGTACGTCAATATACTTTGAAATTATTGATATTAATTCTGATTGAAGGAGACATCACTGCCGTTTATTATTTGTATTTGCACTCAGATAGACTAAACATAACATAATGTGGAAAGACCAGTTGATTATTCGTGTATTGTATTTAACCATTGAATCTAACGTTCATTTTCAGAGATCTAGGAATAGAGAGTCATTGCACGTTGAAGATTTGGAGTTGAAATCAACATGAGGGTGATTCTTCAGTAAGTAAACTTGCCTTTGATTGAACAACTAAAATCAAATGATACGATGATATGCTCTGTTCTAATGATACACGAAATATGTGGATCACAGATACTGAAACACATTGGTCATCTGGTAATTCCTTGCAGCTATGCGTTTCCCAGTTTAAAATTGCTCAAGAGGAACCAACGTGGAACTTGCGTAGTCTTAAGGGCTGTCATCAATCTAAACATCTTTAATAATGTACGGTCGCGTAGGTCCGAGTATGAGCAGTTTTATACATGTTCAAGAAATTGAGCTGATGATAATATTGGGTACAATAATCGCAATGGTTAATGTATTTATTGATTAAATATGTTAATAATGTTTGAAGCAAGCGAAATGGTGAACACACAATAGTGTATTTTTATTTTTGCCAACATTATAAGGGCCCACGACCACATAGCTACTTACTTACATAATTATGGTAAAGTGTACAAATAATAATTATAAGATAAAGAGAAGTTTGTTTTTAAAAGTACTTTTCATCCCTAAGCCTTAGACAACGTTTCTATTGTGACGGGCAAAAATAGTATTGTCTTACTGGAATTAGTAACCTAGTTACCTATTTGACATACTAAGGAAATTGTTATAGTAATTAATTGTCTAATACAATTCTTATGATAGGTTTATTTTTGTTTACATTGTTGTATTCATTTAGTCGGGCACGCGTGGTTCAACGGATTCACTCTCGCTCCACAATGCAAAGATTGTGGGTTCGAGCCCCGTTTCTGCCAGCGTGTTGTGTCCTTGGGCAAGACACTTTACCGCACTTGCCACGCTTCACCCAGGTGTATAATTGGGTACCGGCATTAATTCATGTTGGGAAGTAAAACAGACTCGCTGTGCGGGAGGAGTGGCGAACCCCCCACAGCCAAACATTTCATGGGGAGTCTGGCCTAAACGCTAATGAAAGAGAGATGGGCACTCCGCGCGCGAGCTTAAGAAGCTCGGCTCGAGTCTTTACTTTTTTGTTAGATGTTTGTTATGTGCATATTTGACTTACAATTTGTATTGCATACGCAGACAGGATAAGCAATTATGCGACTGACAAGGCTTAGCACCCGGTACCGCCGCTCCAGTCACTAAACGTTCGGGTACGAGCCTCATGTAAATAAACTGAAAACACATCCTTTCCGCGTTCCAGTGTACAAAATACCCTGTTTTCCGCGAAAGCACGACAATATGGGGTTTTAAAAAGCCATCATCGACAAACCTTTACTTGATTTTCCAACTTTTTAAAATAAATCACGAATATTATTTAATGAAAATAATAAATACATTTTAACCAACTATTCCGAAATAATAAATACATTTTAACCAACTATTCCGAAAGAAAAGTAATTCTAATGCACATACGCGTATATACCATATTTGCGTCTCCTGACTGACTGCGGTACAGAACTTTTTTTATTGCGAATTCCCGAAAAATTAACCTAATTCGCGATAGCGGGGAAGACATTGTTTTTACATTAGCACAGGAACTCGACAGTGTCGAGAGTGACGATAACCGCGGAACCGGGTTCAACACATGACATGGTCCTAATTATTATAATATAAAAATGTATCAACGTAATAGCTAAAATTCCTCCGTTTACCGATTTCATTTCATTTACCTTCACGGGCATTATGCCACACAACAATACATTATCTTTATTCCGTGAATGGCGCCCTCATTGCATTGTGTGCATTAGTTTTTGAGCAAAAGAACCCGGTTTGTTTGTATGCATATTATGTTAGCGTAGCGATATAGAGGGCGCTATGTTTTAATATCATGAATTAACGCGTGTGTGTGCTCAGATTACGAAGCCTTGTAAACTGACTGTATTTATCAGCTTTAAAAACATTACATATTTATTGCACCAATATGCAACGTGTATTCGTTAGGTGTTTATCTTGTCTGCCTACTGAGTGATAGCATAATGATTTGCATATCATATAGTTAGGAGTAGTTACTTTGAGTTTTATGCCGCGCCGATAAAAGCAATCGTCAGATTACCCTTTGGCATGAAACTCGGAGTAACGTCTCCTTTTCCGGAAAGTCTATACTTCTGAATTGTTATTACGCTCTGCCGTTTCCGGCATTTAGCACTTTATTCAAAAGATAGTCTAACTTAACCATGAACATGATGAAATATTGTCCATATTCATGAATTATTGTTGATATTTATGTATGTATATAGTCAGTCGTGGTCAAATAGTTAAGTATTTTCCATGACAATTTAATCACTCCATTGATCATGTTGATTGTGTCTTTGTAATATGTACATGTAGTGCCATTTTTGCTGCCGTTTATAGTGCAATCAAAATTGGAAAACATAAAATAAATCTGTATTATAGACTGTGCATAGTTAAATTGCTTATAATCTTTGGTGTGGAGATAATAAGTTGTTTCTTAAATTTGACAATTTATTTTATATACAAGGGGTAGCACGCTCCCATTTCGAACCGGTGCGACAAAAGGAATGAAACATGGCGTACATCTTTCACTCAGATTTCGAGCGTTGTACTCATTACATTAGCTGATTTACTTTGATATAATTCACACATAAATTCTAGAATTAATACAGTCCATTTCAATTAACAGAGCAGCACGCTTGTATGTAACGATTGAGGTGACTTTAGACGGCGAAATTATTGTTTAAATTCGGCGAGTGTAAGATTCAACCCACTGCCCAGTGCATGCGCAATGTAAGGAACAGCACCGTGATGACTAAAATATCACACGGAGCTGTATTAAGTAAAATCGAATGACAGTCACTCACCCAATGAACTGTGTAGAATATATGTATGAATGTTATAATAAAGACAGCAAAAAAAGTAACTGGGCTGTTGTAAAAGCACCTATGATTTTAACTTTGTTACTCATATTCTAAAAATGAAAATACCATGAGACGGAAAATTGAGCCATCGTTGTTCTACTGACAGTTTGCCCATGGCGATGACCTGTCCTGTCCGTCTTCTCGGACCTTCTGAGCATTTGGAGTTTTAAATTCATCCTTTTTAATTGTAAAGAAGTACGCCTGTCATCCCCATTAAATTTGTCCCGGATTATGCTAATCAAGTTTACGGCACAACAAGAACAGCTAATCAAAATTCCCGCTATTATCTTCATGCTGAATCAGAGAGATCAATAGGAGTTACTGCAACAATGGAAATGGGCACTTTTCATCTGTAAGCACATACCGCGACAACAATACTCGTTCGATTTTAGCAAACAAGGTGTCAAAATCACCGTAATTAAATTTTCCGTCTCCTGATATTTTCATTTTTAGAATATGAGTCACATTTTTAAAATTATAGGTGCTTTTACAACAGTCGAGTTACTTTTTTTGCTGTATTTACATCGTATTGCGTATAACTGATTTGTCTACCTTCTGATAGGCATTCGCGGCTATGTCATATAAATTATAAATAAAAACATAAATGTGATTCGTGCTATTTGTATGAGCCCCCTATAGTGGCGGATACAAGCATGCTATTTGTATTTGTACAGTGGCGGCGCGCTAGCATCATATTTGTGGTGAAAGTCGAGGGGAACAGAGTGCAGGGAAATCAGGTGCGTGGAACACGAACAATAATGATGATGTGGGCGCATAAACGGGCGGAAATTTAAATGTCGAGGACATCATGAAGTGGGTCGCAATCCTGCTAGTTAGGAGGGGGCAATGGGGCAAGGTTTCTGACAGGGAGGATAGCTCCCGCTTTCGTCCTCTCTACATGGCGTCGTTACTGCCTTCATTTTGTATTACTTAGGGACGCACCATTAGATTTTCTGGGGGGGGGGGGGGGGTAGGTAGGAAGTTGGGTTCGTGGGGGGGGGATTTTTTTTTTTGTGGCCGTCTTAAGGGGGGAATTTTTTTTAAATAAATGTATTCATTCATATTGAGTTGGGTGGGGTATTGTTTTGTTTTTTTACTCATCGGGGGGGGGGGGGGGGGATTTTGTTTGTTTTTGGCCTGCATAGAGGGGGAATTTTTTTCCCGAAAACTTGCTCCCCCCCCCCCCTGAAAATCTAATGGTGCGTCACATATAACTATTGTTTTTCTTTGGTAGGTAGTCATTATTATAATGTGTATATATAATTATTAATTGCTATATTGTATTAATGTGAATAATGAAATGATTTGTCATTTCTATAATTTTTAAATACCCAATCAGCCGAGTGCGCTTAGCATACTCACACAAATTAGTCTCATCAAATGCTCATAGTATCTAAGGGTATATCAAAAGAATAGAATGTGCGCGGAATGTATGTTGCCACCCTAGGCTTGAACTCGATGTGCATTAAACCATTACATTGTTGTTCATATCAAGCGTATCCAATCTAGCAAATCTTAAAAATGGAAAGGAATCAACTGAAAATAGGCAAAATTGTGTACATTAACCCTTTTTTTCGCTATTCTTATGTTATGGTTCAACGCACAGGTCAATGGTTGGTTTCAATCCGAGCACAATTTGAATCCCCTATACTAGCATAACACCCCGAGTTGTGCTCGCGATAATAATTTACCCTTTATTGGTGCACTCGGTCGCAAATTATTAACCTGTTTATTTACCTTCTGTTGGGCATTTAATACAAATTCCCCGCCAACAATTCATGACAGTCTGATTATGCTACAGGTATTGTCACTTTGCTCATTTAATATTGTATATGATTAGTAATATATGTTTAGAAAAAAAGTACATTTAATCATATGTAAATAATGTTGCCACATTTTGAATGTCGTATTTTACACGGTTTTTAATGTTGGAAGTATAAATTGTACTACTTCCATGATGATCGAAGAGCTCATAGCACAGGCGGCAATTCAATGTCCTTAACGTTTTAACATGATTATAATTATTATTATAGTTAAAAAATGAACATTATTCCTACTGAGACGTTTTTGTCACACTGTTTATGTTTACTAAAGGGGCCCCTAATAAAATCCAGAGATGCAGAGCATAATTAGTTTGTTACCACGGTATAGCAATAATTATTATCTCCTCTTTCCATAAATACCAAGACAAGTACAATCATTCAACGCATGATGTCACAATGACGTCACTAAACATGGCCGACCTCAAAATGGCGTTGTATTCTTGAATCCGATGTACAGTGAAATAAAGCCCAAAATTGAATTTTTCGCCTAAAAAGTTCAAAATATCGTAAATTCTACCAGATTGTTTGCTTTTCAGTGAGGAAAAAGATGTTTCTAACATATACTATCAGATACATGAAATTATGAGCTCAAATGATATAAAAGAGATTGCCTAGCCGCCTTAGGTCACTGTCTTTTGGGTTTTAGCGCAACCGGTGAATATCTAACCCCAACCCTTTAGTACGACGAGGGTTAAGAGCATTGTTTTGAAATTACATTTGAATACCAAGTTCTAAAGCGAACTGTTTATTCTACGATTACAAGCGCCGAAACAGCGCCACAATGAATTTACCGGTTGAATTCTAAAATAAGCCCATTTCGACCATTTCATTGGCAATCGAAAAATTAATAATCCCACATATTTCCTTAAGGTATCGTGGTCATTTCCGGTATAACTCGTCTATGAGCTCTTCGGTAGATGGTTTGCCATCATTGCATGAAACATTCATACATGTTGTGCCTTTAATCCATGACTTGATTTCCCGCGTTATAGGGCAAGTGGAACATGGAATAGGTCATGTATTATTGTAGATAGGTATTTGTAATATGTCACAGTTCATTGTTCACGATGGCATATTGTTATTCAACTGTTACCCCGAAATGTTGTCCTGTATGATACCCCTATCTTAAAAAGTATTACATTTCATTTGATGTAGGGTATCAAGGTCAAAGATTACCTAATTTGCATAAACAATATCGCAACCTTGGATTATGGAAGATTGTCGGTAACAGCATTTATCCCTGTGAGTTTCATTATAGCTAATTTTGGAAATATGTTCATTTTACATGTTTTTGGATAGTACATATCCGTTTATTGTTGAATTGTTTTTCCGTATAACGTGTAAAATGTTAAATTATGGGTTATTCCAGCATTTTTTTCTTTTTCTTAAAAGAATACGCACAATTTCAAAATGTGCCTCATATAATTCAAAGAATTTAATATGAATATAAAACAGAAAACAGTTATTCAGCGTTAATTAAGATATCAACCTGTGACATGAAGGCCTCGAATCTAAAACGTACATTGTGAAAACCAGCACGTTCTGAAGACACATACAAATTATGCTAATATTATGCAAATAGTTCCATTACTGTACATCTAATACATTTTAAATGTGAGTTCAAGAACGATGTAATCACATGTTGGCAATATTGAGTATAGCACTGAAAAACATAAAGAAAAATTGTTGACAGCAATACGAAACAACAAGAAAATCTAACTTGACTTTTTTGGTTGTAACTATAACATTTTGCAAACAATCGGCGTAAGGTTTCCAAAACAGTAAACCATTACATACCGTGGCAAAAACTATAATTGGAAAACATTCAAACTTGGATTTGCAAGGTATAGTACAACAAAGTAAATCAAAGATATTATAATGTGAATGCTGTAGAGTTTGTATCGATACAAATATAATACAGTTTCAAACGATATAGATATTACTTTCCCGTGTCAATTCAATCAACTAAATGAAATCTCCATCTAAATTTGTTGTTCCATTAATTAGTAACAGATAACATGTCTAGGTAGACAGATATTATAAATGGAGCGCACTATAAAAACTGGTCCTCTTCGAGTATATGCCATATATAATTGTTTTTAGACATAACATTTATCCTAGAAGATTTTACTAGTGATTGGACCAATGGACACAACTTTTTCACTACCAATTTCAAGGTTAAAGTTATATGAAATAACACCGTATCATGAAAAATGACACATTTATATTTCTACATGCATAACTGAATGATTTGTTATGATACAACCGAAAAGAAGAAGTATAAGAATAAGAATTTATATAAAGGAGAATAATATGTGCAGATAACAATGGGAGTATCCAATCCAACATGCTTTCTGAATCATCAGTGTATTGACACATTAATCATAATTGCTTAAAGTCCAAATAATGCTTTTTATAGTATACACGTTATTTAAAGGCAATTACACGGATCATATAACAAGATTAATACGTGTATTAGAAATTAATACGTGTATTAGAAATTAATACGTGTATTAGAAATTAATACGTGTATTAGAAATTAATACGTGTATTAGAAATTAATACGTGTATTAGAAATTAATACGTGTATTAGAAATTAATACGTGTATTAGAAATTAATACGTGTATTAGAAATTAATACGTGTATTAGAAATTAATACGTGTATTAGAAATTAATACGTGTATTAGAAATTAATACGTGTATTAGAAATTAATACGTGTATTAGAAATTAATACGTGTATTAGAAATTAATACGTGTATTAGAAATTAATACGTGTATTAGAAATTAATACGTGTATTAGAAATTAATACGTGTATTAGAAATTAATACGTGTATTAGAAATTAATACGTGTATTAGAAATTAATACGTGTATTAGAAATTAATACGTGTATTAGAAATTAATACGTGTATTAGAAATTAATACGTGTATTAGAAATTATAACGTGTATTAGAAATTAATACGTGTATTAGAAATTAATACGTGTATTAGAAATTAATACGTGTATTAGAAATTAATACGTGTATTAGAAATTAATACGTGTATTAGAAATTAATACGTGTATTAGAAATTAATACGTGTATTAGAAATTAATACGTGTATTAGAAATTAATACGTGTATTAGAAATTAATACGTGTATTAGAAATTAATACGTGTATTAGAAATTAATACGTGTATTAGAAATTAATACGTGTATTAGAAATTAATACGTGTATTAGAAATAAATACGTGTATTAGAAATTAATACGTGTATTAGGCAACGAGTATGCAATATTGTAAACGTTATAATAACGAATGTACAGATTTTAAGATTATTCAAACAACCAACAAGGTTATTTACATTCTCTGGGTTGTTTAAAGGTGGTTATTGTTTGGTTGTTTAAACTAGGATGTTCAAAATATCTGGGTTCTTTAAAGGCGGTTGTTTAAAATGGTTGCTGTTAATTTACTGTTTAGTTTTGACACCTCTATAAACGGTTTTCAAGTTAAGTCTAACCATTTTCTTTGTGATAAAGTGGAAGTTTTACTACATTATGTGCATTTAATTTGTGAACAATCATTTCCCTAAGGTAGTGACGTCTTAAAGGTTTGGTGAGCAAAAATGCCTATCAAATCTAACAAATATACATTCAATGGTGTTAACTAATAATGCATCGAATAATTCAAACAAAATAGTAGGTGTCAATGAATAAATTAAATATTGCAAATTAGCTCATTAGCAAAATTGCAATACAGAAGAGCGCCGGGCTCAATCTTATACCATTGTAATTATGCTAATGAACTAGTTTGCATAATTTAGTTGGCTATATAGCAGGGGTGTGCCCCTGAGCTTGCCGATCGGAGGTCACTTTTAAATTAAAATTTGGTCGGCATAGAACTGGTGGCGCTATACCGATCAGGCGTGATTGTAGCAGACGACACGACGCTGGCCACGCGTCTCTCAGACGACCCAATAATGTCAACGGGAGTGCACTATTTTGAATTATTTTTAACAGTCATCGCCCGGTTAACCATGACAATTCTTCTAATTATGATGAATTTGTCAAAATAATAAGATTAACATTCGCGATTACGTGTTATTCATTACGTATTCAACATTTAGGTTTCGCGTGGCCGCCGTCGTCTGTGTAAATCCATAGCGCCCTCAAACCTATGCCGACCAAATATTACGTTAAACCTGGTTAAACATTGTTAAACGCGTTAAACGCCGGTCACCGACACATTCCGATGATTACCATAATTTATGTAAATATGCAAAAGGACCGTTTTCGCTACGTACGTTAGTATAGGACTTTCCTATCCCAAAATTAATAGTATCCCTGATATAGGGCCAAGTAAATTATGCAAGTGAATTAAAGACTGATTGTTGAAAACAACCTTGTTTAAATGGATATTAATGATATTATTTACATTTTAAACAGCGTATTTTTAACAAAAACGATTTCTTAATAAACAACGTCGTTCAACCTTTGTACAACAGCTGTTCACGATCGTGTACAAACTCTATTATACAGCAAATGTGTATACAGCGATTTTACTGCGTGACATGTATAGGTACATGCACAACTGGATGATATTTTTTTATGATACAACCTGTACTTTAAATATAATAATTAGTTGTTTTTTACAGAATAACAATTATGTACAGATATAATAACCACGGAAGTATCAAATCAAACATTCATATCCACCCGATCAGCGCGTGAGAGTATGTGTGGTGTAGTGGATAGCACGCAGGGTTCATGATAGAAAGGTTGTGAGTTCTATCCCCGCCCGCTATAGCCAACATGTTTGTATCCTTGGGCAAGGTACTTAGTCTCAATTGCCTCGTCGACCCAAGCGAGATTGGGAAGCTGTTAGGGGATATTACAATCTAAGTGCTGATACATTGTGTGCAAAGTGTCGGTAGCCTGGTAAATGAAGCGAAGTGATTGTGACGATTTCATAATGGCAGCAAAAACCAGCGGCTCGGAAGACACGTAGAAATGGTGGTCCCGTGCATCGGAAGATTAATACCCGAGCACGTTAAAATGGTTACAGACTCTTTCGTAAAGAGTAGGGGATCATCCCGGTCTGTATCTGTTCACACATCTACGGACCCCAATGGAAATCAACTATATAAGCTTATTGGGTTATCGAGGGTCGTAGGACCCAAATGATCTCAACTCAAATGAAACAAGTGCCTTCAAACATCTACACAAATTAATAATTGCTTAAAATCCAAGCATTGCTTATAAATTTAAAGGCATATACATGGTAAAAAACAACAAGAAGGATACATCGAAGTTAATATGTGTATGCACTAGTGTTAACGCAATTTTTAGATTTTACAGATTGTATCGATAAAATATTATACAGGTCTATTAGTAAGCGATTTAGAAAGTCTGTAAAGTGATGTGTGACCTTTAAATAAGTTCATTTGGATTGTAGAAATTGAGATTATGTTGAACTAGTCCAAGATGTTTAATCCATTAATCACAACTTTGCATCATAGGAACGCCCCACCCCTCGATTGTCGCGTGAAATAGAAATGGATCAAGCCATTAATGAGGAAGTCAACCGATCTGGTTGACCCGTCTAAAATGTGAGTAAACATCTTGGATGTATTCAACAATATCTCAAGTTTACTAAGTAATGACCTCACACACATTGCTTGTATAATTGAGTAACAGAACAGTTAGCCCACGTTTGCAGATATATGAATGGAGCGTGTGCTCAACACTTCACACAATTGTTTTCTTCGGGTGAATGCAATTTTTCAATTTTTAGGCAAAACATTTGCCCTAGAAAAGTTTAATAGTGGTTGGATAATTGGACAAATCTTATATCACTACGAATTCCAATTGTAGCAAAACTGTACTGTAGCATGGAACATGTCAAGTACGTGTACATGCACGACTGGATGATTTTTATATGATACAACCTGTACTTTAATAAGAATAATTAGTTGTAGAGAATAATATGTACATAACGATGGAAGTATCAAATCAAACATTCATATATATACCCGATCATGCATATCATTGCTTTCAAACCTCTACATGTATCACATCAAATATGATTGCTTAAAATCCAAACATTGCTTTATAGTATACACGTAAGTAAAGGGCATGTAGTGGTAAAACAATACGATTAATATACCGAAGTTAATAATGTGTATTAGGCATCGACGATGCAATAGTATAAACGTAATATTAAAAGTGTTACATATTGTATCGATAACAAATTATACAGTTCTATAAGAAAGCAATTTAGATAGTCTTTTACCCTGTCGACTAAGTTAAGACCTCACACAAAGTTGTTGCTTCATTATGGAACAGTTCACTTTAGGCCACGTTAGGCAGATATTTTGAAATGGAGCTCAATACCTAAAAATGGTTATATTCGGGTAAATGTCATTTCCAATTTTTAGATACAACATTTGCCCAAGATGATTTTACTGTCTTTTTATAATTAGGCAAAGTCTTATTTCACTAACGAATTTCAAATTAACAATTAAACTATTAATTGTAGCATGCTGCATGATGAATATGTGTAAATGGGTAACTGGATGATTTGTTATGATACAACCTGTACTTTTAGAATACTAGTAACTATTTATAAAGGAGAATATGTACAGATTGACTAACGAGGCAAGTGTAAAATCAAACAAATTATATCCACCCGCATGCGCATAAATGCCGTGATGACGTCCGTCCGCCTTTGATAAAGGCATGGAAAAAACGCTCATTGGTATTCACAAGTTGAAATAGCAAAACTGTTGAGGTTGGAATATACAGAGAGTGTCGGTTTGCATTAATTGTTTGTTGTTTTACACTTAAACGTGTGATTTATTGATTGATTTACTCCTCTAAATGGGGAACTAACACACAGTTTGTATAAATATGACCCGTTGTCATTCTTAATAAAGTATCATTTTTCTAAGAAAAAGTTCAAAGTGTCTTTTTTAAGATGTCATTGCATACCTTTAGGACACATTTTTTGTCAACATCGAATGATATATTTTTATTATCTGGTCGTTGGTGATTGTATGGTACATGACACAGTCATCGGCAAAAAGCCTGACCTCAGAGTTTATGTTTAGAGGAAGGTCATTGATGTAGAGCAAAAAGAGTAAGGGGCCTAAAACAGTGCCTTGAGGCACGCCAGACTGAACATTAACCCATTCAGATTGCTCCCCATCAACCACCCTCTGTGTGCGTTTAGTGAGGAATTCAGTGAGCCATGAGTGTAGATGTCCTGTGATGCCATATTTGCGGAGTTTATAAAGGAGTCTGTTGTGAGGGACCGAATCAAAAGCCTTTGAAAAGTCCATAATTATGATGCATGTTTGTTTGCGTTTGTCTAGTGAGTGAGCTAGGTCATGTACTGTTTGTAATAGTTGTGTGTTTCGCATGAATGCTTCGCTCGAAAACCATGTTGCTTGTCAGTCAGTATTTTGTGTCTGTCTAAGTGTTTCATGACGTTACTGTGTATTATATGTTCAAGTAGTTTGCATGTAATGGATGTAAGGGACACGGGTCTGTAGTTTGAAGGTGTCGATTTGTCCCCTTTTTTGTATATAGGTGATATATTTGCAGTGAGCCAGTCCTGCGGTAGGGATCCTGTGTTTATTGACATGTTGAATAACACAGTCAGTGCAGGTGCTATCTCGTTGGCTGCCATCTTGAGAATCTGGCCAGGTATTTCGTCATAACGAAACGAAACAAAACGAAATAAAATGGAATGATACGAAAACGAAATATCTTATTATGAAATAAATAAGAATAAACACTTGTCAGGTTTCGTTCGCTGCAAAAACGCTGACTACAGGTCAACAACAAATCTGGTGTCACATCTGTTTACTTTTGCTCCTTAAGTTGGGATATTTGTCTTGACAATTTACATGATAATATTATTTTTTGCTTTAATATGAAGATGAATACTTATACCCTTCATGTTGGTCTTCTGTGAAGCCTAGATTACGTTTAGATATTTATTCGAAACCTGATTTCGTTGGTATCCAGTTAATGGCAATCCATACACTATTAGTAGTTACGCACCAATCATAAAGCAGGAAACTAGAATACGCGAAGCGCATTGAAAGTGTACAATTGCACACTTCGTACCTGCCGTGAAAGTGTACAATTCAGAGAGGTAACATATACTCTAGAGCAATCAGTGGCGTAACTTAGGTCTTCAATTGGGGGTGGGGGGGGGGGGGGGGGCATAAAAGGGGACAGACATGTGATCAGGGGGCATAATTGATTATTTTCGTATATAAACATAGAGTTTGGCTTTTCAGGTGGGGGCATCAGGGGGGGGGAGGCTTATGACAGGGATATTCCCCATCCCCCACACCCATCCAGCTACGCCACTGCTCTAGAGTGGCGACTCGCCCATTTCGAATGATATAACCGGCTGCTCATATGGCCCCGGGGGACCTGGAACATGGCATGGACCATACCGAGATAGTATTTGTGACATACAGAAACCATAGTCCGGCATTGCAGGGAACGTATAGTGGCGGTGGAGCACACTCTATGTAGCAACAGAAAACAAAAAACAAACAAACAAAACTCTCCCCCATTCTATTTCTTTGTCTCTCTCTCTCTCTCCCCCTTTTTCTCATTCATTATCTTTATTTGATCGCTTGATAAACAAATGTCGTCACTAACAAAATGTGGTCAGGTGCACAAGCTGCAGAATTTGGAACAGAAGAGTAACACATCCGATTATCGAGATAAACTTGCAAGAAGATCGGAACCAGACCTCACCGGATCTGAACCCCAAAACCGTGTCCTCGCAAAAGCTTCATATTGGCCACAGATTTGGCTTGCCGTAAGCTTACTCAACCCGAAGCAGTACAGTTCAGAGCGAAAATAGCTAGAGAATTAAACTTGGCAAAACCTCCTAAGGCGAATTTGTCTAAAGATAAACCGTAAAGCTATAAAGAGCTGAAAAACAGTTGACACCACCAATATACAGACAAAGGTAGAGCCACGGTAGTATTGGACCAAAATGACTAAGAAAAAAGGCCCTGGCTATCATGTATCTGACACCAAATTGGGAATTTAGGGACAAAATTAGCTCCTATACAGCAAAATCTTGACATCTTGACATTTGGAAAATCGTATGTCTTCAAGAAATATTAACCTGAGATGTTTATATTAATTGCATTTATGACTGGGAATCAAATAAAATGGTTATTTAATGATTTTGAAGCAGTCTTCAGCATTAAATCCAAGATGGCTTTCAGCATTCATTATGGAATTTAAGAAAATCGCATAACATGTGTACACATTACCTGGAGGTGTATGTTTGACTACATTTATGCCTAGGAATCTAATACAGTGGATACATTTTTTATTTGGAGGTCGTCTTATGCATAAAATCCAAGATGGTTCTTGGCATTGAATAAATCACATGAATTTTGAATACATTAACTAGGACATATTTACCCCTGGATCTAGACACAAACTGTAAATGTTGTGATATCAACAACGAACTGGAAGACAGTGCAAAAAGCATTTAGAGAATAACATCTGAATAAAACCTAGGCATAAAGGGTGTATGGCAGCCTGTTCAGGGCCACATTTGAGTGGATTTATGTTGGCTTCAGCACAAAATCATTAAAAATGTTCCTTATATTTTGCTATTTTTTACTTGTGTTATTCCCAAGATTTTATAATGAAAATAGGTCGGTCTGGGAAGGGCAACAAAATAATTGTGCACCTAATATCAATTGGGCGTGGTTGTTCACTTGTTTGATCAGTGTAGTGTACCTTAACAAATAGTTGGCGCCCGTGGTATAATAAAAATACAGGAAAGGTGAGAATACTAGTACCAACTGTGAAATCATTTTGACAATGCTAGACTTTAATCAATTCCACGACGGAGTACAGCGTAACAACACTTGACTTAACACTATTCACGCACAATTTATATTAGTCTAGGAGGTACGTTGCATTATGCATTTACAGCAGGCCGTGTTATCACGCAGCATTTTTATAACTATGAAATATATCTATTCTCAAGGCAAAAACATATTTTCACTTACACGAGGCAGATTAACCCCAACTTTGAACTCGTCCAAGTTGTCGGCGATTTGTACACGCTTACACAAATTGATATTCACTATAGTCAACTTATTAAAATGTAATCGCAAACACACTATTTGTTCCAGACGATCTCCAATGGACTATTATAGCCTGACTCTATAGCAGCATGTACAACTAAATAGTCAGGGCCACTATGTAATTTCGTTGGATTTTTGTGGGGAGTTGCTAATTTTTGTATCTAATTAATGTTTATAGACCACTGATACCAGAAAACAATGTTTACACATTTTTAAAATTTCCAATGGCGGCCAT
The DNA here is from genome assembly GCA_035610835.1 of Ophiura sarsii. NCBI lineage: Eukaryota > Metazoa > Echinodermata > Ophiuroidea > Amphilepidida > Ophiuridae > Ophiura > Ophiura sarsii. The sequence goes on along the minus strand of CM069455.1, from coordinate 58,789,711 downwards.
ATTGGATTTTCAAAATGGCGGCCAAATTTTGACATATTTAAACTATTTTTAAACAAAACATGACATGTGGTCACTTTTTAAAGCTTATTTTTTGGTATAACTGTCATGTCTGTTGCCCCTAAAGCAGAACTAACTAGCCCTGATCTTAATTTCAAAATGGCGGCCATGACTAAGGGGTTATTCAAGATGGCGTCCAAAATGGCCGCCCAAACTGGTCAAATCTCATAATATGACATAGCAATCAAAATGTATGGTTTAAGTATAGTTTTTATAGTGGGATGTATGTATCACAATACTAGACACTCATATCCAGAATTGTTGCTTTGTTAACACACCTTAAACCAAAATGGCCACCAAAATGGCCGCCAAAAATGGTAAAATTCCATAAATTGGCATAAATGAACCAACCTGTATGATCAGAGTTTAGCTTTAACAATGGGGTGTATGTATTAGATCACTAGAACGTCATATCTAGTATTCTTGATTTGTTAACATACTTTAAAACCAAAATGGCCGCCAAATTAATGGTCAAATATGGTCAAAATGTAATAAAATAGCATAATATCAACCGATATGTATGATGAAAATATGATTTTAACGATGGGATGTATGTGTTAGACCACTAGTAACTCATATCCAATGTTTTTGCTTTGTTAACATAGTTAAAAATTTAAAATGGCTGCCAAAATAGCCCCAAAATGGGTCCCAAATGGCTGCAAAAATGGTCAAATTCTATTAAATGTGATAATATCAACCAAAATGTATAATGAAAATATAGTGTTTTAATAATGGGATGTATGTATTAGACCCCTAGTAATTCATATCCAGTATTTTTGCTTTGTTAACATACTTATAAATACAAAATGGCCCCAAAAATGGGTCCCAAAATGACTGAACAAATTGTTGGAATTCCATAAAATGGGATAATATCAACCAAAATGTATGATGAAAGTATAGTTTTAACATTGAGATGTATAATTTAGACCACTAGTAACTCATATCCAGTATATTTGCATTGTAATAGCATACTTTAAATCCAAGATGACCACCAAAATGGCCGCTGTAAATGTAAAAATAGTCTACATAAGTGTAAGATAATCCAGAATAGATATTGTAAGAGTGTATATTACATTACATGCAGCAAATAGTATGTTCTAAACTGTTGAGCTTTGCTTTTAGATATAAGGCCCACCTCTGTGACAGTTTTGACTTTCCAAAATGGCTGCCAGAATGGTTAAGTTGATGTTAAATGACCCAAAATAATTGTTTTGTATTGTAAATGACAATATTATGTAATGCCAACACCCCAAATATAATGGGACAGCATTCACTATATGTCTATGATAAAGCCTATAGGGGCAGTACTAGATCTAGTTTGAGTATTTTAAAATATATAAGATGGCTTTAAAAGGTTAAAATAACTGAAAAGCAGTATTAGGTCATTGTTAGTGTTACATTAGATATGACCAAATTATTATATGTATAGCTTTTAATCCACCTAGTAGACATATTTGTATATGACAATGTATGATATAATGTTATAGAGTCCATTTCTTTCCATTCTGACCATATTTTAATCAATTGGTGACCACTTGTAGTAATTGTTTTGACCATTTGGAGGTAATTGTATTGACCATTTAGAGGTAATTTTAATGAAATGGTCATTATAATGGCCATCGTAATAACATTACATTGTCAAAATGGAGTCTATACCATTCAATCATACCTTGTCACATACAAATACGTTTACTGGATGGATTAAAAGCTGTAGATATAATAACTAGGTCATATCTAATGTAACCCTAACAATAAACTAATACTGTTTTTTCGGTTATTTTACCCTTTTGCCTCCATCTTGGATGTTTTAAAATACTCAAACTAGATCTAGGCTTTATCATAATAATATAGTGAATGCTGTCCCATTAGATTCGGGGTGTTGGTATTACATAGTATGGTCATTTACAATACAATACAATTTTGTTAGGTCATTTAACATCAACTTAATAATAGTAGTAATAGTAGGGACTGCTCAGGAATATAGCTACAAGACAAACCGAAGTCAATCGAATAAATATAGACAACGCAACACGTAGACGCAACACCTTGAGCAAATCATGATTAGGGGATACACAAGCCAAGCCCGGTTGAAATAGTGAAATGTCACGGTACACAGTAGGCCTATAGTGATGATACTTTTAGGTTTATTAGTTGCTAAATGGGAGTGCTATAGTAAGATAGATTTATTTCGTAAACATGTAGGCTTAACTATAATTAATTGGCAGAAATCGGTGTTTCAACTTGATAGTTAAGCCAATAAAGCTAGAGTAATATATGCTTAAATGAGCATGAAATATTATACACGTTTTACAGATAAAATATTATAGCACTACAGGCGATACCATGGTTTCATTGGGTGGATAGGGCCTCAAATCATCAGTCGCCGACCATTTGGTCAGTTCAGGGCATGTATTGAATAAAGTAAACATGAAATATTCACTGATTGAGCATTGTAGGCTTATATATATAAATATATAGGGCATGCGTCGTTCTTAAAAGCATGCACTTATGAATTAATGGCAGTAATGGCAGCCATTTTGGAAAGTGATACAGAATCAAAGTTGTCACAGAGGTGGGCCTTATATCTAAAAGCAATAGCTTAACAGTTTAGAACATACTATGTGGTGTATGTGATGTAATATTCTTACAATATCTATTCTGGATTGTCAGACACTCATGTAGACTATTTTTACATTTACAGCGGTCATTTTGGTGGCCATCTTGGATTTAAAGTATGTTATTAAAATTTAGATATACTGGATATGAGTTACCAGTGGTCTAATTCATACATCCCAATGTTAAACCTATACTTTCATCTTACATTTTGGTTGATATTATCTCATTTTATGGAATTCCGACAATTTGTTCAGTCATTTTGGGACCCATTTTGGGGGCCATTTTGGATTTTTAAGTATATTAACAAAGCAAAAACACTCGGATATGAGTTACATGTGGTCTAATACATACATCCTATCATTAAAACTATATTTTTATCATACATTTCGGTTGATATTATCCCATTTTATGGAATTTGACAATTTTTGAAGCCATTTTGGGGCCATTTTGGCAGCCATTTTGGATTTTTAACTATGTCAACAAAGCAACAGTACTTGATATGAGTTACTAGTGGTCTGATACATACATCCCATCATTAAAATCATATTTTCATCATACATTTCAGTTGATATTATGCTATTCTATTGAAATTTTTATAATATTTGACCATTTTTGGCCATCAATTTGGCGGCCATTTTGGTTTTAAAGTATGTTAACAAAACAAGAATACTAGATATGAGTTTCCAGTGGTCTGTATCATACATCCTATTGTTAAAGCTATACTCTAAACATACATGTTGGATCATATATGCCAATTTATGGAATTTTACCATTTTTGGCGGCCATTTTGGCGGCCATCGTGGTTTGTGGTGTGTTAATAAAGCAACAGTTCTGGATATGAGTGTGTAGTGGTCTAATACATACATCCCACCATTAAAACTATACTTTCACGGTTTTCACCATACATTTTGATTGCTATACGTCATTTAATGAGATGAAGATTGGCGGCCATTTTGAAATTTCAAAATGGCTGCTATAACGGATTTTAAAAATGTGTAAACATTGGTTTTCACTTTCTGTAGACCTTTACCTTCATGAAAATGCAAAAATTAGCAACTCCCCACAAAAATCCAACGAATCTTCTGCAAAGCACATAGTGGCCCTGACTAAAATGGGTGATTATGTAAAGTTGGAGACTCTGTCTATTTAACATACTCAAACTCTTTCCGCTCGCACACATGCGTAGTATACTACGGCACAACAAAATAACTCCCCTGATTGGAAAAACGGTGGTCAACGATTGCGATCAGCGACGGAGCGTTATGGAGCATAATGAACCATTACTGGTCTCTTAAAGGCATATTATGTGATATTTTCCAGAGAGCGCCCTCTATTCATGATTTTTTTTTAGAAAGTTGATTTTCTTACTGGTCTCTTAAAGGCATAGTATGTGATATTTTCCAGAGAGCGCCCTCTATTCATGATTTTTTTTTAGAAAGTTGATTTTCTTGCAGATTTACATTCTGATCATAAATCGTACATACATTCCAGAGCGTTACAAGTTACAGAGCGATGCGATTCCTAATTACCTGTCGTGTTATCCCGACAGTTTATTTTCACTCTAGAACCATAATTTTGAAGTAATTAAGAATCGTATCGCCCTGTAACTTGGAATGTATGTACGATTTATGATCAGAAATGTAAACCTACAAGAAAATCTACTTTCAATTTTTTTTTCTCGATGTTGAGGGCGTTCCCTGGAAAGATCACATAATATACCTTTAAGGGTACAGAAATATATAATCGCCGCCATTTTATTTGATGTGACAATATCGGATAGGGAAGAAAAAATCCTTATCACGGGAATCATTATCCATCATAATTCTCGAAATAACCACTCTATCAAACTCAACCGAGGTAAAATCTTAGGATGCCGATACCCGTCCTGCAATACATATGTGTGATAAAACGTAGTAGCTATTTTGAGTATTCTTCTATAAAGTAATAAATAATGATTCAATTTTCCATGTCGTCAGACCATGTGGTATGTGTTACCATGGCTACTGGCTACTGTAGTGATTGACCCTTAGCAGCTCCTAGCTACTTAGGAATGAATGATCCCGGTACATTTATTCCAATCGATATGGTAGGTTCCTGCGCACTTTTCTAAATGTCTTTCTTGACCCCTTTTCAAAACATCAGGGTTCGCACTTCAAAAAGATAATGTCAAAGAGTGTTTCCTGTGGTGTTTAGGTGCGAATAAACTGTGGAGTCACTCTGATTTTGTTTCATCGTGAATCATCAAGTTCTTGAACATGTTGAATGTTTGATAGTTTCCACCAATGTTAGCGTCTTTACATGTATGCATCTAGTCTGTGCACCTCACTATGGTTGGTATGGCGATACTAACCCCTTTGACTTAGGAGCTGTGATAATCCCCAAATCATTGTCCCAGTACATGTTGATCAATTCGTGGAAGTGTTTGTTCCGCCTCCTGGCGATACAAAGTGTCTACAATGTGGTATAGAGTTTTCATACCACACAAATTATTAAGAAAGTTGTTGGATGCAAATTGTAATTGGTCAGTATGGTTTGGCTTTCAATATACCAACACTGACATAATGCGATCCTTGTTCACCGTCACCAAGGGAATTCATCTTATTCAGTGAAACTGGTTCCTTGCTGACAATCTACGGGATGCAGAGGAACTACTACATCTGGTGGAAGCAGCTGCGCTTACAGTTGGTCTTGGGATGAACGCCAAAAAAACAAAGGCAATGCTGTACAAAGAAGCTCCAACACCAATTAAAACACTGGATGGTAATGATCTTGAAATTGTCCAAGACTTCAAATACCTTGGTGCCTGGATTGCTAGTAGTGAACAAGATTTCAACATAAGAAAGGCTCAAGCTTGGAAAGCCTGTAACAGCATGACAAAAATATGGAACAGTAAACTCCCAAGAAATCTGAAAATAAAGCTGTTTACCACCACTGTTGAATCTGTTTTGACCTATGGAGCCGAGACTTGGACACTAACAGCTAAAATGAGAAAAGCGCTGGATGGTTGCTACACTCGCCTCTTAAGAAAAGCACTTAATGTATCATGGCAATCTCACACCACCAACAAAGATCTATATGGGAACCTGCTACCAATATCAGAGAGGCTAAGACGGAGGAGATTAAAATTTGCCGGCCACTGTGCCAGAAGGGAAGAGGAAGCAGTCTCCAAAGTTCTCCTGTGGCAACCCAAGCATGGACACAAGGCTAGAGGACCACCACGAAAGAATTACATCAAGCTTTTATCAGAGGATACAGGACTAACTAGGCAGGACATGAAAAACTGCATGCTTGAAAGACCAGTATGGAAGGCCATCACAGAAGTCCGTCCCTTCGGGACGCCTTAAGCAAGTAAGGTTCTGGGTTCCAGGATTTTGATGCACTCTGGGATCGTTGTGGATCACTACTTAGTACCCGACCCAGAAGAAGATCTCATGTTATATATGCAACATTGGTTTAATTTGCCAGTAACACCAAATGTTCTCGATTGTTGAAACACTATGTTATTTACCCTAACAGTCCTAAATACTATTACCACTACCACGCAAAATCTTCTCCTCAAGCGCATGCTTTCACATTGGTTTGGATGACGTCATCGCGTGTGGCGTGCGGAAGGTCCGCGGATCGTATCCGGGTCGGACCGTGGTGGTTTGTTTGTTAAAAATCCCCCAACCCTCCCCCTTCTTCCTCCGAATCACACCAAAATCTCTCATGTTCCATTAACCCTAACAGTCAATAATCATGTAATTCGAGCAATGCGTTCTGATTCAATTATCATTTGATATTCTCCAAAAGTAGTCGAAGTCCTGCTATGAAATGACATTGTGAATGAGGTAAAGTATCGAGCTGTGATTCGAAAATTGCGCCATCTGTTGACATTGTGTGAGGTTATTTATATGTGTTTTTCAAATTGCGCCATCTGTTGGTATTGTGTGAGGTATCGAGTTGTGATTTGTAATTGCGCCACCTGTAATAATAATAATACTAATAATACTAATAATACTAAACTAATACTACTACTATTATTATTATTATTATTATTATTATTATTATTATTATTATTATTATTATTATTATTATCAAGGATACTTATAAAGCGCATTTCCCATGGACCAATGCGCTGTACATTAAAACACAATCTAAAATACAATATAGTTACAGCATGCAACAAAATAATGACACATGAAAAAATACATGACCTACTTATTACATCAGCAATTATGATAAAAACAGATATATATAAATATGCACAATGACTAGCAATTAATTTGGGAAAAGGTAGGTTTTTAAGAGCTTTTTAAAAGCTTTCACATTGGGAGCATCGCGTACATTATTTGGTAAGCTGTTCCACAACTTAGGACCATAAGCCGAAAATGATCTATGCCCATAAGCTCTTTTTGTTTTGTGATTTCTAGTCGGGAAAGATCCTTCATGGACCTAAGGCCAGTACGGTTACACCTGTATTTGTGCAGCCGATCCTGTAAATATGGAGATGAGTCATGAAGACTACACATGCACCAAGATCTTGAAATCTATCCTCTGCTGGACAGGCAACCAGTGCAACTCGCGCAAGAGCGGCGCGGCACTAGTACGCTTACTAACTTGAAAAATTAGACGCGCCGCGCGATTTTGAAGCTTTTGGAGACGTTGCACTGCCTGTTTTGGAAGACCGCATAAAAGCGAGTTGCCATAGTCCAGCCGAGATAGGATCAGAGATCTTGCTGCATGTGCACAAGTAGTTTGGTCAATGAAACGACGTATTCTTGCAATGTTACGAATATGGAAATTTACACTCCGACATAAGGAACTTACATGGCTATTCATGGTGAGGCTATTGTCAAATACAATACCAAGGTTCTTAATTGAAGCAGAAGGCCTGACTACGGATCCACCAATCTTCAAGGTAAGATGGGATATACCAGCTGCACATCGAGGAGAGGAAATCAAGAAAAGCTCAGTTTTTGAGTCGTTCAGTTTTAACTTGTTCTTAAACATCCATGACCGAATCTCAGCGATGCATCTGTTGAGCCTCAGCTGTGCAGCAGCCATATCCTCATCAGACTTAGGATTAAAGTTAACATAAAGCTGAGTATCATCAGCATATACATGATACGGAACCTGATGACGCCTGATGATTTCCGCAACTGGCTGAGCGTATGCCGTGAACATTGGTGGACCAGCAACAGAACCCTGTGGAACACCATATTGCAATACACGATTATATGAATACTCACCAAGGACACATACTTTACTAGAACGATTCCTTAAATAGCTTTCAAACCAACCCTGAGCTAACCCTGTGATACCAAACTCCCTCTGCATTCGCTGAACAAGGATGTCATGGTCAATTGTATCAAATGCGGAGGAAAGGTCTAAAAGCACCAACATGATTGCATTATACTACTACTACTACTACTAATAATAATAATAATAATAATAATAATAATAATAATAATAATAATAATAATATTCAGGTTTTTTATATAGCGCTTTACACAACGTTTAAAGCGATTTACATTGGCTAATTAGTATCGCCGCCATTCATATCATCTTCAAGGCAACCGGCTAGGCGCACACATATATGACAACAGCTTCCCAATCTCGCTTTGGTCAACGAGGCAATTGAGATTAAGTACCTTGCCCAAGGACACAGACAAGTTGGCCACAGCGGGGCTTGAACTCACAACCTTATGATTAGGAATCCTGCACTGTTCCACTGGACCACACATGCTAGCACGTACTAACCCCGGGGACCACTAATCAATTCATGCTACGTTGTATACATTGTAAGCATTGTGTCCACGAACTTCCTCTAGACAACCCCTTTAAATGCGTAAATTTCTTCTCCAGCCAAATTCACCTACTATACTCTGTTTGGCCATCTCGAGACAGTGGCGTACAAACACGAGCGTTGAAAGGCGGACGATACACACGCGTGCGTAAAAGCTGCGCCTGTTCAGTTACGTCACTGTCTCGAGATGGCCAAACAGAGTATAGTGGTTATTTTGCGTATTCCCAATTAGACCTCTGGTCTATTTAGTTAGGCCCTTTAAAGCGCTCAGCATACTCCAACGCTGTGCGCAAGCGTTGACCTCCGTTTCCCAATCAGACTGCATCATTTTGTTGTAGCGGAGCCACTACCCATCTGTGCCAGCGTAACGAGTTCGAACGTTGTGGAGTGTGCTGAGCGCATAACTCGTTACGTGCACGATTTATTTTTCAGAGAAGGTGATCATATCAAGAAAGGACGTGACAACGGCGATACTGAGCTCATGGATTATAATAGGGCAAATTCCAATGGATTTCACTCAGTACTGTAGGCCATGAACCCTTCAACTGACGATGGACTCTAGGCTTGGGTCGGTCGGCTGGGATTTCAATTTTGTTTTGTATAACTTGAGACTCACGCGCTCTCATTGGCCAACAATCTACGTAACAAGTTGGCAATTATACATATATTCTCCCTTATTTGGTCTGAATCATCTATTCATGAAAGTGATTTGCATACAGTCAACTCTTTACATATGTAACGTTATCTGTTCATTATCACACACCAGAGATAATAAAAGAATGTGCCATTCTCAAACTCCTCACCCCGAGATAATAAGAATGTGTCATTCATATCATTTTTTTTAGTGGCTTTGATTTCTCAACATCGTTGACTTTATATATTAATGATTGACATATCACTTGGAATATGTAGCTCAGTATGGAATCCTCACACCAACAAGACGTGACAAGGATTGAGATGAAACAACACCGGGCAGCAATATTTGTCTTTCATAGATACCGGCAGAGGGAGAGTGTTAGCGCTATGATGCAAGACCTCCAATGGGACTTCCTGGAGAAAACAAGTCATGCTGCAAATAAATAACCAGCTAGTTGCCATCAATGCCAGTCACTACATTACTCCGATGATGCCAAGAAGTACGCGAGCATATCATCAAATAAATGTCAACCCATCAATTCTCGTACCCAAGCCTATAGCTTTGCATTTTGATGTCCTAGCATCACCATCTATAATAGGGGCATTCAGGGGAGCTGTTGGAGCACACATATATTAAAGCTGCATTATTTAATACCCGCACTACTTGTATTTATTCGCACAACGCAACCTACAGCACTGCACATGAGCTACTTGTACTCACCCTGGCATCTACGTCCTGACGGAAGGACTCTGCCAAGTATATACGTAAACGTAAACACTATAGTTTTGTACTAAAGTCCTTAGTCATGTCAGTACCCGTGACGTCTGACTTTATACCAATGTACGCAAACTATTTGTCAACATAGTACTTACTGTACGATTGAATGTATATCAATTATACAGTTTTGCATCATTGCAACATATTATGAATTAGAGTATGTAGAAGATCTCCAAAGTTGTTACTGTAGTAATCCTTTCGAGTCGTAGCCTTCCTCTAACTGCAAAAATGAGTTTCAGTAAACATACTTATTTTTAAAGTGTGTAGTAGGTTTCCATTTATTTATTAAACCTCTACCAGGATATAATGCACGTCACTGGATAGGCCAATTCGTATCCTCTAATGAACTGTCGAGTATATGATATTAAATGTACAGGCTGTCCCCCAAAAAATGTTAACACACCGGGCACATAAGATATATTAAAAGGACATGAACACACGGGTCTAATCTTGATGTATTATGAAAGCTGAGTAAATAAGTTTTCATTTGCATTTTATTGCGATCCAATTGGTTATTTAGAACCGGAGATATGCTTCATAAAACATGAGGAAGCAAAATCGGCTTGGTCCAATCCTCTCAGTATGAAAGTAAAGCTTTTAAAATGCACGAAGCAAGAAGCAACATGATTAAGTCACACACACACCCCCACACACATCAGTTAATCTCTTCTTTGTTCTTTTCAACGCATTCTTTCGATTCTTTTCAAGCTTAAAAGACATAAATAAATATATAATAACAAAAAAGAAGAGAAACAAAATCGTTGGGATCTCGTTTGCGCGTGACATTACGCTGACCTTGTACCCTGACTAACAGCGCCCTCATGCAGTTTCCAAGCCCTTACAATTTGAAGCGCCAAAACAAGATTCCATTAAATAAAAGTTCATATGGAAGAACGCAGAGCCTTTAACAAATTCAAAAATAACAATTGTTTGGATCTACTCGGCACACGGAGATAATCAAGGTCAAATGTCACATTTTACAATTTAGAGTCATAATCCGTTCGCCATCTTTAAAACACCCTGGAAAAATGGTTTACCTTGAATACAAATTGGGTTTTTTTTGCTTGGGATCTCTAAGATTTGTTTTAATATTTTATTTTTTAATTTGCTTAAGATTTACACTGCATGGTAATTGCCCACGTGCAATTTGTGTACTTATTATTAATTAGATATCCAACTGATTGTTAATTCAAACTAGAGCGGTTCTCGGGTTTAGCGGTTTTCGGATATAGCGGTTCTCGAGTTTATCGGTTTTCGGATATGGCGGTTCTCCTATTTAGCGGTTCTCCTATTTGGTGATTAGTGTGGTTGGCATTAATTATGGTTTGGTTATGTGTAGGCATGTTTTGGATCCAACCGGAACCATGAGTCGCCGATATAGTTGCTGTTAGTGGTTGATGAAGTTCCGAGAGAGGTAATTAAAGGCATATTATGTGATCTTTTCCAGGGGGCTCTCTCTATTGATGATTGTTTTTAGAAAGTAAATTTTCTTGCAGATTTACATTTTTGATCATATATCATAAATATATTCTGAGTTACAGAGCGATACGATTTCTAATAACTTCAAAATCATGATCATGAAAAGAGTTCTCATGTATGGGTACTAATCATTTTGGGACAGCCTGTATAACAACCAATAACATAGTACATTACATATAACTATATTCTACAACTGTTTTACACATATACAAGAACACTATAACAGCCATACAAGAAACCTTTTCAGTTACAATTATCTCTTACAAATGTTTTAAGGGGTCGTCCATCATTTTCACATACAGTTACATACAAAGCGTACGTAACAGGGGAGGGGTAAAAAATACCCTAAGCGTACATAATTTAAATGGCGATCTTGAGAGGCAGGAATTTTTTTCAAGCCATAAATTTGTTAAGTTAAGTCTGTACATATATGAAAATGGTGATAATGTTGGACTACCCCTTAATCTTCCATCTAGCTTTGTAAAACACAAACAGAATAAAGTATGTTCCTAAAAGGTTAGCCATTTCAGGAAATGAAGATGACCAAAGACTATTGAGTTTGAGTACTGATTCTGCAGGCCCATTTTTAATAAAACACTTGGTTTATTTTACAAATCTGCAAGTATATGTACACGGTGTATGAAGATTCGGAATTTCCAAAATGGTCAAAATATACAATCCTCATGCATGTTGATAATGATATGTTGATAATAAACTCGCGACCATGTATGGTATGTTGATATATAGTTATGGTATGTTGATAATAAACTCGCAACCATAATCAAACTTACATGATGGACCACAGTCACACGCAACACTTTTTGACAAGGTAAGTACAGTAACGCATGGCTTGTATTTAACTTTATCATTACAAAAAATCCGTGCTGCCAATATTTGAAGCTTTACATCATGTGATTGTTTTAATATTGAAGTTTGGCCTATAGATAAACCCTTTATTATCAAACATATATCATGCATGCATTTTTACATACATGTGTTGTTATTTTTATCTGTCATTTCTGGAAAGTTAATTTTGGTTAGTTTAAAACTACTCTTGCCCATTATTGTTATTGCTATACAGGGTGTATCAAATAAATAGGACTCTGATTCATGATGGTGTAATTATTATTATAATCATTGGACCGTGACCAATTTAGTCTCAATGTAAAGCCCAATTAATTATTATGATATCCTGAAAATATGAGATCAATCCGATTAAAAATAAGAAAACTAGCGTACTTTGTGTAAACCGTGTCATACTGATTTGTACAATGGGAATTCACACAGTAACAGTCGAGTATTACATGATGAAGTACTCGATTTGTAACTCAATGAACCATCCACAGTGGGTTCGAGAACTGTTTAACAACACTTTTTTTAAATTTGCACAGAATATGCATGCATCTGTTTTGCGGATTTTTTTAGCCAGTATTGATTTGTGCCAGAATTAAATGGATTACCAAACTAAACTTTGCTATTGACTGATAGATTATGTTGACAATTATTATAACGTATTGAAACGTATACCATGTTATTTACTGGTCTTATACATGTAGATCCCATTGTACAAACCAGTAAATGACATGGTTTACGCAAAGTACTCTAGTTTTCTTATTTTGTATCGGATTGATCTTATATTTTCAGGATATCATAATAAATAATTGGGCTTTACATTGAGACTAAATTGGTCATGGTCCAATGATTATAATAAGAATTACACCGTCATGAAACAGAGTCCTAATTTTTTTGATACACCCTGTATAGTGATCACATCATTTAGAGTCCATTAACCCTTACAGCCCCGTATACCATGAAATCCCATTTCCCAGAGGTCCTGGATTCAAACCCCGGGGCGTGGCACCTCGCTTGTAGTGTGTGCTTTTTTTGCTTGAAAAAGATTTCGTTGGAAAATCCACCGGGAGTGTTAGGGTTAAGGAACGATTTTTTTTCTTCTTTTTAATTTTTCACTTTTTTTCTCTAATTTTACCTGGATTAACCCTTACAGCCAAGTATCAGGGGTGTGCCACTGAGCTTGCCGATCGGGTCCACTTTTAAATTGAACTTAGTCAGCATAGAATTGGTGGCGCTGTTCTACCGATAAGGCGTAATTGTAGCAGACGACGCGACGCTGGCCACGCGTCTCTCAGACGACCCAATATGAGACCTGTCATCACAAAATGAGAGTTAAGTCGGAAAATTAGATTCTAAGATTTATCCTGATTCAGAATGCCCAGAAAACAAGCTTTAAAATGATATGCAACATGTCATAATTCCTCAATGTATTCCTGATCAAAAATCAAATTGAAAGACAAAAATTCCTTTGTTTTGTATTGTTTTTTGGCATGTTCATTAGACCATATCTCCTAATGCACACTGGCGACTTAACGCTCATTTTGTGGTGACAGGTCTCATATGGCAACGGGAGTGCACCATTTTGAATTATTTTTAACAGTCATCGCCCGGTTAACGATAAAAATTCTTCTAATTATGATGAATTTGTCAAAATGATAAGTTTAATATTCGCGATTACGTGTTATTCACTACGAATTCAAAATGTAGGTTTCGCGTGGCCACCGTCGTCTGTGTAAATCTACAGCGCCCCCAAACCTATGCTGACTAACAATTCCGTTAAACCTGGTTAAACATTGTTAAACGCGTTAAACGCCGGTCACGGACGCATTCCGGACGATTACCATAATTTATTCAAATATGCAAAAGGGTCCGTTTTCACTACGTACGTTAGTATAGGACTTTCCTATCCCAAAATTAATAGTATCCCTGCCAGTATCCCATGAAATCCCATTTCCCAGCCTGTCGGTTCCACCTGGCGCTGAGGTTTTTGAGTGAAATGATGGCCCGGGCTACATAGCTGGGCGAGTACACTCGCCCAGCATAGTTTCTCCCGTGGCTCAGTTGGTAGAGCGTTCGACTTCAAACCGAGAGGTCGTGGGTTCAAACCCTGGGGCGTGGCACCTCTTGTTGTGTGTGCTTTTTTTGCTTGAAAAAAAATTTCGTTGGAAAATCCACCGGGAGTGTTAGGGTTAATATCACTTTCAATCATAGCTGCACATAATTAATCATTCATCATATGTGAAGACTAAAATATTGTTATCCATTTTGAAGCAGTACTACTGGTTCTCCGGCTGATGAATGTTGTGATATTGCTACATTCCTACATGATTGTGCTAATTGTCAGCTCTTTCATGCAGGAGGAGGTCTTGTTCAGTAGTAGCTTCTACCATCAGGCATGGGGCTCAACAGTTAATACAATACTTGTAAAAATGTGTATAAATTGTGCCACAAACTGGAATCACGGTACAAATGAGATTTTATTTTTTAAAAAAGCCAACACAATTCCTGTTTTATCCAGGAGAATTCTCATGCCTGAACAAGATTATGGATCGAAATAGCTTTGACATAGTGTTACTACAACAGTACTTAGCCTCTATTTCAGCTGAAGGGGTTGCATTATGTCAAAGCTGTACTGGGGAACACACCATGTGTTTAAAAAGTTCTTAGGCCTGGGTCAAATGGAATCTGTTTAACAACCATGAACCCACAACCATCACATATTCTGGAGTGGGCAGAACAAATGATGTCACTTAGTGGGTGTCTGTAGAATGCTTCATCCCCTTCAGGCCAAGTGTAGCAAGTGTTGGTGGTCTGTTTCATGTAAGACAAGCAAACATCATTTTCATTGATTGATGTTACCTGTGTTTCAAAATATACAAACATAAGGACAATTAGTATCTGATTAACAATAGTAATAACCATACATTAACAGTTAGTTTGTTGATCAAGAAACTGATGAATTTGGTTGATTTTGTAAAGTGCATGTGAAGCAAACAGACTTTTACTTAATGAATATGTGATTCCATTTTGAGATCATTTGAAAAAGAACATCAAGATTGTGTGCATTTAAAGACGGTTCAATCTCAGCATCGTCGACGTCAACACACATTTATGAAATAGGCCTGCGATCTCCGGGCCTCAAGTGTGATGTGATATGCAGAACTTCTGTTTTGTCTTCATTTAACTTTAGATGATAGCAATAACATTTTTTTAATATACACACTATTAACCCTACCCCCCCCCCCCCCCCCCCCCCCCCCCCGAGTGCTAAAAAAAATGCTAATCAAAAGTCCCTCTCCAAACGCATGCGTCGTCTGTTTTCGATGACGTAGTCAACCGAGCCTATATAGTAAGTGCAGTATACTGCGCGAATGTGTAGCTGAGGGCGGCCGTGACTTAGTGGTTGGGACATGGGGCTTGAGAACGGAGGGTCCCTGGATCGAATCCCGGCAGGTTCCAGGAGATTTAGTTGGTGTTTTTCCCTCGAAAATTGTGATCCCGGTCAAAAACCCTAAACCGGGGTTAGGGTTAATACAATATTAATGTACTGATTGTTTTATAAAGTGTACCTTGGCAACATGCATCTCGCTTTTCCCTTTTGCCCAATGTTCTTCAGTTGGACAGCAATAAAATGTCTTCAGTTGGAGAGCAACAAAATTATGGTCTTGAATTGCAGGAGACCCAATTGCAGAACCTGATAATGAAAAAAAAGTAAATAGACAATGTCAAAGGAAACCCAAATGTTTTTGTTACTTCATTGTCATTCAAATTGAGTGCATCATGTCATGTCATGTCATAATAGTTTGTACTCACCTGAGATGTTGTCCCAATCTATAGCTTTGTGTCCATTCTCTCTTTCAGTAGTGCCCCCTTCACTGCTGGTGTCCATCCACTTCCTCTTTACTGCCAGTGTCCACTTCCTCTTTAATGCTGGTGTCATCTGAACAGTTTGCTACTAGTTTGGCAGAGCTTCAGAAAAGAAAGGGCATAGAAATTAAGCATTTAGCATGATCATCATGTTTATGTGTAATACAATATCATTGGGGTTAGTCAATGTCTATAACAGGGTTGTCTCTAGAGCAATTTGAGTGCCGGCTAATTTTACTGATTGCGAGCAGAGTGAGTGTAGCGAACGGAGCGCAGCGGATCACGGCGCACGGTCCAGGGGCCTGCTTAGGTTTTTTTTAGGTTTTTTGTAATGCAATTTGGCCTATTAAGATATTAAGATATATAAGAAATAGTGTGAGATTTTCCATTTTAGAGGGAAATTTGGGTTAGCTTGCCAGGAAATCAACATTTTTTCCAGGCCTGCCCACTGAAGGTATTGAAATACACATATGTGTAGAAATAATAGAAAATGTGTAAGTAGAATGTTGGGCCTGTAAAGTTATGTCACTGTCCAGAGGAAGAGAAATATAGTATAGTTATGATCATTGGGGCCCGGCATTCACCTCGTACGTTTTTACCTTGAAAAATATAGTGGCGAGTAGGTTTGATGATAGTAAGCCTACATAATTGGCTTATTTTGACTTCTGAAAGGCATTTTGAGGTAAGTGCAGTTTTGAGGAACTTCAAAAGCACACCCAATAGTACCAATGTCCAAAAGTACACCTTCATAATTTGTAGTGAAATGCTGGGCCTGTAAAGTTACGTCACTGTCCAGAAGAAGAGAAATAGAGTATAGTCATGAATGGGGCCAGCATTAACATCCCAGCACCCTGACAATGTACAGTGGGCACACCTTCATAGTGAACCATGTGTAATGGAAACAAACATACCTTCAGATGAATCCACATAATGCAAGCCAAGAGATGTTGAAGGTATACCACCATCACATGCAGGCACTGAATCACAGTCAAACAAGTTACATGTAGTAGATAAAAGTACCATTCCTATTATACTAATCTCATCACGATCTGTAAACAAGGATTACAAATAAAAAGGCAAGACTAATATAAGAATGTATCAATGGCTTAGTGAAAGTGGGGCCAATCCTGAAGCGATACATGTGCCAAATTTGTTTCTTTTCGGCGCATTTAATTTTCAATAATAGGGTGCTGGAATTAAAAATAAATAAAAAGAAGAAAAAAACCTGTCTCACATACCCCGCGCGCATGAGCCCAAGTGTGGGATTTCTTTTCATACTTGTCTGAAAAAATTGATGACCAAATTTTTTCTGAAAGAGCAACTAAAAACCAACAAAAGAAAGTGGGCAAAAAATTAACAAAATAACAAAATTAGATATCCGCATTTAAAATTGCATCGCATGTATGTATTTCCCAAATATGCGAAACAGACTTTGTGATTAATTTGAGAGTTTTTCATGAACTCAATTAGTTCTTAATTCAACATCATTTTATAGCTTGAGTAGGGTATGAGTCCATTGAGTACTGAATAAAACACTTCTTTCAGAATTTGAATAATGTACAATGTAGCTTTGGTCTCCGCTTTACGTCGTTTACATGCCAAACATTGTTTCTTGGGAATAAAAGTAAGATGAACCACAAATAGAAATTAAAAAGAAAGATGGCACAACAAAATATTTGATAAGAAGACCTATACCGGGTAATTCAAAAAAAAGTTGACCAAAGTTCAAAGTATTTTTTTAACCACATGTACATCAAATACCACAAAATGTTCAGAATGCCAGAGAGTGGCGATAAATGTGTGAGATTTTAGCAGGCACTAAAATGTGGCTAGCTACAACCCTGGCTATGAATCATGATGATAGCTGTCTCAGAGCTTTGAAATTAAAGCATCAGCATCAGGGCAATTCCATGCAAAGGTGGACATGACCACTAATTTTCAAGTTATTCATATCCTAACATAGTATCAAATTAAAACTAAAAGTCTAAATTTTCCAGATATGAACTTTATTTTCATTTTTTTTACATATTTCGTGTTTTCCCCCCTGTTTTAATTAGCATAATCTACTAATTTTATTAATTTTGTTGTAAAATCTGTTAGTTATATGCTATTCATATTTATAAACTGAAAATAATCACTTTAAAATTATTTTATCAGTTGTGAGCTCTTACAAGTTACATACTTATATTATTCTTTAAATTAAAAAAAAAAAAAAAAAACACTCTGCGTTGCGACTCAACGATCAATTTTTATTAAGATTTCACCAAAATGTCACGCTGTTACCGAAAAAATGAATGTTTTTAAGGTTTTTTAACTTTTCTGCATATATACAAATTAAATAATACTTGCAATGCAAATCACACTCCCATAGACCTATAACATACATGCTTCAAAATGCAGTACTACTTTTTGTTAATTAATTATTTCAATTAGCAATATGTCACGCTGTTACTTTTTTGGTAACAGCGTGACGGTAACAGTGTGACCCTCATTTAATTATACAGTGAGTTCCAATACAATTTTTAAGTTAAATGTGTTTTAATTGGATAATTTGATTAACTTAATATTGTATTTAATATGGTATTTTATCTATTTTAAACTAACAAAGAACACTATAATGTGATTTAATTTAATTAAAATCAACAATCACTATGTGTAGGTTTTGGAGATCATTATATCGTCAATGTTTGATCTTTTTGCATACAGGGTTCCCAGCATTTCACAAGACCAAAATTCCCTGAGTTTTCCCTGATTTTTCCCTGACAAATTTATATTATTCCCTGAGAAAATATTTTCACTTTATCGGAAGTTGGGAAGGCAATAATTATGTGGGTTGGTTATTAACCCTAACCCCCCCCCCCCCCCCCCCCCCCCCTTGAGTGCTAAAAAATGCTAAAAAATGCTAAGTCCCTCTCCAAACGCATGCGCCGTCGGTTTTCAATGACGTAGTCAACCGATCTATAATGAGTGCAGTATACTGCACGAATGTGTAGCTGAGGACCGTGGCTTAGTGGTGGGAAGGTGAGGCTTGAGAACGGAGGGTCCCTGGATCGAATCCCGGCAGGTTCCTGGAGATTTAGTTGGTGTTTTTTCCTCGAAAATTGTGATCCCGGTCAAAAATCCTAAACCGGGGTTAGGGTTAACATATAGCCAAAATTTCTTTTCGACATTTTTTCACCTGGACCCAACTTTGGAGCCATGCCATTTTTTTTATAAATACATTGATGAGTTTATACTTGCTTGTGGCTATAGACATGTGACCCTAGATTACTCATATGCAATATGGGATTCATGTGACCCCCCATGGGGTCACAGCATGACCCCCAAAATCCCAAAAAAACACTTCCGGCTGAATGAAGTGGCTACTTTGGGGGGCAATATCATAAAAGTAAAGGAGATACAGTTGATTTGAGGTCAGATTCTTGAAATATGGCCAAAAGTAAGTTAGAATACCAACTTTCAGCTTTCTACCTAGTACGAAGACTGAAATATAAGCTTCCAAAGTCGAACGATATTACAAATATGACTTTCCGCGAATCTTGAACGCGAGAAAACACGTTCTCGACCATATTTCAACGGGCCATATCTGGAAAACGACATGGAGTATGATTTTACTTTTTTGCATGTGTTAATTTTTGCCATAGTCCATTAATCTGATGAAGTTTCATCAAAATCTGAGACGGTCACCTGGGAACTTTTTAGAAAATTGGTTGATTTGACACGGAATGACCCCTATGTCCTTTTTATTTTAGCGTCACCACGCTGTTATTACGGTTACCGCACTCATTAATATTCATATTTCATAAATGTGAATGATTTTTTTTCTTTTTCTTTTTTCTATGTGTAGGTTGTACTAGTGCAATAAAAAATGTTCTGAATAATTCAAGTGTGTATGTTATTTGCATATGAAGTGTGAAAATATCTTCCAAACCGTCGTGCTGTTACCGTGGAATTGCCCATCAGATACTTTTCATCAATATTGTCCAATTTTCTAAATAAAATTAGTCAAACTTTTGCTTAAAGGAGGTGTCCCGCAAGCATAAAAGTGTGCATTATATGTTTGAAAAATAACTATCAAGCCCAACTTTTGTAATTATATAGAACAAAACACCACACTTATGACAAAAACAAATAATAACCGCTATCTCTCAACATGCACTTTTTTAAATTCGCGGCGATCGAAAGTCCCAGTGTCGATGATGTCATAGTTATACAATGCACATGCGCAAATTTGAGCACTGATACCCATGACGTCATCGACACCGGGACTTTCGATCGCCGCGAATTTTAAAAATTGCATGTTGAGTGATGGCAGTTTTTATTCATTTTTGTGACTAGTATGGTGTTTTGTTTTATATAATTACGTAATTTCGGTTCGATAATTATTTTTCTAACAAATAATGCTCAATGTTGTGCTTGCGGGACCCTTCCTTTAAGATATCATGTGTAAAATAGCTCAACCTATTTCAAATTCCAAGAAAAGCTGACTTGAATTTTGATCGCCTTATTCCCACTACATTGTAGTATATAATTATGAATTACTAATTTTATGAAGCCAACTGTAACATGTTAGTTTTCGTAGTTTAGACAAGGCCATGTTTAACCTTTGGATGCAACGCCTGTGCTGAGAGCTACATGTATGAAATAAAAGAATCTGACTTGGCGTTAATCCTAGTAAATAAGAGGACCTGTGAAATTTCATGTCATTAACACTCGACCTTTATCAAACTACTGATTCAAAGTACTGAGTAACCTGTTACTGTAACTAACTAGTGGACGTCAGATATTTCAATCAACATTTTTTCATTTTTTACATTTTTTCACTTTTCTGAATAAAATTAGTCAAACTATTTGCTAAGAATGAGTGTCTTGGTTGAATATCTCAAAAGTATTCTATTTCCAACATAGCTGTCTTGAATTACATTTTTGTAGGATCCCTCTATTTGTTCCTGCTACAGTAAATTTACGACACCGACTGTCTACATCTACATGTACATGTAGGCGGTGTTTCATCTATCAATATTTTTCAACCTTTCTGAATAAAATTAGTCAAAATTTTGCTTCAGATTATCATGATTCATGTTTAATGATCAAATAATATGTACCCCGGTCAGGGGTCGCATTCTGACGCGTCTGCGCGTCCTAGACCTCTCACTTTCTTATAGTGACGCATCAGGTTTCAAATAGGAAAGACTTGCGGGTCCCGATCAAAATTGAAGGGACCCATTAAAATTAAATTTGACGATGAATGGAAATGGAAACCTTAAGAAATTCTGTAAATTACATATCAATCCTTTGCTCACAATATAAATTCATCAAAACTGTCCATGTCCATAAAAAAGTAAATTGTTCAAATACCTAAACTTCGGGACCCCTTAAATTTGTTTTTTTGAAGTCCTACGGGGTCCTAAAAATGTCATGGGACTTCTCACATTTTTGATCCAGTGCTATTCCTGACGCCGGTGCTGTCTTGCTACACGTCCCGTAAGGCTATAATTTAAAAAAATCTGTTGTCTCAAAGCTCTTCAGGTTTTTTTCAAAACCCTAATGTGGAATGCGATTTTTTAAACAGTTTAAAAAATAAATAAAAATAAAAAAAATATTGAAATCCTTGTAAAAGTGAACATAAAAAAATAAAATATTGTTAAAATGCACTTGTTGTAAGCCCGGCTCTTGGGGACCTGGGACATGGCGAATGTACATCGCTAATACCGGTGCCCGGCTATGCGTGGGAGTGTACAGGACGTACTTGTGTCCCCCTAGCCGGGGCGCGATATTAGTTACCATTTACAACATTTGATACATTGACGGAATATAAAAGCGTATAGTATAGTATAGGCATACATGTACATGATGAGACTGATACATCATACATGTCCATTGTATTTGTATAGGCCTAGTTGCTCCTGCTCTGACAGAATGCCTGCCACATTGTCTCTGCAGTTGTCATCTGTTTGTCCTGTTTCAACTGTGATTTAGGCCAAATAAAAAAACCAGTTTCTCGTCCGGGCTTTTTGAAACAAGGAAGGAGGCCCCTTTTTTGTTTTCTTTTTTTCCTCAAAATAGCGGATCCAAAATGGCGGACTGATTTAAAAAAAATTAAAAAAATCCGCTTTCGACCTTTTTTCCAGTTGCTGTTGTTTCTTAAATGACAGCCACCTTTTCTAACACCGTTTTCAGACTTGTATTGGCTACAACTTTGTTGAAAACAAAAGGAAAAACAAAATAGGGCCTACATGTGTTTATACATTTATTTGACTTAACATTGAAAAAAACGATACCTTTTGTGGTTAAAAAGTGTTTTGGGGGTTAAAAAAACCAACTTTTTAAAATAAAAAAAGGAGCCGGCCGGCCGGCAAAAAGGAAGCGGGCGGGGACAAGAAACTTTTTAAAATTTTATTTGGCCTTATGTGCTGATTTTGGATTTATATTTGAAGTCTTCCCCACTTTATACGTGATTTTTTGCTTAGTATACAGTGTTTGGCCAAATGTTCTTTACGTTTAATAAATTTGCAGCCGGGGCGTACGCTAGGGTACACAAATGCACACCCCACCCCGGACGTATACATTGTAGATACATGATATAAATAAGCTACTAGAGCAAGTGCAGGGATGGAAATAAGACCCGTCCGCCCGCCCATAGCGGGTAACTTTCGTGTCGGGCGGGTGAAGATTCAAAGGTACCCGTCCGACTGGCAGGTAACATTTTTGAAGCTCAAAGTGTATAAGTAACAGTTCAGGGTAATTTCATCATCAGATGATCGTGTGTCATGATGATAGTGGAGATCAGGTTGATAGGAGATTAAAGAGAGTATTGGATTGATGAACATGATGAATACGAGGAGCTGTTACGGGCTAGGTTTACAATGGAACATCGTACAATAAAGACAAAAACATGTAAATGTAGTTTGAAAGTAGTATTGCATATTGTTTGCTGCAAAATGTTATGAAAAAACCTTGGGCTGGTAGAATTTTTGTCGGGCAGGTAGATTCTGTGAGTGAATTTCCCTGTGAGTTACCTGCCCGACTGGCTAGTTGACAAAATCTGAAGTTCCATCCCTGAGCAAGTGATGTGCTTGAATTGATGGAATAAGCCTAAATAACACATAGGGAACAAGTAGAAATCCATTCCGTTATGTTTGCAGAAAGAAATTATAAACCGACCCACAGACTGTGAGCCGGGGCATACACTTTGTCCTGGCCGGGACTGGTGCCTTGCTCTGCAAGGACCGTCCGTACATGAATGTCCCGGGACGTCATATTTGCAATTTGTACGACCCGGTCCTACAAATGTATATCAAAACAAAGAATTCTCGAT
The DNA here is from genome assembly GCA_035610835.1 of Ophiura sarsii. Classification (NCBI taxonomy): domain Eukaryota; kingdom Metazoa; phylum Echinodermata; class Ophiuroidea; order Amphilepidida; family Ophiuridae; genus Ophiura; species Ophiura sarsii. Next base: position 58,766,320 of record CM069455.1, on the reverse strand, counting down.
CAAATCGTATACTTTTCTTCAGTGTCCCATGCGACTGCCAGGGCGTACGTATTGACTGTGTGTGACCGTGTCAATCGTGTGACAAGGGCGCAGTAAAACCGGAAGATGTGACGTACTTGTAAACAAATCTAGGTAATTGTCCGATCGCGGCCCCAATCAACAAGACCCCATGCCCCACGCTGCATGATTGGACAATTATGTAAGTTCATGTTTATTCATGTCACGTATGATCGCGTTGTGGCGTGGTTGTCAAGGCTCTTCATGCTGCAAATTCAACATTTGGATGAACGCTGGCGTGACTGGAATAAAATTCATTGTTATGATTTATATAGTCCCCGCTAGTCCCGGGCTTGCAATATAGCAAGATATAGCCTGTATACCTTGGTTTATATATCTCATCAACCTCAGTCACTGTCATGTCACTGATATTTTTACTTATTCCAAGAAATAGGCCTACTTTACTGGATTGAATTTGAATGCCCTTTTTTAGGCTGTTGAACTACTAAAAAAGTTAACATTGTAAATTGTAATGAAAAGAGATATCATCCAAAAATCGCAATCACCCGTTATTAATTTCATGATTTATTGACCATCACTACTATTATAAGTCTAGATGAGATAGAGCTAGGATTCAGAGCTACACTTTATCAAGCCCTATTCAATTCAACATGTCAAATGTCAATCGCAACCAAAACTTAAACTAAATAAATAAAAAAGCTTATTTTATCATATTAATTTTACACATTTTCAACTTCAACTTCAAGTTATAATAAAGTCATGAAAGTTATTAAAAGACAAACACTTACCGTTTCCCCGGCCATTCACAGTTTCAGTTACGCTCGCAATCCAGGAATAAATCTGCCTGTTGAAAATTACTCGAAAACGAAGGAATTGACGATATTTATTTTAGGCGAACTGAGACTAAGACTGAGACCATGCTGAGAACGCATCGTTTCCGATTTAAAGTCCACCAGGGATGGGCATCTATGTGCGTGGGTACGCAAAATGTGACTTGTAAAAGGAGGGCGCTATCTTGACAACGCTATCATTGACAACACGAAAGGGCACATGAAACGCGTGAGGTAACTCGCAAATAGAGGGCGCTATCACACTCAGAGGCTTCAATCTCGGTAATGTACAGTGACACATCGGCCTGTGTGTGCTAGCCGTTGCAATATTTCCCGCACGTAAACAGCCCAATATATTGTAACATGCCATTTTACGCCATTTTATCCACAAACACATGCTACAAATACCATCGATTGTCACCTTTCCTGGATGAATTGAATTTCGACAACAGAGCCAGTTCTTTAGAACCCTACAATTTACCTACATATACCATAATTTATTCTAACATGGGCGTATTTTTCGATATTTTGGACGACGCATGAGGAGTCCCTAATTATTGATGCTTTTGGAAATAGAAACAAAATGGCTGTTACGCAGTTTCTGCTCAAAAACATGCTACAAATTCACAATTGGACCATCGATTACAACACTTTCCTGGATGAATTGAATGTCGAAAAAATACTCCAACAAATGAGAAATCTATACTCCACCTACATATAGCATTATTTAGTCTAACAAACACCCGTAACTCGATATTTTGCGTTAACCGACCTTGTAGGTGTCTTCTAGAATATTCACAGGACCGACTCGTTACGCATTTTCTCCTAAAAAAAATCGTACAAAATCACAATTGAACCATCGATTACACCACTTTCCTGGATGGTTTGAATCTCGACCAAACTTCGGGATAATTAGACACCTATATTTTACCTATAAATGTAATTATTTATTCTCACAAGTATCTATAACTCTATATTTTGCGCGACGCAGCAACGGGGTGTGTTTCGAAATCGAAACAGAGCTCTACCGTACAACTTCTATGTAAATTTAGCCTTGTCCTCATTTCGCGTCATTGGGCTAAACTATTTGGCTAGAGCAACACCCTTAAAATGGCAAAACGAAACTATATAGTCAGCCTTCGGCGACTCAAAGATACATCTTAGCACGGGAATCCATTGTACCATATTTCAGCAGTTTACTATACCGAACTCGAGTTGCATATTTAATTAGGTGGACTTTTTGAAGATGTGCACATTGTCGATTTAAGGCCAAATTAAAAAAAACGTATGTTTCTCGTCCCCGCCCGCTTCCTTTTTTGGGGCCGCCTCCTTTTATCTTTTATTTATTATTCAAAACAAAAAAAAACACATTTTTTTTTTTTTACAATTTTTTTTATATTTTTTTTTTTACTATTTGTTTTTTTAGAAGTCCAAAAGTATATAAAACATGACCTTAGATGACCTAAATTTGACCCGAAATAATTTACTTAATACCCCATGACCCACACCATAGCTATGGTAATTTATAACTTAAGATCCTACCTTATAAGTACATTGGTATTTCATAATATTCTGATTAAAAGTATGACTTTTGAGAACCGTTTTCAGTGTAAAAAATACCATTATTGTTTTATTGTAACAACATCTAACTAAATTTAGTAAACTACATGTATACATGTACATTTTGCTTGTTATGGCAATAGAAGTGTTGCCTGTAACATGATGCAGCATTAAAAAGATTTATAATGTTTGAATAAATTATTTCAATTTTGTTTAAATTAATTTTTAATTTGAAGTCAAAAAAATTATAACTTTATTTCTTATGCATGTGATCTGGTAAAAAAAGATGTTTCATGTATGTATGATGGAAATAATAACACATGTTTTGAATGCATTTTAATATCTTTAATACACAGATTTACCATTTTGCATTACCATATCACATGTATAAGAACCACAAAAATAATATGTCTGACTTCAATTTGCAAATATATTTTAATCATTATTTTATTGTTATATCATGTAACATGCAACACTTCTCTTCCCATATTAAATGAAAATATACTAAATTTAGGTATTTTTCAAATGTTAAATAATTTGCTATGTACATGTAGACTTAACCTCTACCGATAGCCCCCTACCTTGGGGCTATCGGACGTCGGAACTCTGTCCATTTTTTATAGGAAGGCTGTATTTTAAAGAGTACTACCATATGGACCATGTAGTTTCTTCGTACGATGCTTTGTTAAGAAGTTACAAGTAACACTTCTCTTCCCTAGAAGTTACAAGCAACACTTCTCTTCCCAAGAAGTTACAAGCAACACTTCTCTTCCCATATTAAATGTTATTTTACTGAATTTATATATTTTTAGAATGTGTCGTGTGGTATAAGATTAAATGTGCTTTTTCGTTTCGTATACCTCTGAAATTCCCGAGAAATCTTGACTTTGGCGGATATAAAACCAAAAATGTTGGCGGATAACCTGATTTTATATCATGGTTATCCGCCGGATAACCTGATTTTCCCCCTTAATTCGAACACTGCTCAGAAGTGTAAAACATGGTGCTAAACACTATTAAAACAATGTAAATATGTATTAACATGGTGCTAACACTATTAAAACAATGTAAATATGTTAAGTTCTTGTTTGTCTAACAATTGTCTCTTTCTCAATTGTCATTTCATTTAATAGGGAAAACACTATAGATTGCCAGAAATATCAAACGGCGGCCATTTTGAAAAATAATAAATAATAAATAAAAAGCCCCTCATCCTCCTTTTTTTGAAAAACCTGGACGAGAAACATTTTTTTTTTTACTTGGCCTAATGTGGATTGAACCATCGTGAATACCTGCATTTTCAGGAACCGGGTGTACACATATGGACTTAAAGACAAACCTGTTTTTTTCATCAGTTGATGTTAAACATAAGAGAAATGTAATTTGTATGTGTCTTCAGACATTTTATAATTTTGTGGCAGGTTTCGATTATTTTTGGAGAACTTGAAATGACGATAGCACCAGAACGCACTGCTCGGTGTACGATTATTGCACCAAATTAAATATTTTGCTAAGATCTTTAAAATGTATTTGAAAAATGGTTTTGTGGCTATACCTACTAATATTAAATGGAAGGTAGATATAAATTATTTTACATGTTATGATAAATTAATGGATGGTAATAACAATTTCCAGACGGATACAAAGCAGCGGTGATATGCTTGATTACTTCTTCAATTTAGTTAATAACGTCGATAAATAATTCATACCAAAGAGCTGCTACCTCAATATTTTCGAGCGTTTCCATAACAATTGAATCCTTTGTACACATACGCTTTATGATAATATAACAAGCTATATATACACAAAGAATTAAGTTAAGCACCCCCCCCCCCCGTTTTTTTACAACCTCGCACATTACAAGTTTGTTGTCGTCAAAACAGTGTAGTATACCCATGATATTGCTATATTTTCTGGAGAAGTGATATTATGGTCACATAAAAACATAACAATCATGCCGTTTTCAATATTTTATTCTGAATAATTTAAGGTGACATTTTTTGGGAATTTTAGGCATATTTTCACCTCAATTTAAGTATGGAGCTATAGGTCCATCACGGACAGTGTGGATGACGTTTATGTTTTCTAACGTACAGTCATTGTTCTGAGAAGACCTCTAGCGATCTTTGCGTCAATAACGTGTGTAGGACCCACGTGATCGGATCACTGACTCAACCCTACGACCTACGACCACGTGGATGATAACACGAGCGATGGGCGTCACAGATGAGTGCACTCATCTGCATTTCATCAATGGATAATTGCTAATGTCATACCAATCATTATTATTTGATCTCACATACCTTAGAATATATGCCAATGTATACATATATTAGGGGGTGCTTAACTTAATTCTTTGTGTATATATAGCGACAAATTCAGCTCCATCATTTTATGATCACTTTATAATTATCCAAAACCCACCCAGACAACATACATACATTGGCCAAATGTTGGTTTCCCATTGGCAATATTGGCATTGTGATTATCTTGTTGACCCATATTGACCCAATAGTGGTTTCCCATTGGCAATATTGACATTGGTATTATCTTGTTGACCCTTATTGGGCCAACATTGGTTTCCCATTGACAATATTGGCATTGACACTATCTTGTTCGCTCATATTGGAGCAATATTGGCTTTCCATTGCCACTCTTTAATTGGCATCATGTTGGCAACCTATATTGGTCCAATATTATGGGCACAATAATACCAGGGGCGGAAAATGACACCATTGACTTAATATACAAATGCAGACGTGGTCGAAAAATTGCGGCCACTGTAAACAGTTATCGCTTCTCGGCCTTTTGGCATGTTTGGCTAAGATCATGTGTACTCATAGACAATCCGGTTGCGATCATGTCCTTTAACACAATAAAAAAGAATTAAAAACAGATCATGTGTAGTTGTTGAGTTTACATGTGGAAGGTGTTAGCAGACAACCGACTATTGCACTACCGATTGTTGATGATGACTATCTTCATGGGCTCATCAGGTAGATAGGTCACGTCTGCGAAGCATCTTCGCTGAACCATGTGTACAGTCCCCACGTACAGGTCGGTCGGGGTATATCTGGATTGCCTTCTGGGTTGTCTAGGTTTACGGCCTAATTTACTATTCGGGGCCAACGGAGGCAGACCGGTTGTGCCTGTCCTGTCCATTGATAGGTTTTTTCCGTGGCCTGAGCTTGCCTTGGTCACTGGGGATTTACTTTTTTGGGGTGAACAAGATTTTTTTTTTTAAAAAGAAGCATGTGTACTATCTGTTCTGAGAACGCTTAGACATGAGACGCCCGGCAGCCTCGCTGTTGAGTCTACATGTGAAAGGTGTTAGTAGGCAACTGACTATTGCACAACCGGTTGGTGATGATGACTATCTGCTATGTCAAGCGTACGCTTCATGGGTTCATCAGGAAGTTAAGTCACGTCTGCGAAGCATCCTCGCTGAGCCAATTGTACAGTCCCCGCGTACAGGCCTGTCGGTCGGGTGTAAATCTGGATTGCCTTTTGGGTTTACTATACGGAGTCAACTGGGGCAGACCGGTTGTGCCTGTCCTGTTCCTTGAAGGGTGTTTTTTTCTCTGTGGCCTGGGCTTGCCTTGATCATTGGCGTTTCCCTTCTTGGGTTGAACAAATAATAAAAAAAAATAAAAAAATCATATGTAATATATATGTATAATTCTGCAGCATGTCATGATATGCATTAACAAATTCTTTCGCGATTTTGGCCTGATCGCCTTTTAAATGATGCCATTGAAGTACATATTCTGATAAACAGGCCATGATTTATTGTTGCATTTCACTATAATGGTTTACTTTAAAGGAAGATTACACACATATCACCGTTTCTGATATGGACAATTGTGGTTTCTGATAAGGATAATTGATGAGCTACTGTGCATTCGTCTTGATAATCGCTCGAGGCCTTGCATGAGTGCACCAGCCCTCGAGCGCCGATAGGCGCGAGAGGGCGGGTGCACGAATGCAAGGCCGAATGCACTGTTTGCGAATCAATTATCTATCATACACTTCGCGACGCGTACCAGAACCTGCTCTAAAATGTTAAAATTGAGATTAAAAAACATCATTTCCAAAGAAAATATTAGTTAAATTTCCGTATGTTAGAAACACCGCTTATGATGTGTAGCATAAGATACTGCTGAATACGCATGGAAGGGTTTCAATTAGTCTGTATACGATTTAGATTGTGAGCTGTCAAAACTGGGATCAATGACCGAGTGGAAAACATATCGACAAACTTGAATTAGAAGTTGGATATGCATGACCACGGATAAAACTGGTATTAAGCATGTTAAGTAGGGCTTACGGATGTAATCCATTAAGTATAGGTTTGTGTAAAAAACAAGTACTCATGCGCTTTTAGATCGAACTGTAGTAAAGTTAAAAACAACCTTATCGATCAAGTGTGGTACAGTAAGAGACCTGTTGGGGAGAATACCATCGCCAACGTGACAGAGAAGTTGTGTGCTGACGCTGGCTAGTCAGGCTACTATACCGTACACAGTTTGAGGAGAAACCATCACAGGAATGTTTACAAGAATGCTTCCGAGGCGACGTACCATCCAGAGAAGATCATTAAAGAAGTTGGTGATTATCGCAGTAACTCCGATCAGTATAAGGTTAATACAAGCACCAAACAGAAAGCCAATATGTCCAATGTAATGTAATTCAAGGTGAGCATGAATGTAATCGTTTGATTGTTTGTTTGTTGGATTTTTGTTTTTGTTTTTTGGTGTTTGTTAGTATATTAATGTTTGTGTATTGGTTAGTTGATGGGTGCGGGGTGGGTTTTTTTTTTTGGGGGGGGGGGGGTATTTAGAATGCTAGATTAATATATTGACACAATAATTTCACTGTGATAGATTTATTACTATTAGCGTTGTGTTTAGTTAATACTTGAAAAAGGAAAAAGGTAAATTAATTTAGTTGACACGGCTAATAAATGCTACCTCTTACAAAAACATTTAACTTTATGTTCATTTGAACTAGTATCTTTAATTTTTCTCTCAAAATTGCAAAGATCAACTTTGTATATCATTAACGAACCGGTGTCATTTTGTATTCAAATTTAACGAAATATGCCACAACTATCATAAGATATGGGGTTTAATAGCACAAATATTTCCATTTCAGGCTCGAAAAAACGTTTGAAAACCGCTTCAGCAACACAATCTACATCATAGTTCCGTGTCATCGGCATCAGCAAGACCTAAAATTCAGGAACCAAAGTCACATCAATGACCATTACCAACATACAAGAGAATCCAAGAACAGCTTAGCCACAACCACAGAACGTTGTCATTCCGCAGCAGCAAGGAGGGCAAGTACCTCTTCAGCAGAAGTACACTTTCCACAATTTCACCGTTCATATAACTAAAAAGTAATAATACTGATAAACATGATAAAGTAGATCCATAATTAAATGCACACGCACACCATTTTAATAAAGAAACTTGATTATGACTGTGTATTAAATATAGCCACATTTAACATTGCTGCATACTACTATAATGTTAGTGTCGGATGGAAATCAGTATAGTCTGTAACTGTTTATGTGTAATGTAAAGGAATGTAATTTGAATATGCAGGGTGTATAACAAAAACCAGGACTCTCTTTCAGCAAGGATTAATTTAATCCTTATTGAAACCACTGAACCATGACCAATTTGATTTCATTGTCAAGTACAACTTATAAAGTTAAAATCCTGAAAAAAGGGGGAAATCCATCAATTACGGAAAATGTGACTAACTAGGCAAGTCAACCTAATTTGGTAGTATGTATCAATGGTAATTCACACAATAAAGTAGAGTAACAGTGACAGGGATGATTACATATTTAAATAGGCTAAAAGGGAAATTATTTGCATTCTTCTCATGCTGAATTTTTTTATCATGCGTATGGTAAAAATTGTTGACTTTACAAATCCCACAAGTATAAATGTCCTTCTCTGTCAATGATTGGTGGTATAAACAAACTACTGACATGTTTCCTACCACAACTTTCCTACATGCTAAGGCTTTCTCATGAGACCAATAAGCAAAATTGAACATTGCACAGAAATATTCATGCATCAAATTAATGAATTATGTAGCTATTATGCCAGAATTAAGGGGAATACCAAACTAATATTTGCTATTGTTTATAGATAGATGATTTACAATATTATTGAATGCAAAGTATTCAAATGTAAACCATGTCATTTTTTGGTTTGTATGTTTAACACCTTCCACGCGGCAGGCGTCTGCAGACGACATTCCAAAAGTTCACAAAATATTTCAAAAATGTCAAAATTATTGAATTTCATCACCATATATGGAATCACCATGAGAAATGTATTGAAATAAGTACAAACATGCTTAGTATTAGTTCTCTAATCCTTGAGATAGACCTTGAAGTTGGGAAAGGTTTCTGAAAATTTTGTTTTGTACAAGGTAAAACAAATAGCCGCGTGAAAAGTGTTTTTTTCTTCAGATTTTCAGAAGATTTGCACCGACGGTGAGTTGGCATGGTCCAGTGGTTTTGAAAAAGTTTAAAAAAAGCGCCATGAAAAAGTCCTTTTTTTTGAAACACCCTGTATCACTACATGATTTTGGATCGATAATTATTTGTCTAGCATTGTGCTTGCGGGACTGCTCCTATACCATTTGCTTTGATGGTTTATAAAATACCTGTTTGTTTCAAAATTAAGAATTTTAAGATGACGATAATTTAGGCACAGTTTGTGAATTAATATAAAGATATGTCTTTCTCATGGTATAAGGCCAAATAAAAAAAACTAGTTTCTCGTCTTATGTTTTGAAAATAAGGAGGGTGGGGGCACTTTTGTAACAAAAAAACCCAAAAAAATGCAAAATCACCATGGTATTGCCTGATTGGTTGTGTAACTTGAGGAGGACAAGGCCTTTGTAAAATCTTTTTATTTCATAGTTTTGGGGGATTGGTTAACACAAAACCTGCTTTAAAATGCTCATTGGATTTAAACGTAAATCTATTGCCAAGATGTCAGCTGTTTAAATATTTGTGAAAAAATTATGGTAGAAATAACGAAAATAAAGATAGGCCTACATTACATAATTCCTGAAAAGGGATGCGCAGGGGACGATAAACTACTCTGTTTTTCACTTGGCCTAACTAATGTATTTAAATAACATGGTTCGAGTTTGATGTACTATGTTTAAATCGTGTGAAATACAATTATACAGAACACAAAACATCGTATCATTGTCATTTATACGATTTTGTAAAAGGGATTGATAATCTGTCATTCCATTGAGGTGTTAGATGCCATGATCATTCATAGTGCAATTTAATCGTATAAGTTAACCGATTAAAATGCAATTGAACGACTACCTGTAAACTACTACTTGACAACTTGACAACAGTAAACTGGTGCGTTAATCCTTAGTATTCATCAATCTTAACCTGTTATGAACTCCTTAACTATATGAATCGTTGTTTCTATTTCCACAGCTTTATTGGTCATATCAATGTCCATTGTTTGTTAACGTCGATATCTACGAAAGCACTACCGGAAGTCTCAATCGTGCAATGTCAACATAATCGGTTGCCCCTCGCAACGTGCATTATATGACAATACTTTTAGATAATGCATGGGTCAACATTAGAAAGTGTAGCGATTATGTTGACCTTGCACGATTGAGACTTCCGGTAGTGCATTCGTAGATATAATCGACGTTAACAACAATGGATAATGAACAATGGAATGAGCTCTAGAAGTGTATGATTGGTTAGCTGTTTTAATCGATGAGCGATCATTTTACAAAAATACATTAGTGAAATTAAGATGGTTTTTGGAATATTATGACATAATGTGGACACATCAAACGTGTGAAAAGTTACAGATATTATGTTATTATCTATATCATATATTGTACTTACCTCTGACCTCCACCCTTTTTCTGGTCAATCAAACAACACGATAAATCCACAGGGCCCACTGTCTACAGAGAGAGACATCAACTAGTTATTCTTGTTTGACTATAGTTACTTAACTTGTTGGGTTGCTTTAAGCGGAGAGTTGTTGATGGTTCACTTGGTGAACTTTGGGTTGTCTTGTGGCCAGTTGGATTGAGTAAAAATACCGAGAAATGGAGGATGTGTAGAGTGAGTTTAGTGTATAGTGAGTGAGCGGTAAAGTTATTTTAGTTTCAACAACAATCATAAAAGAAACAATTTATTTTCCTTAAACAGTCCAGGCAAATGACCAAATCTGGAAATGTGCTTTATCTGGAAATCGATTGCCTGATCTGGAAACAATGCTTTGCATATGATGGTCTGATTCAAAAACTACAAACTTGATTATTACATAGACTTCAGCAATAATGTGTACTTTTTTAGTTTAAAAATGAATTATACATAGCTACAATTAATAAAATAGCAACAACAATTACCCAACGACAATTTATACAATAATTAATGCTTAATTAAATGAATTAATTAATCAATTAATCCCTTTATTGTTAAAACGGCACGATCAATAATTATACGCCACGGTGATTATTTAGTGAATTATCTTTTAAACATGATTTACCAATAATGAGTCAGTCCTTTTTTATACTAACAAGTCCCTGGGCAGAAAACTGCTAATTTCGTGAACTATTTAATTTCGCAAAAATTGCTAGTGCTAAAATTCGCGAAAATAATCACCTACAAAAATGGCAGTATATTTATATTGATATGTGTGTATGGTTTCGAATCGCAAGATTTAAGTATCCACAAAATTGAAGCACTTTGGCAATTCACAAAAATAACTACCTGCAAAATTAATTCATCACTACATTTCCAGGTTTGGAAATATAACCTGATTTCCAGATTTGGTCATTTGCCTGGACAGTTGAACTGTTATTGATACTCATTCATAAAATATTGGTGATTTCAGGAACTTTCACCAAGTAAACCAACGAACGTTATTTAAGGGAGAGGGCAAAGAAGATTAAAATGAGTCAGGTACTTTTGTTTTGAGTTCTTATGTATTTTATTATTTTTGTGATGACAATTTGTGATGTTTCAAAATCTCACTTCGAAATTTCTATTTCTTATGTATAATATCATATTGTGATGAAATGTTGTGATGTTTCAAAATATCGCTTCACTTTTTTGAGTTCTTATGTATTTTATTATTTGTGATGAAAATGTGTGATGTTTCAAAAAAATCGCTTCCTTTTTTTAAAGTTTTCTTTTTCCTTTGTATTTTTTTTTTTTTGTGATTAAACGTGAGATTTCAAAATAAGGTTTCACTTTTTATTTGATTTCATATGAAATTTATGATTTTGTGATGAATATCTTTTATTATTTTATGATGACATTTCGTGAGGATTAAAAAATAAACACTTCTACGTTTTCTCTATTTCTTATGTATTTTATTATGTTGTTATGACATTGAGGGATGTTTCAAAAAATTGGTTTGCATATTTTTAATAGGTATGTTATTGTTTTTAGATGAGATTTATTTTAACATACACTTTGAATTTGTTTCGATTTGTATATTTTTGTGATGTTTCAAGTCCTTGTTTTAAAATTTCTATTTCTGATGTAGTTTTATTCATGTGAATTCTCGGCAGTCGTCATGATGAATGTGATGAATGAGCGTGATACCTACAAAAAAGGTTCCGAAATTGTTATCCCCTAAATCGTGCTATTCCTAAAAAACTCCTCCAAAATCATGAAAATCACATTTTTGTTTTTCAACATCCTTACATTTTATTTTTCAATGAAAGGTTTTTGAAATCCTTACACCTTATACACTGCAAGCCATGCAAGGCTCTGTCGATAGGGGGCGTAAAATGTTGGGAATTCATGGAAAAGTGTAAGGATGTTAGCCTTACATCGAAAATAGAAATGTAAGGATGTATGGATTTCAGAAACCTTCCATTGAAAAAGAAGACTATTTTGGGGCGGGGGTGAAAAAAAAACTGAAGCTAACATGTCCTATTAATTATGAAACTTCCAAGTTTCAGAAATGGCTAAATAAGAGGTTATATTCAAAAGGTTAACTGCAGTTGATACTTGAGCTACGCTTCGCTGCACGACTGTAATATGATTTCACACCACTAAATGGTTTCCATATACGTTTACATGTTAAAGGGTGTTACAAAAAGCCCATTTTCTCGCTTATAAATCGACTGCATTTTTCAACTTGACATTTTCTTTAATTTTTATGATATCTTTGAAGAAATGAGCCGCCGGAGTTGGAGAGCTGGCGTAGCACCCTTATTTATCTGAACAAATTGAGAAATGTTGCCAGAACATTTACAATCATAATTAATCAGGATTAAATGTTTAATGATTTGGGAGCAATAAATACCTTTTCTGATAACTTGATATTACCATTGGGCCACAGGATGAAAGTTGACAACAAAAAGTTTGGTTGTCGTCTGCAAGGATAGAAATTATTTACTGGTGTGGAATCGTGTCGTCGTATACGAGTCGATTTACATATGCACAATTTGGCGACATGACGCATGCGATGACTCTCGTGTATACAGTCTGTGCAATTTGGTAAACACGACCGTACATTGTGCATATATTCGATTCGACGGTTGCCACTCAAATAATAGTAATACTTTATCATTCTCTGAATTTTGCCATGTCGATTACTTTGAATGAAACAGCTCGTATAATGTCATTAAGGTAAGTTACTTATCTCATTTTTGTGAATTATTATTTGTGCATCATGCGTGCACTTTTGAACTCTGGGTTCTGAACTTATTATTAAGTAGAATCGGTGGTGTGAAAATATATTGAATTCAATGATTAAAATGATCACTTAGACAGACCTGTTGCAGCTCAATAACCAACGCGAAAATGTGTTTATGTAATGTAGCACCGGGACGGTACCAAGCTAATTTTGATTTTGATTTTTTTTTCACCATAACTTGCGCAACCAAAACAAGTTTAAAACATCAGTCAAAATAATTTTGCATCACAATGCGGACGCGAAAAAAAAACGCCACCCCAAATCGTGCGTGGATAGGGCCATCTCCTCATACACTGTGAAGGGTAATAACAATGAAATAATATTTACGTAACTGAACTTCATTTGGAGCGCGAGTGTTTTCGCCTTGCTCATACAGAACAATATTTTGAACATCAATGAGTGCTAGAAATTCGAAAAACACCTTGTGATAGTACGTTGAACATAAATAAATAATAGGCCTAACGTAATTGCCGTATCGATCCCATGTATGGTGCCATTGAAGTGATCAAATATTTCGTTATTGTAAAGACATGTGCATAATGCGTGCAATTTAAGACAAATGTTAATAAGTGGAGCATGTGCTTGGGCAAATAACTTAATGAATATTTAAACGATAGCCGGCTGTCGATAAGAGGATCAGACGATAAATATAAAGAGTGTGACATAAATTATAAATGATCATCTATTGTAATTTCTTCCGGTCATAATATACATCCGCGCAAATCACCTATGTATTCGAAGGCTTTTTGTTATCATTATCATTGATGAAGCGTTGCCTGGAAACGCATAAACACAAACAGACACGCTTCATTATTCCAAAATATCTATAGCTGTTTTCCATTTTCAAAACTTCTTTGATTAGAAAAGGTTGCAGGATAGGATTGAAATAATGGCTATAAATCATTCTATCACCACCGTTCTTCTCCGAAACTAATTTGAAACGGCGCAATTCTAGAATTTCGGATGAGTTTTATAGGAACGTAAAGTTCCAGCACTTTGAAGATCATGTCCTCGATTTCTTGATGGTCAGTGAATGACTTATTTAGATACTGCACGATTTATGGACCAACATTTTTGAAGGATGTTTCCCGAAACTTCTTTTTCTTACATATCCTTGGGAAAACTGATCATTCAACCAATGATAGTACGAAAAAGTGTTATATTCGTTATTCTTTCCTTCTTGTATTGATGTTATGTTACTTGCTTGCATTTTAACATTATTTCATATCCTTACATTCATATCTGTGTTTTGGTGACTTTTTTCATTACATCCTTATTATGTTTGTTTTTTTTCGATGCAAAGATAATCCTTACACCTTACATCTTTTTTCGATGTAAGGATTTATATTTTTATTTTGTTGATGTTAGGCTTTTGAAGGAGTCACACTACTAAATAGAGCTCCATATGGACAATGATATAAAACTCTGTTTTAGACCATTAAATTGCAAAATTGGACCTGTAGAGTGATTTTTTCTTATAAACGATCACATTTTCTCACCAAAAAGTGATAAGAATAGGTAGGTTAGCCTGCTTGATTTTCCACACACAAAAAACGGGGATGGAGCAGACTACATCTTTGACGTGCTTGGAAATGTCACCGTAATCGCCAATGTTCCCAGTAAAACCACAAATTTAAAAGAACTCTCAAAATTTACCTAGATGATATTCACATTTTATAGTCAGGGTGCATGTAGGTGATGTCCCATTAATCATAATTAATCAAAAATCCTAGGCATTCCCCCCCCCCCCCCCCCCGCGCTATTTGTCCGCGAAAAAGAAATCTTTGGAAAAGGTGCCTCGGGGGTTAGGGTTAAGGGTAGGGGATACCCATTTAGTGTAGTGCACCTTGATTCCTTACATCCTCACATTTTTTTTCGATCTAAGATTTTTGAAATCCTTACATCCTTATATTTTTTTTCTTCAATGTAAGGTTTTTCAAATCCTAACTTCCTTACTTTTTTTTCTCCTTTTGATGTTAGGTTTTTCAAATCCTTACACCTTACACTGCAAGCCATGCAAGGCTCTGTCGATAGGAGGCGTAAAATGTTAAAAAATCATGGGGAAATGTAAGGGTGTAAGGATTTAAAAAACCTAACATCGAAAAAAAAAGTTAGGATGTTAGGAATCAAAATCCTTACATCGAAAATAAAAATGTAAGAAGGTAAGGATTTCAGAAACCTTACATCGACAAAAATGTAAGGATGTACTAAGGTTTTGAAATTCTAACATCGTTACATTTTTTCCGATGTAAGGATTTTGAAATCCTTACATCCTTACATATTTTTTTTCAACGTAAGATTTTTCAAATCCTAACATTTTTTTCGATGTAAGGTTTTGAATTCCTTAATCGTTATATTTTTTTTTCAATGTTAGGTTTTTCAAATCCTTACACCTTACACTGCAAGCCATACAAAGCTCTGTCGATAGGGGCGTGACGTGTTAGGAATTCATGTAAAGTTTGAAAACCTTACATTTCAAAGACTCCCTACATATAGATCGTGCAGTAGTTGATTTCAGATTAGTTTTTTTTAATAAAATATAAGTGTTTAAGGTTGCCAAGCCCCAACTCAAAATAAAGTGAGGGGCAATGCGATACCCGGAGGTGTTTTTTTTTAATTTGATACCCCCCCCCTTGCGTACGCGCCTGTCCTTAACCACCCTGACTAATTATGCTTAAACGAGCCATTATTAATCTGAAGAGAGAAAAATCCATTACTTTTGATTTAGTTAAAATAAGCCCAAACACAAGTCAATCTCATTGAGGGTTACACAAATTCAATAGCCTAACGCAATTGAAATTTAACAAAACCCCCTTTATGGCTACAAATACGACCATAAACACTTTATCCAGTATATGCCCTAGATTCATAAACTCTGGCGTATTGGTTTCGACTTTGGACCTCGTCCATTGGGCGTTAGAGGAACCAATTTTGACCAATGATGAAACAGCGGTACTTTTATAGGGTCACGCGTTATGAACTCGCCTCCCAATAGGGTGGTGCTGTTACATTTTTTAGCTTCATGCTGTCATTTTCCTCAAATATCTATCTCAACAAATTTGGTATCATTTCAAAGCCCTAATAACGAGCTATCTGCCTACCAAATGGCATTGGTATAGCTAATACAGAAAGGGAGATACAGCTGTTTGATGTTTGGGGACCAGGGGTGGTGCTGGAAGGGGTGCCGCCTGTACAAACTCAATGGGAATAATCCCATGCTTGGTTCTTTTTACAATAACTAGTAATCTCCTAATGTTACAAACACCATTTTGGTCCCAATTCAAAGGATATTTAGTAGTCTTTAAGTATGTGGTTCAACAGACTTGTCAACTATTTGTAACAACTAATTAATTATGGATAAGACAATGATCATCAGCTTTCTTCCTATTCGCTACACAGTCAACATGAATAATCAGCCTCAATTTACCGGATTTATAAAAATGACTATAACAGAAAAAAATATCAACCTATGTTAGCAAAAGTAAACATTTTTGGAAAGCTTGTAACTAGAGGAATTCTGAAATGCAGTTTATATCAAGGGTTCACCCTTAAACAAATATTTCTGAAAATTCTAAAAATATATAAAATAAATATTGGAGATATTCACTATCCGGTATGATTACCATACCGACGTAGTAACTTTGACAATTATATATCATCTAATGGGTAATTTCATGAGGAATTCATGAAAAATATATGGATCTCAAATTAAAAATTAAAAAACTCTGATATTTTCCCGAACATTTCTGATCATATCATTTCAGTTCTTGGTCATACTATAATTTTAATGGCACATTTGGTTTTCTCATGCAATTTCCCTTCATTAGCCAAGTGTTTTTGCTTTTCATAAGTGTTTCAAAACGTATAATTGTGTGTAGAGTTATGCAAGTAAACGTGATTCAGAATTTAGTGGAGACTTTTTGATCCCTTATGTTAAGGATTAAGCTGAACATTTGGAAAGATGACACTAACAGGGTAAAACTACTCGTTGAACTCCCGATATTAACATTAATACATTGTTATGTCCACTGAAAAGCTTAGGCCGTCTTTGATTTCACAGTGAGCGTTTTAACTAATATCCTGAAACCATGCCAGAACCATTAATATAAAACCTAACCGCTAAGTCAAGAAGTACAATCTAATTAATTTCATGAAAGTAACATTTTCATAAATCTAAGTTCCCCGATGATATAATGTCTAGCTTTGGTGATGAGCATGTCCGGAATGATTTCAATTGTTGGTCTGGCTTCTATTTACAAACCCGAATGCATACATAACTACAATTAAAGTGATTCTTATTTTACATGCGAATACCGGTTTTGTTGTCGCTTTTCTGTTTTTATCTAATTTAGTGTGTCCAGTTTATCCAGTCGGTATGGAAAATGGAGAAATACTAGATACTCAGATCAAAGCATCAAGCGAAGATCGACCAGAGGTGCGTGCAGCTGGGGCTCGTTTAAATCATAGAACATGGTGGGGTGCATACTTCCTAAATGTCAATCAATGGATTCAAGTGGATTTTGGCTTCGTAAGATCCGTATTTGGGATAATAGTACAAGGAAGAGGAGACGGCAGTAGTATATATCGTCACTGGGTAACCAAGTACCAGGTCACGATTAGCATTGATGGTGATACGTGGACATATGTGAAGGATAACCAGAATAATGACGCGGTAAGTCATTAGCAATTATAGACATGTATTAAATGAAAATTCCGATAAGTGCCACCATCTCTCTCTCTTTCTCCTCTCCCTCTCCCCTCCCTCCCCTCGCTCTCTCTCTACCCTTCCTTCTCCTTCTCCATCATTCTCTTTCTCGTCTTTGCAAGCTATGCCTTTTATATTTCTCATCCTTACGCCCTATTCAGAAATCCTAGTTGAAACATAATTCGCGATGAACACAAATCAAGGTGTTTTCTCTGTGGTGTGATACAACTTGATATTGACGGTTGAGAAATGTATTACCCAATCATTTAAATTCGTCTTATCTCATTTTAAAGGAATTCAATGGAAGTACAGATGAACATACACCAGTAACTAGTATTTTCGAGTCAATTGTGTTAGCAGCCTTATTGAAGATTCACCCGACCGAATGGCACGAATGGATAAATTTGAGATTTGAAGTTATTGGCTGTGATGGTACGTAGACAAATTAGCATTCCATATTATTATATGGTTAAACCATGGTCAGAATGAGCATGACGAAAAGAATATTCTACTCCCGTCGGATAAAAAGTATACATGTTTTCAGATCTATGTAGAAAAAGCAACAGCAAACTAATGGTTGAAAGAAAAGTTGAACTTAAGTTGAACTTCATAATCTAATTACGTATACATATTTATGAAAATACATAATTAACCTTTGTTTTGATACAGTGTCATAGTGTCAAAGTATTTAATTAAGTGACAGCGGCGGGTGTTTCAACCAAATGACAGTCATTGGGTGGGGGGGGGGCGTCAAGGCGACTAAAAACAACGTTGTACAGGACTGACCAACACATTCATTTCAAATCTTAAATAACCTCGAAACAGCTGATACACAGTATTTAACCTCTAATTATGAACTTACATATTTGTTATGGGTTTATGTTTAAATGACCAAAAATACAATGTAATAGTATATTTATTTCAATTCATAGTGTAAACTGATATCAAAATGCGTGAATGAGACTAATATCGACATTACTTTTGCAGAACATTTTAGTCGGTATAGTTAAAGTAAATGATGGCTTATTTTGAACCAAATGTCCAAAAAATGGTCAACTACGTAAACTAAAACAGTTTGCACTTTTCATTTTCTACAGCACAATTATATATTATGCAATTCAACTTAAATATATACATTCCTATAGAGGCCATATGGGCCGCGAATTTATTTCATGTAAACAACATACATGTACACCTAACACCAACATTCCCTGACCAAGTGCTTTGATGTTGGCTAATCCAAAATCAGTAATCGGTACGGAAAATGTGAGATATACATTTTAATGGACAAATGTCTTCTTCGTAGTTTGGTACCTCATTCATAAAAATCGAGTGGACAGTTTTGAAATCATGATTGTTTCAACGATCATAACTACCAACAAAATTGTTGCACAATTGTTGAACAAAATACGTCCAGGTACAGTGACTATCATAAAGTAAATATGGGGCGGAAAGGTCTTGTAAGGAGTTCACCTGCATAAATTTGTATTCAACATAACGTTGTTGCAGTTGTAAGTTAAAACACTATGTTTAATCGATTTTCCTTTTTTTTAGCAAATAAAACGACTATCGCTACGACTACAAGCTCAGGAAATGCCGGTTACGTCGAATTAGGTATGTTTTATACACCTATCAGTTGTAAGACGCACTATACGACCCCCGGGAGATGTGCGTCATGGGTGTGTCGTTTACCACCACATTCTTGACGGAGGGTACGTCAGTGGCAGCTTTTGGTCTGTCAAAAATTGACGAAGGGTGCGTCAAGGTCCGTCACTTTACATGGGTGCGTCACAGTGTACATCTTTTTACGAACAACAAAATACGACCTTTAAATATATGCCATACTAAACCACAAACCAGGCTCTACTTAAATACCGCATAAACATCACTTTTCCGATGTTTTATACCGCATGTTTTAAAATGCCTGACATCGGAATCACTCGATCGCCATTGCAAGTGTGCAAGCCTGAGTTTGGCAAACGGAAAAAACAAGGAACCGACAGTAGACCGAGAACCTTTCATTTTGAGAGTAGTGTCACGTATAAGATAGGGGATCAGCTATCAGCATTGCGCTATACCACACAAGCGCAGAACAATCTAACAACAGCAGAGGTAGGAGGACAGGCCCCGGACTTTGATTTGTTCGGGGATGTCGGCAGGAGATTCAAATACAAAACTCTACCCATTTCTAAGAGTGATTTGTGGAAAAACGGTACCCATTTTTAAGGATTTTGCTTCATTTATAGACCCCCGTTCGCAAATTATCTTGAAAATAGACCAAATGTTCGCAATTCGCGAAAATAGACCCATTTGTTAAGATTTGTTTGTGTTGAAAACTCGACCCAATTTTCGCAATTCGCGAGAATATACCCATTTGTAAGGATTTTAAAATAGACCCATCTGTAACAAGTGGGGCAAATTTTTATTTTAGAGATTTTCCATCACAAAATCATCCCATTATGTTTTTTAGCAAAAAGCGACCCATTAGAGCGGTACTATCCCCGTATACCGCAGTAATTAGGCGAGTACCCCCCCCCCCCCCCCCCCCCACCCCCCTCCCGGAGGAAAGGTCACACAGAATTTGTCAATCAAGCTCACGGACACAGACATCAATCAACAAAAAGTCAGGTATTAAAAGGGAATAAAAAAGAAGGAAAAAAACCCTGGGAGATATTTGATTTGAACAAAAGCCCAGCCGCCCCGGAAATAGGGCCAAATGGTGTTAACGTGTAATAAGTTCGAGGCCGAGGCTTAGCTGACGGAGCCGGGGCATCCCCTGCCAGGCTTTCCACCTTGTCCCCATTACCGAAATGACAGTTTCTGATATGACTGTACAGTCGGTTATGACCACCCCCTTGATCACAGGCATATCCCTCGTGCCCCCCCCCCCCCCCCCCCCCCCCCCCCCCCCCCCATCCAAAAACAAGAAAGAACATAAAGACACATTGATAGTTTATATTTACGCTTCCGTGAAGATGAAGATAGCTGGTATGTGCAGTCTGAAAATGGTTTTAACTCCTTGGATCGGAGAATGGTAAAGAATAAGAACATGTCATAAGTTGTATCATGTTAAATGTCATTAAAAATCCGTTTGTACATTATTGTCGTACTTCCCGATATCATTTCCGGCTCAGGCTGCCACCAACTCAGCTTTAATAGCCCAGTGATGCAGCGGTAGGCTGCATAACAGTGGCGTAGCTACTGAGAGGTGGGACTGTGTAAAATGCCCCTCTGACAGTTTTGCCCCGCCCATCTCTCCGGATGTAGTGTGTATACTGTATAGGCATTTATGACAACTTACAAAAACATGCCCTTACGCCCTCCCCTAGTCAAGTTTCATTTCATTTCATCCCCCCCCCCCTCCCCCTCCCACCCCCCCCCCCCCCCACTCCCTGGTTACGCCACTGAACGGGCCGAAGCAGAATGTGAAATGTCTCGAAATTGTTTAAGGGATCCTCATCCTGATGTTTATGATCATCAGTTAAATATTTTATGAATTTTAGACCAGTCAGACATTATTGTGCATATAAAAGTTCTCCTTTTGGTTCCGACCCGGTCCCGGTCCGGGGTCTATATATTCGAGTGGCCAGGGTTGATAACATCGAATAAGGGCAGATCCCCCGTGAATCAAAAGTAGTTTCATTTTCAGCAGTCATCGTGTCAGCAGTCATCCAGTTTAGTCAACGATATCTGACGACGGGGTGCGTCGTCATGGTCCGTCAGAATCCACCAATGGTGCGTCCACAAATTGACTGAGGGTGCGTATTTAGATGACCAAGGTCCGTCGTTTTTTGACACAGGGTGCGTCATGGTGCATGAGAAGTTAACGCACCTCGGTAAAGTGACGCACCACTCTCAGCGGTCGTATGGTGCGTCTTACAACTGATAGGTGTATTAATACGATACACAACCGCAGCAACCGCACAAGATGGGCAGAGCCATATTCGTGTTTGATTTTTTCCCCTAAAATTCTAATAATACAACAAACCTTTGATTCATACTCACATATTATCCATAACAAAACATCAATCTAAAAGTAATTATCTTGAGGTAGCCTGAAATGCCACACCTATAACTGTTGACCTTCAAAACAGCAAAAGCCCCTTTCCCTTTTTCCTTTTCACTAAACGAATATATTGTTGACAAAGTTTCCGCTCTAATCCTTAACAATCTCTTATTGACATATTGTGTGAGTTTCGATTGATACAGCACTTGTTCCCCTTTTTTGTTTGGTGAGACAGACAATTAAATCAACCTTTTGACAATAAATTAATCATAATTATCACTTTTCCGATCTTGTTTCCTTATGCCATACACAGTTGACGAATATACAAAGATGTACGAGGATTATGTCAAAACCAATGTAAGTTGCACTGCTCTATCTGAAATTCCAGTGGTCACTGAATGTGTCGTCTTTTCTTGAAAATGGTCGATTTAGTTCCCTACTAGTTAAAACACACACACACACACACACCCTTATCACCTCTGCTTAGTAACTTAGAGTGTCATGGTTGACTCCCACGATATGAATCCAACATGGGCTTGATACAGATTCTAGGTTTGGAATACGCTGTCATGATCGAATTATTTCTACACGTGTTTTCACTCAATATTTGAATCAACAACGTAATTTCTTCTAAGTCTAATTTGAATACCCAAATTGTCCGTACCGCACGGAAATAGTCAAGAAGGTGACTCGGTTGATAATGGGCCCCCTCGTCTCTGTTCATGGTATTATGTTTCCTTTCTGGTTCGTGCTGAAGTTAGCTCATTCGGATGGATGAGTTGTCTTCGGGTAATACACGACACACGTACGAGTACATATCAGAGTATTACGTGTTAAAGGGGCACTATGATATGTGTTAGAGGCTGCGCCCTCAATTATGATAAAAACTGGGATTGGTATATATTTACAATTATATTATTTTTACAATTATATTACAAAATGCTGATCTGATCAGATCAGCATTTTACGTCAGCAGTACTGTATGCGTGATACATAACGCAAACCATATTTACATAGAGGGCGTTTAAAGAAAAGTTTCAATAAATAGCGATGGTATTGTTTTATTCAAGTATTACTGTGCTTTTGTGAGTAGAAACAACAATAACGGTAATTTTTAATGTTCATCTTGAATTCTGAAGTAATTCATTTTAAAAACAAAATGTCAAAACCACTTTGTACCAAACAGATCGTGACGAACCAACTTATTTCTTTCTGGGACAATTTGACGTCACAAGTACCGGATAGAGACGTGATTGATGTGTCGAATAGCCTCAGTAAGTTATAACATTATTGTTAAATTTGTCTTGATTGTTCGAATTGTTCGACCCCCTTTTCACTGCTTGTCAGCCTCTCATGAGCATCTCATTTCATTTCACTGATAAGTCGTTCCAAAAGCTATACAATCCAAACTCTCCCGTTAGGTGCCATCAGTTCCATAAGTCCCCAATTCAGGTTGTGTCAGTTCGGTAAGCCCCTGTTTTCAGACTGCCCAGTCACACACCCCTACCCTTTTTCAAATTCGAGTATTTAACACTTATATCCTCGTCACCTTAGTGGAATCGGAGAAAAGTCTATCATACTGGCTTGAATCAAAATGGCTTGAATCAAAATCAAATCCTCCAGGCGCGCTTCCAAATGTAACATTTTTCTGTCCTCATATATAAGCCGTAATCTTCAAATGTTGTTCTGTGGGGTTTGGGGTTTGATGGGTTAATATAATTCACAATATTTCTTGACCTATAAATGGGTTCCTGATACAAAGACTAAACAGATAATGAATAATGCATTTATTTATCAATTGTTTATTTGTATTATTACAAGGCAAACGACGGCTCCAAATAACCCCGGAGAATTCCATTGAACAGCTGACTATTGCATTAAACGACATCACAATTGAAATTCCATTCGATGCCTTGTCACTTGTCGGTAACGGTAAGATAACAACATAAATACGTGCGTTGTCTAGAGAATATATGCTCAGGGTTTTTATTTGGGGGCCGTATTTATTTATTTATTTATTTATTTAAAAATTCAAAGTTTAGACCGTCCGAGAAAGGGAGTTTATACTCTGAGTTTCATGCCAATAAGGCCAATCGTCAGACGACAAGATGATGGTACTGTGATATTCATGAATGTATGTTAAGTATTATGCTCCTGACCTTTTATCAGTTGAGCACTTTAGCCTTTAAACGGGAATGGGTCTGAATAGCATTTTCAAAACACCTTTGAAAGTTTATTTTATTATGAATTGTTCGTAGAAAAATTCCAAAATGGAAACTTACACATTTTTCCATACGGATTTTAACAACATGTCTGTTGTCTTCCTTAGTGGATTCTGTTTGATCCAGAGCTAGTGTTTCTAGTCTGTTTCTTGATTACGTCATCAGATGTTGATGATGACGTACTCTGGATCAGTGGGTCGTAAAGAAGGTTGAGTTGGTAAGCCCCCTCTTCGCCGTTCATAAGGTGATTTTGTTGGTTGATGCCGCCTCTCCTCCTAATTCAAGCTTATCATGATGGCTTCAGGAATGTTTTGTGTAGAGCACATGTCAAAAGTGATAGACTCACACTAATTTTTTATTCATGAGAACGTTAGGGTATTGCCTTACACAAGAAGAAACAATACATACTCTTAAAACAAAAAAGGCCATTGCCTAACTACAAGAACAAACGTATAGTCTTTATAACAATCAATAATACATATTTACAATTAGTTTCTCAAACAATTTCGGCATTTCCCATGCTCCCATCCATTTTTGTTCAAAGGCCATTCTAATGACAATATGCAATTTAGATTTTAAGCAATGAGCTTGTGAACCGCAACATTCCGCAACAACCTGCAATGGACAAACTCATATAAGCGATATTGGGCAATTTTGACAAGCAATGAGTTAGTGAGCTACAGTATATGTTCCCAGTCCCTTAACACTTTTGGACCGGGGATTTAACATTTTGCCGGTAATAAATCATTTAAGGATGTGTCTATTTCCCACTATGTGGTCCAATTAAAAGACAAAGGACATAATCATGCCCCCACCTGTGTCTTGCCAGAGCGCACAGTACCACTTCCACCGCTATCCCAAGCACGGCCCAAAGCTCTATGGGGAGGTCTGTTTCGGCTTATGTACTTGAAGAAGTTCAAGTGTTGTCTATGGGACTTTGTATTTTGTTTTGTTTTGGATCAAACTGACAATGATGGAAATAACGTGTCAATGTTTATATTGTTTGCTGGTCGAACGAGTGAAATCTATTGGATATTTTACCCATGGTTAGATTCAATAAAAATTGGACAATCCTAGAAGCCCAAAGTTTTGAAAGTTGTTGTGGAAAGAAATTCGAACTTTTAACTTCAATTTGTCATAGAAAATAGTGCTATTTCAAATTTGGTAAAATCGAGAGTTCAAATTTCGAAGATAAGTTACAATATAGTATCCATATAGCAGACGTTAGTTTTAAACAATAGCCCAAATGTAGCTACTTAAGAGGCTGAGGGCAAAACCCAGGCAAGAGTGTATATTGTATTTTGACTAAACCATGGCTAAAGGTCACTCAGCATGTGGTCTGTGGGAGTTTGGTTCCCAATTGTTGGGTGGATTGAACTATGAGCCCAAGCCCCAAAGCCCGATTGTTGAGAGTTAGGTTAACAAATTCAAACTTTGAACTTCAATTTGTTATAAAATCTAGTCCTATTTAAGATTTTGTCAAATCTAAAGTTCACGTTTTGAGATATAGTATACTTTAGAGGCTTAAAGCAGATTTTAGCTTTAAAAATGAGCCCAATGTGGGGACTGGAAGAAGGTAAAAGTGGCAATCCTGTAGACTGCCTCTTTGCCAAGCAAGGTCCAGACATGTGCAGGCTCAAGGATTTCAATCGAGCAGGAGCTAGCTCCATGGCCTGTCAACTTATCTTGGAAAATGTATTACCGTCGAAATTTCATATCACCGGTCCAAAAGTGTTAAGGGCTGGGAATATAATGAGCGTTCCGGAACAACCTTCTATTGGACAAAACTTGACAAGATTCAGCTGATATTGAACAAATTCCTTCAAAAGGAGACATGACAGCATCGAGCCGGGGAGGCAAGTACCCCCGAGGGGTCACCGGGCAGCACACCTCCTAGATAGTATCTCCAGCAAAATGCTATCCCGCGACCCCCTGACCTCGCATCATAGGCTCAATCCTCCAACCTACCATTTATCAGCAATATAAGACAAACAAGACCCTGATTACAGGGCGTTAAACACCTTCCCATCTCTAATCCTTATGTAGAGGGTAAAGGGGCGGGAGGGAGTCCAAACCGCTTTAATGAAAATCAAAGCAGCAAATGACGACCAGTGACCACGCCAGGTGCCAGCCGCGCCATGTACCATCAAACCACCAATAACCTTGCGTACAAACGATGCCGCCCGGAAACAGAGCATATATCCTCCCTCATCAGGACATGACCTATGAATGACCGGTCACCGACCGTAATAGACTAGAATTGATTGACACTCAGAGTAAACAACCTGAAAGAGGTTGATGCCCTTTGACGCCTACCTGCAGGTCATATGAGGAATTAAAATATATAAAGTAAATAATGATAGGGGTAGGTACTGGTTCAAAACTGGTACAAAGTCAGGATTCCAGTATCGACCCGTACTGGAACAGTAAAATCCTTCGACCGATACTGGCAATTTGTTTATGTTCCAGTATTGCACGATACTGGTATACAAGTACATGACGCTACTGACGCTACTGGTCTATCGCATCTCAGCATCACAAGCCTACTTCACCGGTGACAGGTAGCAGCAGCCACGGTCTTGTACAAAATGCACACCAACCACTGCCCACAAGATTTAGCAGCATTGCTCCCCACACCATATGTTCATCGTCGTGCTACGCGTTCAAGTGATGCAATGCCAGATCATGCCCTTTCGCTGCCGCCTGCAAGAACTTGCTGCTTAGACAGAAGTTTCATCCATACAGCTGTTCCACTGTGGAATAGTCTTCCAGTCAATGTTGTTGGCAACATCCAAGAGGAAGGACTACAATATTTTAAAGTCGTGTTAACAGACACTTTCTCTCCAACTCTTCAGAGTATGTTGGCTAAGCTCTCTCGATGTATCAATGACATCCAGACAGCGTTCGAAATAAGAAAAATAAATTGGTTATCCGCCGGATAACCTAGCTTGGAATTTTAGTCATCCGCCAATATTTTTGGTTATCCGCATTTTTTCAGTAGCAAGCTCAAAAATCCCATTTTAAGCGAGTCTTCGCTTTAATGTACACATACATATATAAGCGAGTTTTTATATATGCGTGCACATATATTATACACATACAATGACGACAACTCCACATTAACCTCTATGCTCCATAAACAGCTTTCTCTTTATTTTACAGTCCTATCTTTTAACTTCTAGTCGGCACGTTCTTTCGGTACGTCTCTCAATAGGACGACCAGCTGTAAGCCCTGAAATTCACCTCATTTACAGCTTCTAATGCAGATCCGGATGATCCTCTTCTTACCTCCCGCTCCATTGGATCTATATCCAGGTCATCCTCATCTGACTTATCCTCAAGTTCCACAACAGCAGCTGCAGGGACGGTGTCGTCAGCTGTGTCAGTGTCATCGTCATCCTCATCCTCAGCTTCTAGGGTTGGTTCATTCACGTCCATGACTTGGTGGGTTTTTTCAGTACGTCTCTCAATAGGACAGTCAGTTCTATAGCCTCTAATGCATCCTGGTTATCCTCTTCTTCATTTTTCATCTCCCATCATTTTGGTCATCCGCCGGATGATCGGCCAAGAAAAACTGGTCATCCGCCGGTAGATTTGGTCATTTCGGATGACCGGATGGCCGCTATTTCGAACGCTGCCTCCAGATATTATTTTTCTTCTTATTTTGTTGCTGTTATTCTCCATGTTTGGGTGTTTATCCTATTCCTGTCCCACGCCACTTTCATTGGCTTTTTTACTAGCCCAATTGTGTTTACTTGTATTTTTGATTATTTTCTGAGTTGCAGTGAACCAATTGATTGGCCCATCAGAGCTCTCTGTTGAGAGTTACCCGTTTGATTTGTAATCACTCAGTTCATTGACTTTGTTAATGTATGTTGGGCTATTGTTCACATTTGCTCTTTATATACAAAAAGAAAACCTTTCTGTAACCCTTTCACGATGCTGAGACTTCTATAGGGTTTACTTTACTTGTTTGTTTATACAGGTTACATCGTTATTGGTAAGCTTACCATTAAGGAAGACAACGACACCACTATGTCCATGGATGGAGTTGACAACAGTGTCCGATACTTGCTTGGTCCAACTATTGTGTCCATCAGTATATTTGATGCCAGTAAAACTCAGCTAGAATATCCAAAGGGAAAACCAGTCAAGATTACGTTTCCAATCGAGGTAGAGATGCTGGGTGGACAGTCATAATTTCGTGAATAAACGTGAATTATTTGTATCTGTGTCTTCGTTTCAGGGTTTGCTTTTAACTCCCTGAGCACTACCTGCCTACGTGTATCTAACAACAGTTATGATTGGTTAATTTCAAGATAATTATACTCATTTGAATAACCAACTGGAATACTGCTTCCGAAATATTTCACTCCAATCTATACCAGGGCAAAAATACTTGTAACAATGTCTCTGATTGGTTCACCAAATGATGTATCCATCTATCTGGCCAATCGACAGGTAGCTCTCAAGGGGTAAATCAAGGGCAAGTAACTAATTGAGACCGAAAAGGCCTGTGTAAATCCTTGTAAGATACATCTCGTATTTCGTCTTACGTGCGACCAAAGAAACAAACGAGTTTAACGCTGCTAATCCTGCACGAATTGTTGATACAATTAGTATACATATCAGTTGGTGATGAAAATAAGAGATCATATCACACCATTTTATAAATTAATCACCCTAACATATTTATATCTTTAGAATGTATAAGACAAACCATGACAAACGATTATTTCCAGCATATAAACACACGGCATTCAGTGGTAACCTTATCACCTTACCATTAAATGTCACCTTTCATATCCACCTCACCGTTGACTGTCACTTTTCATATCACCTCACCGTTAAAATGTCACCATTCATATCTTCTCACCATTGTATGTCACCTTGCTGGTTTGACATTGGGTCTTTTCTTGTACCCAAAAAGTCAATAGATATAAGAAGACATCTAAATTCTTGTCCATATTTTCTTTCAGGATCAACATTTCCAAGATGATCAACAGCATAGAGGTCGTGCCTGTGGCTTTTGGAAGTTGGATGAGTAAGCGTAATTTAATACAGTGCATCTGTATTTACGATTATTTTTTGGTTTTTTGTGTGGATTTTCATGAAGCATGAATCTAGACACACATATGGGATTTTAGTTCAAAGAATAACATAAT
The DNA here is from genome assembly GCA_035610835.1 of Ophiura sarsii. NCBI lineage: Eukaryota > Metazoa > Echinodermata > Ophiuroidea > Amphilepidida > Ophiuridae > Ophiura > Ophiura sarsii. The sequence continues at coordinate 58,737,075 of CM069455.1, read as the reverse complement.
TATATTGTCACATTTGGTTAATGACTTCTACGGGACTCATTATTAACCCTTACAGCCCCGCACCCCATGAAATCCCATTTCCCAGCCTGTCGGTTCCACCACGCGCTGAGGTTTTTGGGTGAAATAATGGCCCCGGGCTACATAGCTGGGCGAATACACTCGCCCAGCATAGCTCCCCCCGTGGCTCAGTTGATAGAGCGTTCGACTTGTAACCGAGAGGTCGTGGGTTCAAACCCCGGGGCGTAGCACCTCTTGTTGTGTGTGTTTTTTTTGCTTGAAAAAAAATTCGTTGGAAAATCCTTCAAAAGTGTTAGGGTTAAAGTGCTCAACAAAAGAAAGTCGTACACTTTGTTTAGGTCATTTAAAGTAATTTTCGATTGTTTTTTTTACCAACAAGGCTAGATAGACATTTGGATGAATCTTTTAGGCACATTTTGATACCAAACATAATACCTAACAACAAAGATAAACCATAATTAGCACCATTTATAGAAAATTAGTCACTTTTCAAAAGTCACATTTTCAATACACTACGCGGAAGAAAACATCAATTGTTAACAAGCACATAATGCCCTTTATGTTCGGAATCAAATATCCCGCTCACTATGTGTACGCCCAGCGCAGGCAGTGTACACGGCTGCTCAGTGTGATCGATTGCCCGCCGGTCAGTCCTGGTTGATAACAGTGACACACACGGGGTGGACCTCGCACACACCCATTTTCCTCCCGTGTAGTAATTGAAAATGTGACTTTTGAAAAGTGACTAATTTTCGTTAAATGGCGCTAATCATGGTTTATCTTTGTTGCTAGGTGTTATGTTTGGTATCAAAATGTGCCTAAAAGATTCATCCACATGTCTATTTATTGTGTGGTAAAAAAACAATCAAAAGTTACTTTAATTGACCATAACAAAGTGTACGACTTTCTTTTGTTGAGCACTTTACATTGAATTCATTGTCTATATTTCTAAGAGTCAATATTCCACGCGGCAGGCGTCTGCAGATGACAGTTATAACATTTCACAAAATGTTTAACAAAAGTTAAAATCATTGAATTTCATTACCACATTTGGAATTACCACGAGAAATGCATTAAAATCAGTACAAACATCCCAGAACTGGTTCAGTAATTCTTGACATAGACTTTGAAAGTTGGGAAAGGTTTGTGAAAAATCTGTTGTATATTGGTAAAACCAATAGCCGCGTGGAAAGTGTTTAATCTGTCATTCCGAAAAGGGTGAACCCCAGCAGGACCAATCTCAGTTTTGCCAGTATTTGTTGTTACCGTCTAACAAGAGTACATGTATGCTGGCTGGATAAATAATGAAATAGTTGATGCATGAGCAATATATGACGTGAGAAAACTAACTTAAAACTCAATTCAATCAAAATTATTCTGGGGTATACAAAGAGCCACGTAACCTTGTAACGTAATGTTTTATACCGATTCTTGCACAGGCTGTGGTCTGAAGAAGGATCAGAGGTATCTGAAGACAAATCAAATGACACACACCTGACGTGCATATTTACCCACCTGACTTCATTCGCCGCGTTATTCAGATTTACGAATGTATGTAAATTTGAACCTTTTTACTAAACGAACAATCAATATTTTGACAGTTTTTAGTTTCAAATGTTGACATTTCTACTTATAAAATTGGATACGGCATGTTTGTGCATTTAAGAAGGACTTTCTGAGAGAATCAGGCACTATGGGAAAATCTGTGCAGATGGGGGTCAGCCAATTTTAATCATATTTTGGTGATTTAACATGTTTGGTCAAATATTCACAAAAATCAGTATTAAAAATTCTGACATACACCCTCCCAGAAAATAGGAACCCCCCTGGAATGGTCCCCTTGAACACTCTTCTCAGACCTGAAAAATACAGTTTTGTGTCAAATTTAGACTAGGGTTTCATACCTAAGATGAAAATCTACGAACTTCATCTTTTCTGCATAGGATGTTTCATCCTTTGTCTTTATCATGCATGCAGAAAAAAAATGTTATCATTTGGAATATTCCATTTCTGAACAGGGGGGTGAGCCTATTTTTGATAATTTTCAAAAATTCAAAAAAATGAAATTTAGGTCTATTTTACTCTTGCATTGTACCAATCCCAGCAAAGTTAGAATATTGATCTTTGCTGGGAACAATGCCTCATCCAAAGTGATTGATAAAATGCATTCAAAACGACGGAGACTTTTACACTCTTAATAACTCCCAACCATTTATTACCCTAACTTTCAACATTAGTCAAATTCACCTGTGTCAAACCAATGGTAAAATCGTTGTATTTTCTCTCTATTACTCACTATTTCTTCAGTGAATTATCATGATATTGATTGCAAAATATATGCAATACATTATAAAAGTATAATGATGTTGGATTGTTCCACTTTTGCCACAGGGGTACCATTAAAATATTCAAAAGTCAGATGAAAATTCATGTTTTTGTAGGCATGTCAATCATTTTCAATGTGAAGGCAACACAGAGTATAGGAAGTAAAGATCCTGTTATTGCCTGTTGTTTATTGTTTCTTTTAAAATGTAAACGTTGTTGAGTGCCCTTGAATTGTTCCATTATATTCCGTAGGGGTGTGTTTTTGAATAGCAAATTGTGTTTTGCGACACTTTTAAGCAGATATCTGAGAAAGTCAGGCACTATGGGAAAATGTGTACAGATGGGTCAGCCAGTTTCAAACATATTTTGGTGATTTAACATGTTTGGTCCAATATTCACAAAAATGACTATTACAAAATCTGACATAGCCCCCTCCCAGAAAACTTGACCCCCCCCCCCCCCCCCCTAAAATGGTCCCCAGGAACCTACTTTTCAGACCTGAAAAATACTGTTTCATACCAAATCTAGACTAGGGTTTGATACCTAAGATGAAGATCTATGAACACTATCTTTTGTACATATGATGTTTCATCCCTTGTCTTTATCACGCAAACAGAAAAAAGTTGTTATCATTGGAATATTCTATTATCGTACAGGGGGGGGGGGGGGGGGGTGAGCTTATTTTCGAAAGTTTTTAAAATTTCGAAAACTCTGAAATGTAGGTATATTTTACAATGCCACTGTACCTTCCAGTGTAGTTAGAAGATTGATCTTTACTGGAAGCAACCTCTCATCTAAGGTGGTTAATAAAATGCATTCAAAACGAAGGAGACTCAACTTTTTATTACTCACAACCACTTATTACCCCCCCCCCCCAACTTTTATATAACATTGGTCCAATTTCACCCGTATCATACAGGAAGTACAATCGTTGTATTTTTTTCAGTATTACTCACTATTTCGTAAGTGAAATATCATGATATTGATTGCAAAAGACTACAAAATATATAAAATACATTTTAAAAGTATAATGATCTTGAATTGTTCCATTCTTTCACAGGGGTACTATTCAAATGTTCAAAATCAGATAGCAATTCCTGTTTTTGTAGGTGTGGCAATTCGTTCAATGAGAAAGGCAACACACTGTATGTATTCAATATGTGGAAGTCTTGGTATTACTTGCTATTTATTGTTTGTTTTAAACTGTGAACGTCCTGTAGTTTTGACTATCAAATGGTGTTTTGCGACACTTACAGGTAGGCCTTAATAGGCCTTCTTTAGATGATCGATATTGGCTAACATTTAGCCTAAATTGAATCTCACTGAAATTAAAGTGTGAATGTCATTAAGCACTCTTGGATTATTCCATTATATTAAATAGGGGTGAAGGTTTGACTAGCAAATGGTGTTTTTCAACACTTACAGATACTTTAGATGATCGATATATTGGCTAATATTTAGCCTAAAGTGAATCTCTAACTGAAAGTATATGTTTGTTCAAACATGGATCAGAAGTTCCTTTCTCTTTATAAAAAACGAGAAATAACATATTGTGAAATAAGTTACTCAACCGGGTGTCAAAATTGTCAAAATTGTCAAACTCTAACCACAAAGTGACTGTTGAAATAGTAACAACTTTTTTTTAAAGAAATCTTTGAAAAGGGTATCATCCCGGGTATCATATTTGAGCAAACGTTTCGTTCCGGCATTAATTCATGTTGGGTAGTAACACAGACTCGCTGTGCGGGAGGAGTGGCGAACCCCCCCCCCCCCCCCCCAGCCATATATTACATGGGGGAGTCTGGCCCAAACGCTAATGAAAGAGAGATGCTCGGCGCGAGTCTTTACTTTTACTTTTTTTAATGGAAATACTTCATGACTGTCAACCCGGAGTTGACGCTCATGTGTGTCGCAGCTCTATTAACAATATTATGTGCAGTGATCATAACAGTAGTCTAAATATAGACAAAGTAGTTTTGAATAAGCGTTTTATGTCTTTGTAAATGAAAAACAAACAAACAAACACCCCAACAAATTTATAGGAATTCCCAGAATTGTCTGTTAACAAATGTTTGCCTTCTATAGGGGGGGGGGGGGGGGGGGGGGTACCATTAATATCAGGAATTGCACATTTCCATCGCACTATTGTTAGTACATTTAAAGAATATTATTGTCATTTGCTTAATATACTAGCACGAGTTTTATGTTACGATGCGTCATCACAAAACCTGACTTTTCACATATTCAGGATTTCTTTTTGTAGGAATTACCCATGAAAATAATGGAACAGTCCAATTTTATTTTATCTTATTAACTATATTTGTAGAAATGAACAATATTGGTCTTGTTTGTAAGAAATAATTATTTTAACCGCAACATTCATTCAGTTGAGAGAACTAATTTACTAAATTAACGCCAAGTATGAAAATACTAAAATCTGTATTTTCAGAAAATGGCCCGAGTATATGGTGTGAATATATTAATAATGAACAAGTCTCCGTCGTTTTTATTTGTTGAATTGTTTTATCTATGTCTATTGGTGCTCTGAGGAAAACAACAATAAAAAAAAATCACTGGCAATTTTGCTATGCTATTGCAAACTTGACCTTCATTTTGCCTTTTCTCCATTTAATGAAAACCCTGAAAATGCCATTATACCCCCCTCTAAAAATGGAACAATCCAATATCTTAATTTTTTTTAAATTATTGCATTGTAAAGACAAAAGATGAATGTTTGATGGAAAGCATAACAGAAATGATATTATAATGTTGTCTGTAATTGGTCCTAGTCTGAAAATTGTGAAAAATTACTTTTTTCACTTCTGAAAATGTACTATTAAGGGTCATTATTAGGGGGGTCATATATCTCCCAGTAGGGGGGTACCCAGAATTTTTTATTACCATCATTGTAAATCTTCATGGACATGTATCTTATCCCCAAAGTACAAAAAAAATTGGCCGACCCCCATCTGCACACCTCTGCCTGACTCTCTCAGAAAGTTCTTCTTAATATTAACCTTTACCATAGGTTCATAGTCTTATAATGGAAGCACTACGTTATTTTACTGTTTTGAAAGCACAGCACTGCTCTTTATTGAAGTGAATGACGCCCTCTATAGTTGAATAATGGAGAAAAACAATGGTGTGTATTTAAACTTTAACACAGTCATGACAATACTGGTAGGATGTTTTTTTCTAGACGATGCCGGACATGAGCTCGTTCACGAATATTCAAGGTTAAATTATGCGTAAGAGGTTACATTATTAACCGAATGCGACGGACGGGTAATGATACTTACACTATAGTTGATTGTCCAACTCAAGCGGTCTTAGGATGAACTAATTTAAGTCCAAAGTGTGATAAATGTTCTGAAATCGAAACAATCAAAATTCATGTAAACATTGAAACCAACAGGGATTCAACATTAACGGCCATTTGTGTCCACCGTCGTCTATGTTTTGGGAAACAGTTTTTGATTTAATTTCTTCAATGAATGTCAATGACCCCTCTCAATCATTTTCTAAACCAAGCACTGTTCTTTATATTGATTAACGCCCTCTATAGTTGATAAAGGTGAAACTACTTTATTTGTTATATTTTAAACACAAAGGATGTTTTCGGAAAAGTGATGTGAATAAAATGCTATGACAAGTAAAACAATCGGGGGTTGTGTGTCGTATCTGGTCATTATTTGGAAAATGTTACTATCCTTCTAACCAGCAACTCATTCCGGAGTAATTGGGATTGAGTTTGTGTTTCAAAATAAAATAAATACTCCAAGATGATCATAAAAACTATTTTACAGCTATAGGATTTTTATTATAGGACAAAAATGTGCAATACTTACATGCTGTGAAGGTACTTTCCATCATCGGGTCCGCCATTTCTATCGGTGCATTGTTGACAGCGCTAGTTACCATGGCAGTGTTGTGGTAAGTAAGAGCGTGTACAAATGATTTGACCAGAGTCTAATGGTTTTATTTTTAGAGATTTTCGCCCCTTTGCGATAAAGCCACAATTGAATTGCTGATAGACGTGTGTTCATGTCATTTAAAGCATGCATTTGGTTCTTCGCGATTTTACGGAGGCACATGCGCGCAATACAAATTACTATCTGTGTAATACTGACCGTCGTAATGCCATAGTTCTCCTATTCAAATGAACTAACAATGACCAAAATATCGTCGGTGCGAGCGCCCTCTTGCCCCTAACCCCACCCCCTGGATACGCCACTGTATTGTTATGAGTGCATACCATACGTTTGCTTGAAAGTAGCAATTGATGTGAACCCCGATCTCAGGACGTCCGCAATTTAAATCCAGGGACATCCCAATAACGTCGCCGGATTGGTGTTTTCAGATTAAGGTGTTTTTTTATTTTTGGGGGTTTATTTATACACACCTACTTGGCGATCGATCTGTGTTCGTGCAAAGAGGACAAGACGGCGGATTGTTCATTTGCAAGCGATCAACATTCGGCGATCGGTTACTGAAAAGGGGACCTCCAATCCCAGTATGAGAGATCGAAAATCTACAATATAATTATTTTGACAAGCTGAATTATACTTTGGCATGCTTAGCGGCGATCAATCGTGGGTATGTCTAAATATTTATGTATATTTTCTATTTACGCTACTTTTACAGGAAAAGGTCGTCATTGAATAAAGAAAGACTAATCGTCCACGTCAACTTAATGATTGCCATGGTATGGTCCGATTTTTGGCTCCTTTTGAGTGATTCGGTCAAATCAAACGCCGTAAGTAGCTGCTCCTACTAAATTGGGAAACTGTTATAGCTTAACTCATTTTTCAATATTATATTAAGTCCAACAGATACGTGTAGCAAAGAAGCTTCAATCTAAGATCAATATCATCATTACGCTGCACTGCGTGATGTAAAAGCAAAACATGTTATAGCTCCCTAGTTATAGATATATTGCAATCAAACTTGGGATCTTTACATAGGAAGTGAAGAATGTTGTGAATTTATTCAGGTGTATCGCCAGTATTTCATAATTATATGATGATCATCTAAAATTAGGGTGATTACCGTATATCATGCATAGACTTTTGTTTTGTGATATTATTTTAATACATATGAAATTGTGACTTTTGGTTCATCATCTTCTTTGCAGTGACGTCAATACGTGTCACTCCGCGATTGATCCAAATGATGCGCGTCATTTAAGATCTACATTGCACAATACAGGGCGTCATTGCCCTCATTAATTACTCAGTATCTGGCTGTAATCTTTATATAATATATTCGATAATTTAGTTGGCCTTCGAATGCCGTTTATTTGATTGTTTTTACTTTTTTCAATTCAAAAATATGTTTGATCAACAACGAGCATGTTAGAGCTTAAAGATAACTAAATAAGCTTTCGAATGCAGTTTGGTTTGTCAAATCTATCTAGAGATGTGTTTGTTTGACCATAAGCAAACAATATCAAAACTGTGCCAGTGTTGTGAACGAAATCATCCATGTGTAAAAATGCGGTTTTATTTAACGCTTTGAAGCATTTCTTCAAAATAACACACATTTGACTTTCTGTGATCACATTTAATCAAGCATATTTTTCAATAGGATTAAGCAAACGACATTTAAATACTGACTATTAATTGACAAGAATGACTCTTTCCACAATCATCGTTTTTCCTTAAAAAAAAGAACTCTTGATTGATCAAGCATATCGTTAAATTGGGAAGAGCAAATAAATGAAACTAACGGCATTCGAAAGCCAAATAAATTATAGTTTAAGATTATATAAATATCGCAGCCAAATACTGAACACGTGCACCCTTTTGTATGGACACCATACTTATATCGTTATAGTCGTAGCAGGCGAAGCGCTTGCGCGTTATTAATAGCGTGTGTACATTGATTAGATTCCCTAACGAACGCGAAAGCATTATACGCAACTGAGACTAGTATACCAATTTTGGTATACTAGTATCAGATACGCAGTGACATCGCAAATCGCCATATGCATATGACTTCATATGCATATAGCAACATTTTTTTTTTTGTATATAAAGAGCAAATGTGAACAATAGCCCAACAGACATTAACAACGTTAATGAACTGAGTGATTACAAATCAAACGGGTATACCAAATCAAACGGATATACCATTGCCATAATTAACCGGTCTACCGTACGATATTTCTGTTCATCAGACGGCATGCTTGATAATCACCATCTTGCTACATGACGCCTTCCTGAGCGTCTTTACTTGGATGGCAATAGAGGCGCTTCATTTATATCGCATGATAATAGTTGTGTTTGGTGCTGAGCGAGATCTCAAGTGGCTGTATCTGTCTATTGGATGGGGTAAGTGACCCCCCCCCCCCCCTCCCCGATTTACTCACGTAAATAAGGTGTAGGGGTGTGTGTGTGCCATTAGAATGGATCACTTGGGTGTTTTTTTAAAATACCTGAACATGGGGTATGATTTGTGCTAGAAACATTAAACATGTTAAGCATAGGTCCGAAACACTTAGGATATAACTGAATGAAGCCAATTTAGGAGATATTATCACTAATGCAGTAGGCCTACACGTTATTTTCTTATTCTGAAAACACTACAAAATCTATACCTTCTTCGGATTATTGTCACATGCGTCATGTGTGTGATAGCCTGGAACTGGTTTCAGTATGTCCAACTCTTCCTTCAACTTGTTCAACTTGCGCCCAACTCAGCAATATACTGTTAGTAATTTGACTTCGTATAGCGGTCCCTTGGACAAATTTTGAAACAGATTGATTTTTCCAAAGTGTAGGGGAAAACACATATCTCCCGTTTGGAAAACCAATTTGAATAACATAAAATGTATGTCATAGCTAATACTTGTTCTTGCTTTGCATATTGCATTAAATGTATTTATTTTTGGTATTTAAACTGGATTAAAAAATCGGTGAAATGTTTTGACTCACCCTGTACTGCTGTCGTGTCTTTTTATTTTTGATGACTTCCTTACAGGAATACCCGTGTTTATTTCCGGTATAACGGCCGCAATTGGCAGAGAAAAGCTAAACAACTTTGAACAACCACGGTATGATAGCTGTTTTAATTTCAATAACTTGTTCCCAACCGGACTTAACTCAACAAACAAACTAGGAAGCTAGGGAGTAGGCTTTGAAATTCGGGTAGAAAAATTATTAGTCCTAGTGTTAGTATAAGTTTTAACAAACGTGTTTAGTCGAAATTGTAGATGACAATAAAATACAGACATTTTTCGAACATGTTAAATCAAAATTTGCATGCACGGGTACTTTATGCCCATTACCTTTATGGGTACCAGTGAAGTACTACTACAGTACCAATATTTGTACCAGTGAAGTACCACTATGGGTACCAGTGAAGTACCACTACAGTGTACCTGTATGGGTACCAGTGAAGTACCGCTACAGTACCTGTATGGGTACCAGTATGGGTACCTGTATGGGTACCAGTGAAGTACCACTACAGTAGATGTATGGTTACCAGTGAAGTACCACTACAGTACCAGTGAAGTATCACTACAGTACCAGTACGGGTACCAGTGAAGCACCACTACAGTACCAGTATGGGTACCAGTGAAGTACCACTACAGTACCAGTATGGGTACCAGTGAAGTACCACTACAGTACCTGTATGGGTACCAGTGAAGTACCACTACTACAGTACTGTAGCTGCACAGTACCAGTAATTCTTCTACTGTGCGCCTATATTGTTGTACCACACTGGTACTATACAGTCTACATTAATACTTTTCACACGGAAGGCCTCTGCAGACGACATTCCAAAATTTATTTTTTTGTTTCACAAATGTCAAATTTATTGAATTTTATTACAATATTTTGAATCACCATGAAAAGTGCATTGATATAAGTACAAACATGCCTAGTGTTGGTTCAGTAATTTTTGAGATATTCTTTTTGAAACTTGGGAAAGGTTTCTGAAAAATCTGGTTTGTATAATGGTAAAACTAACAGCCGCGTTGAAAGTGATAACATAAGTTCAGAAGTACTAACCATAATACTAGGCCTAAACATGTATGTACACTGATCGTCCTACTAGTACTATTTATATTTGTTATTATAGGTGCTGGTTGAGCGATGGTTTTGTGTGGGCCTTCATTGCGCCAGTTATCATCATCATTACGGTACGTTTACGATACAAATCTATCTCGAGAACACAATAAAAGAAAACTGCATTGAAATTAAAAAAACAAATCGAGTGCTTTTATGGACATTGAATTAAGTTATAAACCGAACATGTTTTGACTGTGAGATACATCAATTTCACGCCATTGCCGAAGTAATCGATGAGCTAACCACCTGACCCTAATATGCATGGTTTATTGACATACATTGTAGTTGGCGTAGTGAGGTCATTGTGCCGGTGCTGCGAATTTTAGTTCTAACAATTAATACAATTTCAGCAGACCCTTTTATTCATTTATCAAATTAAAACTGTTTTCCATAAAAAACATTCGATTTGTGCTCAATGATTATTTCTTAAGCTTCCTTAAGTATATAATAAATGTATTCTATTTCTATTCAGTAAGGTCCACCACTACTTACTGAAAATCATCACTTAAATTATTATCCGCCGTTCATTGCTATTGTGTTATACTAATGCTATCGTTCATGTAATTGTAATTATCATGGAAATTTCGATTTTAATAGATAAATGGAGTCGTCTTGGGACTCGTGATCTATAAAACAATATCCGCCGCGGCTATACATGACCACGATAACATCAAGTTAGTTAAGTAAGTACATGATACAAATATTGACCTCAAAGGGCATAGTCGCAACTATGCCCGGGTCGGGAATAGTGGTTTTCCATGCCGTCATATTCGAACTGAAGGTATTGCTAGAAAACCCCTTAATGTTTACCAATCTAATGATATGACAGGTATCAACGACATTCAACATTCAACGTCTACAAAGAACCCAAAACTGGGCGGCTAAGCTCATTTGTATGGCTAAGAAATGTGATCATGCAACGCCTTGTCTCCAAGAGCTGCATTGGTTGCCGGTCAGAGAACGTGTGACTTTTAAAATCTTAGTTACTGTGTTTAAGTGCCTCTCAGGCGTAGCACCGGGCTACCTATCATCCTGCCTTTCTCTGTACAAACCACGACGTGTCAACCTGCGATCGGCTTCGGATACTACACAACTAACTCGGCATTCAACCATCAGAACTCTTACATCAGCCAGCAATCGGACTTTCACCTATGTTGCTCCAGCAATGGAATCACCTTCCCGCTCTCATAAGAAATCAGGACTCTTTACACATGTTCAAGAAATCTGTCAACAAATATTTGTATCTAAATGTTGCGTAACTTGTATCATATTGTACTTAATATGATGTTTAATATGATGTTTGTTTGTTCATTATCCTTTTGTTCCATTGGGTTTGCTTTTCTCACGCGCTTTCATGCGCTTTATAAATGCTCATTTGTATTGTATTGTATTGTATTGTATCTATATACGATGAAGTATGAAATTAAAATGAATATACAACTTGTAATACGATAATGTAACTACTTGATAATTAATAACTTAACTAACAGCTTTAAGGTCAATAAAGGGTAAAGGATAAAAACGAAGACTGTTCTCAATTATAGAGCCTAATATGGTTCTAGCATCTCGTGGAATACATGTTCAGTGAAACACTTAAATTAAATTTGCTAAATATCATAATTTCCTCTCGACAGAACTGGCCTCCGAAGCGCATTCTTGCTGATGCCTATGTTAGGTGTGTCTTGGTTGATTGGTCTCATTACCAACGTCAACGTAGAGGGTTTGGTTTACTTCTTCGATTTGCTGAGTTCCATACAGGTAACATGCATTCAGTTTATAGTTATGTTGAGCCACGGATAATTATATATATTTACCCTCTGCGTCCCGGGATGCATCCCCTCCAGTTGGGATACCTCACATTATCATCAGCGCGTAATCTAGTCACCAATGCAGCATTTCTGTGGTGGGATGATATTTCTTCTTTGATCGCACGTGTTCTGACGCCTTCACATTGTAGTAAAAGGCTCTTTCATACTCAGCGTTGCCCTACAATGTGACGTGGTAGCACAACTTCCGCCGCTGTTTACGGAAAATCATCGCAGGTCACGCTGGGGTAACGCAGGTCACTACATGCGACAACAGCGAGTGATGTGTGGCAAATGGGAAAAACGTCAATTATTAGGGTGTTTAATTAAAAATGGGGGTTAGATAATTGATTGACAGCAGTATGAGATTTAACGCCGGTTCCTAGTTTGAATATAATTTATCCCGTTAGGATAAATTATCAAGGTCCATAACGCTGGTAATATCCACGTTTCCTTTATTCTTTAAGCTGCTTAAAAGAATATTCGTTGGTTAGTAGTGTTCGCAAAATGAGTTGGACAGTCTAAAGTTAAAGTTGCCAGTTAAAGTGTTTGAATATTATAACCCTTTCAAATAATTTAAGATTCTAATCATTGCCCTAAACATTGCCGACTTTAATTTCCAACAGGGTCTATACCTGGTAATTGTTACGTGTGTCGTCAATACAGAGGTAAGTGAAACGATAGGAAATTATGAATGATCACATTAATAACACTGTAGATGTTATTTACAAACACTATGGGTTAAAATTGCGGTAGATAACAATTTGAATTATTATTGCTTATGACAATGACGCTGTAATCACAGGCATTGCAAGTATCAGTAACTAATGTGGAATTCGATCAGAACTTACACATGAGGACTGGTTTGAAGTCTAGTTTCAATTCATTTTGAATGTAGTCGGCCTCCAACAATGTCAAGGGAGTCCAGTTTCAATTAGTTATTATAATTGCCATCTTATTCTAATTTCATCAATTAGATTCGAGAAGCAGTGCGTCGTGAATGGCAGAACCGAGTGGTCCCTGAAGGGGTGAGATATCATACTAAACTCATAATGATATGGTCGGTATGCACAAAACAAGGTTTAGACCTGGTCTAGAGGAGGAATTGTCCTTCTGGAAGAACCCGTTTATTATTTTATAGCCCGTTCATACCCTCTAACCCCTCTAATCTAAGCATAAACATCGCTTCTAGGCGGACTATTTTTCATTTAGACCATGTAGATCTTAAGTTAAACAAGGTGTCAGTTTTGTATGCACAAAACAAGCTAGTCAGCCGTGTCTAACTTTAGACCTGGTGTCACGGGGATAGCCTATCAGGGTATCACCGTGCGTACGTGTATGTGTACTACCATTTTAAGGGACATTCTTGTTGTACATTGTTTCGTAAGTGTGGTAATTTGACTCTATACGTCATGAGGCTTCAATCAGCCAATCAGATCTCCGAAGGCGTGAAATCAGAGACGTCGCGCCTTCCGTAGGCCGTAGCGCGGGAAAGCTCTATCGTGGCCAGTCGTCGGAGATCTGCGATTGAGCCAGACGTGTGAAACATTTGTTATGGAATATATATTTACAAATGTACCCTTGATGGACAGACAACACGTTGTAGCTAGCAGCTAAAATGTACTTATGTGTCTCGACTACTTATTTAGTATGAAGATCAAGATCAAGTATACGTTTTAACAGAGGACAATATAAGAGAAGTTACCATAAAGTGAGAGTGGAAGACCACTCGGTCACACGACTACCGTAACATGGTGGCAGCGGCGGTCTGACGAAAAACACCCGTCAGTACGTCATTAAAAAAGAGTGATAGCAGCATTGCTTCTGGAACATTACGAATACAGTTTTTTTTTCAAATTCAACGGGACTATCGACATGAGTTAATACAAGAACATTCATCGAATATGCCACGAGAGAACTTTGTCCGTACGCGTGTGAATTGTATACGATAGTACGGCGGACACAACTTCTGCCGTATGAATCGTATACAATAGCATGGCAGACATAAATTCATCCGAGTTTCATAAGTTGGACAAAATATCTGTGAGTTAACCTACTTTCCGTGGATTATTATGTCGACACTTTCATGCTTCGTCATCCCGTGATATGCAATTACAAGGTCCTTCGCGCCAGGAATAGAACACTGTCGTGTCGGTTAACCTATCCCGGATTTCGCCCATATTCATCAAATCTCGCTGTGGTTACCATGGTATCGTCTTCGGGATCGTCTTCACCGAGAGACTGCGGTCGACAAAACAGCGGGGAATATGAGGTAGTAAATAAGGTCATGTAGCATATTTGGCTAATGTAACGCTCGTATCATATGATTGTTCAGATGCACTATTCTATTTTAAGGAAACATAACATGTACTATAGTAGTTTAATTTGCATGCAAAGTTGTTAATGTTATCAATTTTCTCGCGAAAGCTTACATTCTTGGACTTTTCTGTCATATTTTCGTTCCGAACACATCTTTTATTTGTTAACTTCACTTTGGTTTTACATTTTTGGATTGTTTATATCTGGCATCCAAAATGCCGAACACCAGAAACCAAACTAGAACCGTAGGTCAAACAAATGACCAACGCAACACATCTAGGCCAAACCCAAGTGTGTCGGACTCGGAACATGATAGTATTCACGATCATGAGGAAAGTGACCCTGGCACTAGCGTCAGTGATACAAATAATCATGACAATATCATAGTTGATGTAGATGGGGTTCAAGTTCCTATGACCCCATTGGAGTTCATGCAATTCAGGAAAGAGGAACAAGAACGTAAGGACAGGTTGGAAAGGTTGAAATGGGAGCAAGAAATAAAGCAAAAAGAGTTAGAAATAGAGAAAATGAAGGTCGAGTCGGGTGCGAACAGTAAAAGCGGTAGTAGTCAGGGGGAGTTGAGGCTTGATCGTTATCAACAGAAATTGACAAACCAGAAGGACCCAGAAGAATACTTCATAGCGTTTGAGCACTTTGCAAAAAGAGAAGGATGGGAGGTGCAAACATGGGTCCGAAGGATAAGTCAATGTATTGAAGGGAAAGCATTGGTTGCTATGAACGCGGTAATGACCGATGACCTCGATTATAATCAATTAAAAGTTGCGATTCTAGAAGTCTTTCAACTTTCTCCTGAGAGCTACCGCCAAAAGTTTCGTACCATGACTAAACTTGATAACGAAAATGTTAAGACCTTCATTATGAGGTTAGGTCGTACGTATGATGCATGGGTTAAACATTCGGGGATTGATATTGTTTCAGATGACGCGACACAAGTAGCACAGCTAATGATTAGAGAGCAAATTATGAAACAAATTCCCGAAGATATGCGCAAGCATCTACTACAAACTAAAATTAAGGATACTTCCCAGCTAGCCAAGGCAGCTGAGGAGTATGCCAGTATCACACCTGATTACTGGGGTAAAAAGAACAACCACAACAAAAGGACCTACCCATTTAACAAAAATGGGAATAACAATTCAGGTCAAAAACCTGAGGGTGAAAAAGGTCCACCACAAAAACAAAACAAGTCAAATCATGGTAATCAAGGCAAATCTGGTTACCATAATAATCAGGCAAAATCAAATCCTGGTAGTGGTGCCGGTAACCAATACCGATCACATCCTAGTAACCAAAACAGTCTAAACAGACCACCACAGGGTTACCAAAAGAAACCATATCAGAATTACCAAAACAAACCAAATTCTGTAAGTCAAAACAAATCAAACCCGCAGGGCACTAGTTACAGTATGAAGAGATGTGGGCAAGTGCACACTGACAGTCTGTCAACAACACAGATGTCTCATAATAAAGACAAGTTCATTATTCCAGGCCAAGTTGAGAATGTAAAGCTCAAATTCTTTCGGGATTCTGGGTGTGACAAGACTGCTGTAAACAGTAAATATGTACCTGAGCATTGTTACACAGGGAAAACAGTCGAGGCTAAAGGTATCAATGGTCATGTTTATGTGCCGACTGCTTTACTTAACATACAGTGTGACAAATTTGTAGGTCAAGTTGAAGTTTTGGTAATAGAAGATTTGGATAAACAAGTTTTGTTAGGTACCGATATTGATTCATGGGACGACCTCAAAACTTCTGATGATATTAGTGTTCCTAATATTCTGGTTTTAACCAGAGCTCAGAAGCAACAGCAGGTAGACCGGGAAATATTGGCCCAGGATGATATTCGAAACTATGCTAACAAAAATACCAAGGACGATAGTGTACAAGACAAGGTTGATTATGCATTAGAGGAAGCTGGTACAGTAAATAACGAGGTGCAAGATTTACTCAAGGGGGATGTACAAAAGTTGATAGACTTACAAACACAAGATCCAACATTGGATAAAATAAAAGCATCAATAGTGCAAATCCCTCAAAAGACAAATACTGAGTATTATAGACATACAAATGGTATCATAATGAGAAAATGTCAACAGGAGACAAGGTTGAGTAAGCAAGTTGGTGATCAAATTGTTGTTCCACAACAATATAGACATCATATCATAGAAATTGCACATGACAAAACAGGGCACTTGGGTGTACAAAAGACTAAAGATAGAGTCTCCCAACATTTTTACTGGCCAAATATCAATCATGATGTTAAGAAACATTGTCAAACATGTAATCAGTGTCAATTTCAGTCTAAAAGCAAACAAACTCAAAAGCAGTTGCTAAGACCATTGCCTATCATTGATACACCATTCAAAAGAGTAGGTATAGATATTAAAGGGCCACTACCTGTTTCTAATCAAGGTAACAAATACATATTGGTTGTATGTGACTATGCCACGAGATACTGATACCCAGAAGGTATCCCAATGACAGATCAAAAAGCGGATACAGTGGCACAGGCAATGTTAGAAATATTTTCAAGAACAGGATTGCCAAACGAAATAGTACATGACAGGGGTACACAGTTCATGTCAAAGGTTATGTCAAGTATGTGTGGTAGATTAGGAATTCAACAAATTCCAGCCACACCGTATCACCAACAAACTAATGGTCTAACTGAACGGTTCATAGGCACGTTGTCGGCGATGATAAATTCTCTTGATCAGGAAGACATTGAAAATTGGGATAGACATTTGCCATTATTTCTGTTTTCATATCGTGAGGTTCCCTCGGAATTTACAGGGTACTCCCCATTCCATCTTATGTATGGCAGACAAATACGAGGACCTCTAGAATTAATTAAACAAGGATTTTTGGGTGAGAGTGATGAACAGGATATTCCATCCAGATTGCTAGAAATGTCAGCCAACATGATGACATGGATGGCTAATGCCAAAGTCAAGAAAATTCAAAAACAGAACAAAATGAAGACGGATTATGACAAAAAGGCAAAAGATAGAAATATCAAAACGGGAGACAGAGTTCTGGTATTCCTACCACAGGGGGGAGGAAAGTTTGAGTCCAAATGGCAAGGTCCCTATACGGTGACTAAGAAGGTGGGGGAGGTGAACTATGAAATTCACATGCCGGATAAACAAAAATCCCATAGGCTGTTGCATACTAACCTAATCAAGAAATATTATGACCGTCAACAAGCTCAAGATGTTAGACATTGTTATTGTGTAACTGGTTCATTTCATGAAGTTTATGAAAATTCTGATATGCAGTCTAATGACTATGAGTTTGATACACAATATCTAGATGAGAATATAGGTCCAACCTATATACAAACACAAACATGGAAAGATTCCAAAATTGACGAAACAATTTCTCAATGTCAAAAAGAGGAAATTCACAAGATCATGTCAAAACATGAAGTAATCTTTTCAGATGTTCCGGGCAAAACTCATGTCATTTCTCACAAAGTTATCACCACAACAGATGCTCCTATAAAACAAAGATCTTATAGAACACCTCAAGCCGTGAAACAAAAAGTTCAGGATGAGATTGACAATATGCTCAAATTGGGTGTTATTGATGAGATCAATAGTGCATATGCATCACCAATTGTGGCGGTAACTAAACCGAATGGTGACATTAGATTGTGCACTAATTATAAAGCCTTGAACAAACACACAGTTGTAGACCCGTATGAAATGCCCCGGATTGATGAAATACTTGATGATGTTGCTTTAGCAAAATATATTACAACCTTGGACCTCACCAAAGGGTTTTACCAAGTACCGTTGGATTCTGAGGCGAAAGCTAAATCAGCATTTGTTGCTTTTGGGCGCCAATATGCGTACAATGTAATGCCATTTGGCATGGTTAACTCGAGTGCCACATTCCAGAGATTGGTGGATGAAATTTTGAAAGATTGCAAATCTTATTGTCGTCAATACATTGATGATATCGCTATATTTTCCAACTCTTGGCAAGAGCATTTAGAACATGTGGATACTGTTCTAACCAAAATTCAGGAATTAGGGCTAACCATTAAACCATCCAAATGCAAATTTGCTCATCAAAAAGTCACCTATCTTGGACATACAGTGGGTAATGGTAAAATCAAACCAAACGTGGACAAACTGAAAGCAGTAAAGCAATTTCCAAAACCTACAACAAAGAAAGATGTCAGATCGTTCTTAGGTTTAACGGGGTATTACAGAAAATTCGTACCTCACTACGAGGATATTGCCAGACCAATGATAGATCTTACCAAGAAAAAACAGCCAAACAAAGTAAATTGGACTACTCAGTGTGAGACTGCGTTTAACAATCTCAAGTCATACCTGTGTACTGAACCGATACTCAAACCACCTGATTTCAGTAAGCAATTCTTGCTTCAAACGGATGCCTCAAAAACAGGTATTGGAGCTGTTCTGAGTCAGTTAGACGAGCAATTAATTGAACATCCAGTAATGTATTTGAGCAGGCAGTTAAAGCCAAGTGAGAAAAACTATACGGTTTCAGAACAGGAATGTCTTGCCATTGTTTGGGCGATAAACAAACTGCGGTACTATCTACAGGGTCGTACTTTCACTGTCATTACTGATCATAAAGCATTAATATGGTTAGACAACATCAAGCTAACTAATAGCAGATTGATGAGGTGGTCCCTTATGTTACAGGAATTTAGTTTTGAAATTCAATACAGGCGAGGTGTTACCAATACTAATGCAGACAGTTTATCCAGAAATTGTCTGGGGGATGAAAATTAGAGGTCAAATATTATGACCATATGTTCAAGATATTAAGCACTAACAATTATTGCTTTATAATCGGGATATAGTTGGGTGAAATTTTGTTTATTTGTATTATGACATGCCGAAATATTACTCGAGACTATGCTTATAATATTATGGGATATATTGCTTTTATGCTGAATTATTCAAAGTACTGAAAATATTGTTGTAGGTGTGTATGGATAAAGTTCAACTCACAATTGAAATTACTATTTGTTGGAAAATTACTTGATTTTACTGTATAAGGTAAATGGTCACTACCAAACTAATAATGGATAGGACTGCCAAATAATTTCACAAGTACTATACACGGTCATTCATCAACTTACAATTGATAATACAACCTAAACATTATTGGTCTTTGTTTTTATAATATGGAAATTCTAGACAATCTATATTATATTATATTATGTTGGTCACTAGGGGTGTACAAAATGCTACTTTTGCTCGTAATGTATTTATATAAAATGCTGCACGGTACTAAAAAAAAACTCCGGTGTCAACAAAGTTTGAATGGTTACTGTATCCATTTTGGATTAAGGTTAATATTGCCATCAAATAATATCTCGTAGACATAAGAAAGTTATTGGCTATAATAGTCTGTATATGATATCACTATTATTGTGCTATGTATGTCAAAGCAAAATGTGTAAAATTCACAATGCATTCATATTCACCACACAAGTACATGTTTAATGTGTAGAATTTATATTCACCATACATGTTTTTATACCATGATATCCTACTTTATTTTGTAGTAATATATTGTTATATAAGTGCATCTGAACAATCATATTGGTCATATTTTATATTATGCTACCTCACCTCACATGAATGCGTCGGTTATTTCTTCGCATCGGATTCTACATAAGATTACATCCATATTGTCTCGCCAATGTGTCTCTCTCTTAAATATGATATATTCTCCTGGCCATGGAATGGGCAGTGACAATTTGAACTAAACAGGATAACGAACACTTTTCGTTCATATACATCTCATTACGGAACTCATATAGAGAGATGAGCGTATAATGATTAAAACAGGATGGGACATTAGAGAGAGAAGAGACACACATCTATAATTACGCCAATTACGACCGCCAATTTACGACTTCACCGATAATGACTCGCCGATAATTCATCTCTGCACGGACTACCTCATGACTGTATCATTGGAGGATGCCTGGAGAAAAAAGACTTTCTACTGTTTAATACAGAACTTAGTATAAACAACGCTAGTTGTTAATAAGACAGACTCTGTCGTTAATATGTCAAACAAGATGCAACTGAAGTGTGAAATAAATTCACTACTTTCGGCCAGCATTGTTTGATGTATAATAGTTTATGATATAATGAATGCTCTATTCGTGAAAAATAACTTCACCACTCATTGCATTCTATATATTTATCATACCTATGCAAGCACTTGCGCAATATAATTTTGCAAGTCTACCGTTACTACATGTATATCGAAATGTTGCTACATGTTAAATTGTAAGGTACATAAGTTACCAATTTATGCATGCAGTCAAAGATAAAGAAACAAACAAAAAGATAAAAATGATTGGTAACCGAAGTGAAAGTATGTTTACCATCCATTACATCCTAATATTCACCGTTTTACCAATTATATTTCTTAAAGAGTGACACACTCTTCGGGAGGAAGGGGGGTGTCACGGGGATAGCCTATCAGGGTATCACCGTGCGTACGTGTATGTGTACTACCATTATAAGGGACATTCTTGTTGTACATTGTTTCGTAAGTGTGGTAATTTGACTCTATACGTCATGAGGCTTCAATCAGCCAATCAGATCTCCGAAGGCGTGAAATCAGAGACGTCGCGCCTTCCGTAGGCCGTAGCGCGGGAAAGCTCTATCGTGGCCAGTCGTCGGAGATCTGCGATTGAGCCAGACGTGTGAAACATTTGTTATGGAATATATATTTACAAATGTACCCTTGATGGACAGACAACACGTTGTAGCTAGCAGCTAAAATGTACTTATGTGTCTCGACTACTTATTTAGTATGAAGATCAAGATCAAGTATACGTTTTAACAGAGGACAATATAAGAGAAGTTACCATAAAGTGAGAGTGGAAGACCACTCGGTCACACGACTATCGTAACACCTGGTATAGAGGAGGAATTGTCGTTCTGGAAAAACCCGTTTATTATTGTATAGCCCGTTCATACCCCTCTAATCTAAGCATAAAACATCGCTTCTGTGCGGACTATTTTTCATTTAGACCATAGAGATCTTAAGTTAAACAAGGTGTCAGTTTTGTTTGTACATACGGACCGTGGAGGCTTAATTTGTAATTTGCCCCATTCTGTTCTCGATAACGTAATGTGGTGCTATTTACAGCTCGTCATCCATCACGGAACCATGGAATCTTGTTGATAGTGACCAGGTGTTAGTATACCCATGTATTTACGTATATTGTCAAAATGTTGAATAAAATTAAAGGCATATTATGTGATCTTTTCCAGGGGCGCCCTCTATTCATGATTATTTTTTAGAAAGTAGATTTTCTTGCAGATTTACATTTCTGATCATCAATCATGAATAAATTCTGAGATACAGAGCGATACGATTCCTAATTACTTCAAAATCATGGTTTTTATTACGCGTATTACGCGCTATGAAACAGATTTGTCAAATTCTTGACACTTGAAAATGTCAAAAAAATGAACATTTTGTGGCAAATTCTGTTTTCAACATTGTATATTATCAAAATGATATTCTTTTTTGTCTTCTTCACAGATTCGAATGATCCATGTTCGGCCTGCAGCTGTTGATGACACTCAAGATACCAACGATGGGGCAGGGTAGTGAGGCAGAAGGGGGCATAACGGAGTTAATATTTACTCCTTCTATGACGTGAGGTTACTATCATTGTGATGACTTGCGTGATTCTAATTTTGTTCAATTATGATTACAATTATCAAATAGTTAGCTCATTTTATGGGGAATTTTCTCCCAACATTTCTCTCCAAATTTAGCAATATGCTTATGTAGTCAGCAATTTATCACAATAAATCTTTAATTCGATAAGAAGGGTTCCATCCGTGGCGGCTGTGTTTTGTATCTGTAATCCGATTTCGCAGTTATTGTATCATGGCCATGAGTTATGATCTTGCCACCTCTCCAATTTTAAATATTTTACACCATCTTAGGTTTGCAATAATTACTCTAAAAAAAGTATATATTCTCTGATAAGGAATCAAAACATGTCCCCACCCCACAATAAAAGGTGTTCCAGCAGCAAGCCTGAAAAGTCAAATACGAAATGCGGTTTTTTTTTTCTTCTTCTTCTTCTTCTTCTTCTTCTTCTTCTTCTTCTTCTTCTTCGGCTTCTTCAAATCTGTGCATTTTTGATACTCTTATGCCCACTAAAATGTGATTTTCGCGCACTGGAAACAAACTTGTTTGGTTAAAGATAATAATGTTATAATTGACAATGATCAAAATATATTTTAAACAAATCATATTTTGATTAAAGCTCATAATTTGATGTGCATATTCAAGTTCTTCATGAAATTATCCAAAATCCAAAATTCCGAGATACTACCTGTAAATAGTTAAGGGTTATTTTGTGAAATATACGATACCAGGAAGCGAATGAGCCCCGGGCGTTTAAGTTTCATATTTCATAAATAAATTCTGTGTGTATACACCCTACCCTGATTTAAACTGCATTTTTTAATTCACGTATTTGAGAGCTTTCCACAGATGTATACTTTTGCTATCATGCTTATCACATGGGTTGATTAAGAATAAAAATTCAATATCGGATTGGCACGGGATAATTTAGCGGGAGAAATGAAGTCGATAACGCTATCCGCGAGGGCACAATACTATGGTACTCGTTTTCTCACCATTTTTTTAGTTTTACGCAGTCGGCTTCTATCTGGTTGAATTCTTATAGTTTGTCCCACGGCCCCAGTATCTCTAATCGTAATTGTAAGCTTATTCTCAACACTATAATATCAACACTTTCCATGCGGCTATTGGTTTTACCATGTAAATAACAACTGTTTTCGGAATCCTTTATCAAACTTTGAAAGTCTTATATCAAGAATTACTGAACCAATGCATGACATACATCTCAATATGATTGCAAATGGTGATGAAATTAAATAATGTTTACAATTTGAAACATTTTGTGAAATTTTGGAAATGTAGTCAAGACAGACGACACCCGCGTGGAAAGTGTTAATATAACATAACTGTACACATTATATGCACGCCTTGGTTATGTACACTTGCACAAAAAAAGTAACCGTACTAGGAAATAAAATCGTCAGTGGTATTACATAGTGACGTACGTATACAGTGTATTTGGCAATCACGAGACAGTTATGTAACTGCGTACTCTACTAATTCCAGCACATAACGCGTGCGCTTACTCGTGCGCTGGCGTATACACACGAGCGTTCAAAGGCGAAAGATACATACACGTGCGTCATAGCTGCGTATGCTAAGTTACGTCACTGTCCAGAGGAAACCAAATAGTCAGTGGTATTACAATTATTTGTACTAAGTCCCAAAATAGATTAGTTTATTGGTAATCAAAAAAGTAATGAGGTGATAAAACAAAAGGTAATAAATATCTTGTTTTAACATAGTGACGTATGTAATACCAACGACGAAATAAACTCATAACTCTTAAAAATATAATTCCAACTTATGAACATCAAATTACAACATTAATTGATCGCAAAATTCAGTTAACAGTTAAGAACGCTACACCGGAAATAATGAGTTAATGTGACCGTATAGTATTCCACACAGAGAGTGCATATTTCAAATGGAGTCACCCATGCAGATAATCCCAGTCTGAAATTCATATTAAGGTAATGCCATTAAAAGGTGTGTATGTATGAAATGAAACGCCATAGACAATGTCGAAAAAATGCCTTGGTGCCGATATCAGTTGAATAAATTATATCTGGGAATACTCTGAAATGAACATCAACATAATAACCAAATCAACATAATAACCAAAACTGAATGCCTCCGATAAAGCCAATCCATTAAATTGGTATTAACGAACGAGCTGCATTGATGTGTAAGAAATTAGTGTTTTACCACGCGATATGAAGGTTGTTTGGATGAATATATAATGTCCTCGATTGAATGCTTCTATAGTTCAATCAGTTCCAAATGGGCTAGAAATGTGCGATTTCTCAGCGAGCAAAAGTAATCCAAACGCGCACACGCGCGATTGTGACCACACACACGTGATTTAGACTGAACGCCCGCATCATGCATTCGATGCGACACTGTGCGCTTGTTGTGGTCTTGTGCAACTACACGTTTCTATATTAATTCGCTGCTGTAAGAAGGCTCGCCAATTTGGAGCTGATCAAACTTTAATATAAACACTTCCGCCGCGTAGTTATGCTGATAACATACTACGGTCACATTTCTAGCCCATTTGGAACTGATTGAACTATAGAAGCATTCAATCGAGGACATTATATATTCATCCAAACAACCTTCATATCGTGTGGTAAAACACTAAGAGCACGTGTGGTGTAGTGGATAGCATGCCGGTCTCACGATGCAAAGATTGTGAGTTCGAGCCCCGCTACAGCCAACTTGTTTGTATCCTTGGGCAAGGTACTTAGTCTCAATTGCTTCGTCGACCCAAGCGACATTGGGGAGCTGTTAGGGAATATTACAATCTAAGTGCTGATACTGTGTGCGCCGTCGGTAGCCTGGTAAATGAAGCGAAATGATTCTGACGATTTCCTAATGGCATCAAAAAACAGTGGTTCGGAAGTCACGTATAAATAGTGGTCCCGTGCATCGGAAGAGCAATACCCGAGCACGTTAAAAGGTTACAGACTCTTTCGTAAAGAGTAGGGGATCATCCCGGTCTGTATCTGTTCACACATCTAACGGACCCCAATGGAAATAAGCTAATAAGCTTATTGGGTTATCCAGGGTCGTAGGACTCAAATTATATCAAACAAATCAAATCAAATCGGTCGCTTCTGATGACGTAATTTACGTAATTTGTTCGTCAATCGTTTCCATTTTAGTCAGAGACGACCTCACGCGACTTTCCAAAAGTCGCACCAGGTCGCACGGATTGAATCGCTGCATGCAGTTGACTAAAATCCAACTCGTGCGCGACTAGTCGTTCGTGCGCGATTTTCATTCCACACGGTTGTTTGATCCCACATTATTTGTCCGTTTTATTCTGAGAACACCGTAACTTGCTGGCCCGGTTCTGGTTTTAACTGATTCAAGTACCTGAATATACTGGCCATCTTTTGTAGAAACTTCCGAACATTTGTTGGTGCCAGTTCTGAGAAATAGAGCTTTTGAATATTATTATTTACTATAATAGCGCCCTCATCGGCCACATTTCCCATAGAGTTACATGTAAAATGTGTGTCAAGTAGAAAATGCCAATAATTTAAAAATGGCTCGAACAATTTTCTTGAAATTTTCACCGTATACTCGTATTCATTAGCGCTACCTAAATCAGGTCAAACCATAAATGGGCCACTATGTAATATTTGTTTATTCCATAATTTTAATTATAAATCGGACAGTCAAATAGCCGTGTCCATAGTCGAATCGAGCGACTCCTTGTCGACCATATCTGCGACTGGCTAGTATGTAGTAAGCATAAATGTTCAAATTGTCAAACCAACTCTTTATTCTACTGAATGGTGGAATGTTCTATCGGGTCTAATACCAATTAGTATGATGAAATAAAGTAGTTTCGAATTATGCTATTGCTCTTGATCAATTTAAATAATTAACTAGCTTCTGCATCGCCATCGTTTTTTGCAATCCATTAAATTAGTAGCTAACAATGAAACCGCATTAATGTATTATGATTTGGTTGTGCCTCAAACCGAGGGTAAAAAAATATTAGCTAATGAGACGGCTTGTTTTCCTTTCCAAATTATGATGTGATGCACCATTCTAGCATATCACTAAGCATAAGGAGGATGTATGTTTGCGTTGGATGGCCGTGGCCGTATCATGCTATCTTTGTTCTTATTGTATGTTCGAGCTGGAAAATAACCCCTGGTGAGTCACAAAAACGGTATATCTTTGGTGTACGACATTCATAAGTTAGTCTAGCGTCAAGACCCCATTACCCATTACGGAATAAAGCTGTATAATCCTTTAATCCGTTAATAGAGGTTTTGGTGTTAGGTTAATTCGATCTGCTGTCTTACACCAAGGATAAGCCCCCAAAAACATCATGTTATTACGTCACTCCCATATGAAGAACGAACGTGTGAGGTCATTTTGAGTTATTTACGAAAAGACCTACAGTTCATCTTTGACAGAGCGAGCGCATACGCCAGCTAGAAATTGCTACACGCGCCTTATGTTAAGGGTAGTGTTAACGCGGCACTTGTTTCAAAAACTGGATTTCACGTTTCTCTATCTTTAAATACTTTTATATGTATTCTATTATTACCATCATACGTATGAGTCAGGAAAAAGCACATGGTAATTTGGCGGGAAATTACGGAAAGGCGGATTTTAACCCTGTTTTAATGCTGCGAAAGCATTCGATAATTGCGTCGCGCGCTTGATTTTTCCCGTGCGTACTAAAAGACGCGCAGCTTATTATGCGCGACGCAGACGCAAGAAGCAAAAGAGCGCAAAACAATGTCTATAAATGGTTAAATTGGTTAGTTGGTCAAAATATGGGTATGTGTGCTTCAAACTGATGTCATAATCAGATTACTTTCTATAAATGTATACTTTTATAACCTTTATTAACTATTTTCAAAATTAGAAGCAGAAAAACAAGGATCACATGAACAAGGGTTGACTCTTCCGTTAAACTGCACCCGATAAAAAAGGAAGAATGCTCTACATACAAATCGTAACAGTTGCTTTAAATGTAAATTAAGAGCATCGACAAGTTTAACAGGTGGATCTGGGGCTGATAGAGAGTTATGTGTGGTTGGGTCTTTTCTGGTACTAGTATTATTTGTATAAGCTATATAAAGTGATATCCAGCAATTGCGCCTTGAATCAATGCTAATTTATCAATAAACGACCCCGGTTTTTTAATGCAAATGTTTCGCCGAAAGGCCGCTACTGTGAAGCCTTTGTACATCTATACCAATTGTTTAGTGCCCCTCCCCCTCCCCGGTGTTCCATCATGTGAATTTGTGGCAATGTTGTTAATGTATATATGTGTAATGAATGATAACTAGTAATGCTTTGCTAGAAATTATTGTCCAAGAATAATGCTTAGCATCAATTGTATCAACACAAGTACGGTGAAAGATTGTTTATTAAAATTATATTCATCATTTCAATTATACCAATCTATAGCAATCACTTTTCTCAGTGCTCAGCAACTGGCTTGAGAATATAGAAAGGTCTTTTTTGGTTGGCGGGGCAACCGCCAACCTTATAGTACCAGATTGCATATTCTTGGACATTTAGGTCTTTCTACATATACATGGAGGCTGCCATTTTGTTTTTAGTATATGGAAAATTGTCTAAATTATTTTGCAGTCTTTGTAAATTACATGTACCTATGCAGTTTATTTTAACAGTCCTGCAGTCTGTGATGGAGTCAAAGCTATATTTGTTTAGCCTTGATGATTCAATCAGAGAGTAATTATTAGACTCCCAACAGAGAGACATAATAGCTTATCTTGTTTACTGTGTCATAAAACATGGTCAAGGTTTGCATGAAATATCTATGTGTATGAAAAATTTCGTGACTGGCTAGGATTGGTGAAATTGTCATGCTCACAAGCTTTTAGTATTCTTATTAGACATTATTAGAAAGGTGTACATTTGTAAACATTTCATGATGAAAAATGTGGGTTCTTCTGCATCACGAACATTAAATGCCGCGAAAAAATAGTGCTTGCTTTAGAATAAACCTACTGTATGTGTCCTTGTTGGATATAGCACTGCATTACATAATGATATGGTGAACTGTCACTACAAATTACTCTGTACCAAGGCATTATCTGTACACATCATGTTCTGGTGATCACTCCATTTCCATGGGAAACCGAGGATTTTTTAGTTGGGGCTTTAATGAGTTGCGGATGTCATATATACCTAGATTGTTCTTCAGATGGTACCTCCCCCCTCCATGCACAAACATCAACTTTATTGGTTTCCTGTACTATTTTTAGACTGTTGTGTTTTGATTTGGGGTGTTTTTTTTGTTTGAAAGATACATACACCATATCCCTGGTATTTTGGTATGCAACAGAATGAACAGATGCTTCAGAAAATGGTTACAAACATGATTCTTTCTCTTGGATCGCCCCCATTCCATTTCAATGGAATTTTTTCTATAATAAACAAATAAATTCTACTTCAACCATAGTTTTACTAACGAATATTGGCCATATTAAATTGAATATAATTCTAATCAAATTAATTGAATATATATGACATATTTAAAACTTAAATTGAATGTAAAATTTATTCATTTGTATATTTCTATATTTACTTATTTACTTTTTATATTATTAATTATCTACATAATTATTCATTTATTTATTTAATCATTTTTTATTTATTAATGTTTTCTCATGTTTATTTGTTTTAATTTCTTTATTTTATAAGTAATTTTTAATATGCGTGTATTTATGTATTGATTCATTAGTTTATTGATTCATTTATTTTCGATTAAAAATGTAATTTTCGATTTATATTATTATTTTATTAACAAAATGATTCAACTATTTATTTAAAAGTATTTTAAAAAAAAACTCATTTATTTATGTATTGATCAAATAAATTGAATACATATGATGACATATATTTAAAACTTAAATTGAATGTTAAAACCGTGTTTATCACTAAACTATGGCTGTAATTTATATTGCTTTCTAGTAATGCCATGCAAGAATCTTGCACAATTATCATCTATGCGCTTGCTTCTTCTGCCACATAATTTTAGCAACTAAAAGCCGTATTTACAAATGTTGCTATTTTTGCTCTTTCTATTTGCCTTATATCGCAATTTCCTTTTGACCGCCAACTTTCCATTTTAATGGAATTTTTATTTTGTTTTGGAATGGGCTAAAATCATCCCTAGTTATGCTGAAATTCAATACGTCATCTCTTTACACTGTAGTTGATAATGTAACATTTCATTGAAAAGACAACAGTAATCACGGTAATTGTTCTTTTTAGCGCAACATAGTGGTGTTTTTGGCACATTTTGATAAGACCTCCACATTATTAAGCAAGTGGTTGAGCACTGGAACAAGTGATTGCTACAGATGTGCTTTTGGTGATAAGAAGCAGTCCATGGAAGTGTAACCCAATATGCATAGACCTATTATCAAGAAATAGTTTAGATTATCTTAATATAGTATTTGGTTAGCAAACATGGTCACTGTGCGTTTTAATAAGAATGCGGCGAAAACACACACGACGACACATAATATGTGGTACAGCCTATAGGTCGACCCGGAATTACGTCACATGCCGTTGACATCATACCACATGAAATTAATAAATACATAAGACGGTCAATTACAAATGTTGGAATATCTCCCGTGCACGTCCGCCCCGCTTACTTAAGAAATCAATAACCATCGGGGTCATGATTATTGTAGGCCTACCATAACACAGTCAATAGTTAGGTCACACAAGCCCTATATGAAAGCTATGAAGATTGTTAAACGGGGTCGGTCGTCACAAACATGAACAAACATATTAGTTAAACGACCTTGCTATTGTCAACACTCCCTACACAGAGGACTGCGGTGCAAATCTGTACGATGTTCGCCATGTAATGTCTATGGCGGATTTCATTCCGTGTTATGAAGCTATGAAGTTTCCGTGGTCTTCGCTATCTCCAAGCAGATAAAGCAATACGTACATGGACTTTTTTATAGACGAGGGTTCATTTCATGATTTGATGAGGTTTACAATGAGTTAGGATTCCTGTATTTTCGAAGACCACAGATTTTCAAAACGTGAATTTTCCAACATTTTACGACATAAACTTGGTCACAAAACGTGTTTAATACTATAGATTTTACCGTTCTGCAGATGTTATTGACCCTCCTCTAAATTTCTACATGATTTTAACAGGTTTCTCAGTTTTTGAGATGCCCAAATAGACCATTTCCCGAAGCTATTTCTAGCAAATATTACAGTCACTGAGACTCCATTGTGTTCTTGTGTTCAACAAAATCTGACATGCAGCGTGACCTCTCTGCTGACTGAACACCAACAGCTGCCCGTGTTAGACGTACAGTGTTACCCGGGCGAATAGATGTTCAGGGTGTGCCGTCAATGATATAATAGTGCCCTCAATAGTTACCCGGGCGAATAGATGTTCATGCTTTAGCTGCAGTAGCGGCAGGGAGCCCGGGCAAATAGTCTTTGCCTATATGCAAAGCTCATAATGTAATTATATCTTAAGAACATAAAATTTCAAAACTATGGATTCATTTCTCCGCTTTAATTTTTAAGATATTGATCGCAAAGCTTCACCGAAAAGAATGAAATGGTGTGCAATTTTCATTTTGGCACTTGCGTTTTGAACTCGGGGTATTGTAACAGGTATGACATGTGTAGGCCTATAACCAACCCTCGTCCTCCTGAGACGATTTTATATCACTGCTACTAAAGGTGGGTTACCAAACACCCCCTCCCCCTCCCCTAAAAAGGTTCCCTCGTTACATACATACCAAAACAAGAACAAACATCCCACGCTTGACGTAACTAAAGGTGACCTCAAAATCCCGCCGTATTCGCTCCATAGTGCAATAGGTCAAACTTGACATTTTCGCCAATTTGTCCTAATATCGGAATTTTACTTGGAGGGAAATGGTGTTTCTAAAATACTATAATATTCAAGACAATACAATTAAAACATTTTGTCTAAATGGCGTTTAAAAAAAATGTAAAGTGATAACAACCTACTATCGGACTTTGACGGCTTACCGCCTTCCCCCCCCACCCCCACCCCCACCCCCACTCTAGATAAGGTGGTACGCTCAATTTGTTTGTTTTTTGTCAAAATGAGCGCAAGAGAATGATGTAAACGTATTCACCCAGATGCCCTAGGTCACCGTCCTTTGCGTTTTAGCGCAATCAGTGAAAATTCTAGTGGGTGGTAACAATTCCCCCCCCCCCCTCCCTTAGGTGGACGAGGGTTAATATTTTAAACATACCCTAGCCTTCGCTCAGTGGGTTTTTCGTCGCCATCAAAACAAGTGAAAAACAGACGTTACCGACGTTATATTTGGTGACGATTTCAAGTATAGGCCTACCCATGAAACCATTTCCAGAAAAAACACTTGCTGCAACCATATGCGGCGGAAGCGGTAAGGTGGGGTGGGGCGGGTTAGACGGGGTTGTGCGCTGTAAACGCCTCTCCTTAAATTTGCAAGGCGCCTCACCAAACACGTGCATGAAATATAAAGCACTCTTCATCAGTTTTAGGGTCCAACAAATTTGAACAGTAGATGCGTGTTAAATTAGCTCATAAAAGGGGAACTTGGCATTAACAAAATATATTTTAATTCAAAATGAACATTACTAATTATTAAATCGTTCACAACTTTTAATCCATCATCCGTTCCCGACGCTTTCTATATTTGTCACGAGTTCTCAAACTATCGTCTCAGTTTCTCTTTTACCACGTTACTCCAAAATTCTCGAGAGACTTGTATTTAACAGATGCGATGACTTCATAAATACTCACAAAATCCTTAATGCAAAACAATTTGGTTTTCGCTCCAAACATTCAACCTACATGGCTATTGCTCAACTGGTAGATAAAATCAACACTGCCGTCGAAAAAAATGAAAGTACAATAGACAAATTCTTAGATTTATTAAAAGCATTTGATACTATTGATCATAAAATACTTCTTCATAAATTGGAACATTGTGGATTTCGTGATGTACACAATGGAACTTGTGGTATTCTTGTTTAAGTATTCCATAAATGATCTACCCGTAGCTTTTAAAACCTTCTTTTCAAAACGTTCAGATGTTCACATCTACCCAACAAGACATGGCAATGATTTTAACATGACAAATAACAAAAATACTTTCTCCGACCGTGCTATTCGAACCAATGGTCCAATTCTCTGGAATTCACTTCCCAAAAACATGAAACAGTCCAAATCTTTGAAGCATTTCCGAACCCAATTAAAGCAAAACCTTATCCAAAATTACGAGTAATCTCGTGTATTTGAGCCTGTCCCTGCTCTGTTTTGTATATTATGTTGTGGGATTATTGTTGTTTATTTTAGTATAAAAGTGTTTGTTTATGCATTGCTTATTTAAAGGGGTAGACCATAAACAGGCCTCATTGGCTTTCCAGTCTACCCCTCCATATTGTGTTTTTCTTTATGTGATTTGATGTATTTTTAATATGGAAATAAAGATTGATTGATTGATTGATACAATTACTACAATAAAATTATAAACAGGGAATTTGTAAATTAATGTATTTTCATATTTGTAGGGTGTTACCAATGAGACAGATATTCATGTACGGATCAATGTTCATCACCGTTTAACTGATTATAGCACCTATTGAATTATGTTAGCTTGTCAATAAGTTGAATATTGGGAAATTCATGAATATCTTACTCATAGGCAGAACCTATTATTAAATATCGGGATTCCCGGATATTTTCAATACTAATAGCTTTGCCTTTTATTATACTCCCAGTGTGTATGAAGAGTGTACATTAAATCTAAGAAGTGTACAATTTGATAATTTAACTGTCAAGAGTTTAATAAAATACAAAACATAATTTTGTTTTATGCTCGATTGATTATTTTCTTGACAGTTAAGTGTAGGTGATCGGATATATATCAGCTTTTTTTAGTAAATGCTTCTTTCTAAAAGCCAATACACAGAATGACAATAACCACACTATTTTACACTCTGTTCCATTGTGTCACACCTTCTTAAATCAGCCAGCCATGACAAACGGGGGAAATAACTTTTGTGATTCCGTGGATTGGGTCTAAAATAGAGGTGTGTACAAAAATTGATGCCACATTTGAACGCAATGGGTAATTTTGACATTTTCTTTAAATTAAGGCTAAACTTATTAATTGGTAGGTCTATTGTTGTTGATTTTGAAAATATACTGACATTTGTATGACTCACCCTGGACATGGTTTGCCCAAATCTACAATAGTATTGGTTTAAAACGTAGTCGCGAAATCTATCAAAACAGTCTATCAAACAATTATGTCGTGTTAACTAAAGTGTCTTTTCAGTAATTAATTTGTATTTCTAAACCGTTCGAGTATTAGGGTTATTCCAGTTGAAATCCATACACCCTCTATGGAAGATATGAAATGAAACACAAATGCCATGCCGCCGTTATCAACCGTCATTGATGTTGCACTTACCTGAATTATGTTTGATTCTTATTTTTGAAATACTCTGAAATTAAGATCATATATATGAACTTGCCCTATATAACCACCAAAGCTGAACGACTCAGATAAAGGAAATCATTAATATATTAGTATTAACGATAAGCTGCAGTGACGAGTTGAGTGTTTTACGACGATGTGCAAGGCCTCAACCTGTCTATGTGTTTGTATACGGTCATGACTCTCAACATAAAATTATGGTTGCTCCTTAAAAATATCAAATTATAGAATTATGGATTTTTTA
Source organism: Ophiura sarsii (assembly GCA_035610835.1). NCBI lineage: Eukaryota > Metazoa > Echinodermata > Ophiuroidea > Amphilepidida > Ophiuridae > Ophiura > Ophiura sarsii. The sequence continues at coordinate 58,703,072 of CM069455.1, read as the reverse complement.
AATTATGGAATAATTTCTCTTCTTCAATTTAGAGATATTATTCTCGACGATCGGAATTTTTTTCGCACTTTTTTGCACTTTTTATTATTTCTACCGAAGGGGGGGGGGGGGGCGTAACTTTTTCAAGAAATCAAAGGGGGTTATAACTTTGTTTAGGAAATTCAAGGGGTCATAACTTTGTTTGTACTAATATTTCATAATTTGTGTTTGATAACAATTTGATTATACAAATACATATCAAAAACCTAGTTACGGCACTGCGAACCACACGGAATATTCAAACTATTATGTGGGTGACGTTGAAAACGTCATACTGGACCATTTCCGTGTTAGAAATGCAATTTTTCGCGTGCTATTAGTTTCAATATTTCATTATTCAATCTTAACAAGACGGATTCAGAAAGGTTTTCTATGACCATTATAGTTCAAAAAATGTAAAAATATTTAACATTTTAATGACCCTCAAACCAAACCAGATATTTTAAATATTATGTGGAGGACGTTTAAGGGGTTTCATGACACATAGAATTCACGTAGAAATTTTCTTGAAAATTTAACATTTGGTATTCTCAACGGTGCTGACCACGAATCTAAAATAAAATGGGGTAACGGGCTTATTTTTTGAGCTATATCCGTTTCAAAAATGGTGTTTTTATCAATAAATACTACATGGTTCTATAGGAAATGAGGACAAATTCGACTTTAACGGAAGATTCCATAAAATCTGCCCGATAACTTTTTTTGTTTTGTTTTTCAATATGTGCTGCGCCTTTATACATTCTTTCAAATAATGAAATACAAAAATGGGGTCACCGGCTTACTTTCTTTGATAATTGGCTTTAAATGAGTAAATTCCTGCAAATTTAAGAGTAACATTTAGCGCGTAAACACACGTTAGATGCGCATGCAGCAAAAGATAATATTCGCGCGTACGGTGCGGTGACGCAGAGGCAACTTACATGTCGCGCAGTTTATGTCGTGATCAGCTAGAGGACATTCAGCTCTTCGACATGCTTGGCGTTACTTGAAAAGTGAGTCCTTTTTCACATTTTCTAACGAAAACCAGCGTACACGATTGCTTGGAAAGCGGGGAAATCCTTATCCTCACAGTATTATGCAGTAAATTCAGAAATGAGTAATTTGGTGGTGTGCACCGAACTCCTTCCTGGCAAACGTGCATGACGTGCGTGAGTATCATAATATGAACCCGATTCATATTGGTCATAAAACCCTGCCCACCCCACCCGACACCCATGTCCGTCCTGCCTCGCCCCACCCCGATTTCCCCCCACCTAGCACCCAAATCAAACAATTCGTCGCTGATGTGCCATTTTGGGCAAAATGAGTTAAGATGCATTTTATGATCTACAAATGAAACTCTTTATTCTCCCAAAAAATTGAGCAAAAAGGTAATTAATTAATGAGTATGGGCGTTAATTGGTAAGATGAGAATTGTATAGCTTGTCCCCCTGTCATAAATCATGTGATGATTGTATCATTACGACGTACGAATAATAAAGAGGAGGATGCGATCTTCTTTATCATGTTATTTTCAAGTTGGAAAACAACCCCAGGTGAGTCAAAAATTGTTATAGTTCCTTCAGTTCTAAAGTGGCGAAACCTTTTTACAGGGAGCGTCTCGCGCAAAACTCTCGCATGGCGCATTATGGCGCGCAATGTCGCAGTTACTTTATATGCGTGACGAATTGACAAGCTACAGCGCTACATAGGAATGGTTAGGCAAGCTGTTCGCAACATGTTGGTAAGGGCACACACATGTCTTCGGCAAAATGGTGGCCATGTCGAAGGAAGGCTTCATTAAAAACAACACCTTAATATCAGAAAACAACTAAAGTATTTCTATTCTAATTTGCAAGGAAGCTAACATTTTATTTTACGTCTTAAAAAAAACACCTTTAGCAGAAGACCGTAACTCATACCGTATAATCTATGAACCTAAAGGCAAATGTGAAGGACTTTTCAGTGCAATTATCAAGAAACAAAGTCTCTTCAGAATATTTTATTTGTGTAATATTTTTAGTTTGTGAAGTATTATTTATTTCTACAATGTTTTACCACCTTTGGCTCATTTAATATACCAGGAATGGCACAACAATGCCTTGTTTGTAGACTCTCACTCCATATCATCATGCTGCAGTAATATTCATGCCTTAACTATGTAAATCCCATTGGAATGGCGAAATTACATTCATTTTTGGGGAGGATAAACTAGATTAACAACGCTTTGTACAGACAACAGTAATTCTTTGTGCGGACAAGTTCATCGCTTTACCCCCCCCCCCCCCCCCCCCCCCCCCCACCCCACTTATCAAGATTTCAGCTGCTGACGGGGAAAAAATACGCTTTATTTGGGAGTCTGTAAAAAAAATTGTCGGTACATCATGCCTCTCGTCGGTACAACTATGGTCGTGCCCCCCCCCCCCCCCCCCCAGTTTCCAAAAGCTGGGTACGCCACTGGCAAGGGTTGACACTTCCGTTATGCTGCACCCAATCAAAATGTTTTGACTAGACATGCTAGAAGAAAGAAGGCTGTACAAAGTATCATTTGTTTAAAAGGGACTAGTGATTGTGAAGAATCAAAACAGTTTCACTTTGGAACCAAATAATTACACGAGAGGCGTATCCCCGATGGACATTCTGAGGTTCAAAGGTACCGACAAAACAACTGATCAAAGTCATCCTGATTCACTTGTACTAGATTACTCATTACTCATTAAAAAGGTTACACTTAACGGCAATTTAACCATGCCCATTACAAATCGATCAATCTATCAAAAATCGTGCAAGCGAACCACTCACACGTCGCGGAACTACTGCGTTGTACAAATACGCCATGCGTTCGTGGCATTGCGAGAATTTTGTTTGTGATCGAACTTGATACGCATTATACGCCGCGGGGTGACCAATGTTTATGCGGGGAAAATCGGTCCTCCGTAGTGACCTGCGCTTATTTGTGCGTACCAGTCAAGGACGGCATAGGAATGGGTCGTACGTATCGCGTATATTCATGGGGTTTTGAAATGAGATTCAAATCTGCTACAGCTGTTCATTTGTCTTAGCAAAATTTGGCAACCGACATGAATGCCATTAACATCAATGCCATAAGTTCTTGACCCTTAACATTAGGAAAACTTGGCCAAACTATTACCATAAGGATCAAATACATTCTTTGAACATTTAGCCAATTAATCAATAAACGACCACGGTGTTTAAATGCAAATGCCTCGCCGAAAGACCGCTACTTAAGCCATTATACCATCTATAACAAATTGTATATATGTTATAGATGTATATAACAAATTGTATATATGTAAGTATCCCCCCGGAGTTCCATCATGTGAATTTGTGGCAAAATATGCCATGTATGTGTAATGAATGATTACTATTATATAATGCTTTGCTAGAAATTATTTCCCAAGAATAATGCTTAGTATCAATTGTGTAATCAAAAGTTCGGTAGAAGATTGTTTATTAAAAGTTGCATAAAATACGTAATTTGAGCACCGTCACATGTCGTACTTTTTTTCTTCAATCGCTTATATTTCCGTATATTTCGTTATGTGGTCATAAATAATAAATTGTGTTGAGCATCATTGGAAAGCTGATGCGTTTCAAACATGGTAACTGTGTGTTTTAATTAGAATGCGGCGGCCACAACACACGACGACACAACTGTGATACAGCATATAAGTAGGCCCAGTGGCGTAGCTCAGTGGGGGCGCCCCCCCTGACGAAAAAGCCAAATTTGTGCCCCCGCCCCCACCCCCTAAAAAAAGGGTTGAGAAAAAAAGGAAATAGGCAAAAATTGAGAAAAAAGACCGAGGTTATTAGCCAAATAGAAGGCAAAATTGTACATGTATTACATTTACTGTGCGATTTTTTTTTACTGTGCGAAATTGTTTGACTCCCCCCCCCCCCCCCCCCCCACACTTACGTGAAATTCACGAGGTAAGTGACTAGAAAATTTTACGAAAAACCTTTTACGAAAATGTTTAGAAATCTTGCCCCCCCCCCCCCCCCCCTGAAAAGAATCCTAGCTACGCCACTGGGTAGGCCCGGGGTTACGTCATATGCCGTTGGCATCATACAACATGAAGTCAATAAAATTCAGATTGCACCATCCCCAGAACGGCAAATATAGCTCTTATTGTAATCCTCTGAAATGGTACCATCAAACAGATTATTTGCCCACAGTTGCAAATCGGGGGAAACATTTTTGCGCATTTTGGATATGTTGCTAATGTAAACAACAGTCGCTTACACGGCTTCACGCGACTACTAGGAACGATCTTGTGTATGGTTGGGTAAACTGGTGTGTTAATTTAAACATTTAGGTTTTTATGTCAACGGCAAAGGGGATCTCCGGGGTCACCTCTACATTATGAGACTAATGAATAAAGCAGCTACGAACTATTTTTTACTTTCATTCTTATTTATCTATATTTCTATATTTTATCTTATATACAAATAATGTTTATTGTTAGATTTATTTGAATCCAAAACTATGTCCACCCTTAAAAAATCGGCAAATCCATCGAGTTGTTTACCAACTTTCTCCTTCGAATAATTGCGTACACGTCAACTCTGCGTTGTAAGCACAACGCATACGTTGGTACATTTGTGTAAGGTGCGCATGCACTTTTAACGCCGCTGACCATACGCACTAAAGGTATGAATTATGCCCTGTCCCAAACTATATTATTATCGGTCTTATAATATATTGTACGTATCGGCTAAAAATTAGCCAATGACCAATCAAATTGCATGTTGACATCCAAAACCACGCCCACTATATAAGAATATATTGTTATTTCGGCTAAGAATCAGCCAATTACCAAATTTTGCATGTTGACATCCAAAACCACGCCCACTTTATAAGAATATAAATGTATCTCGGCTAACAGTCAGCCAATAACCAATCAAATTGCATGTTGACATCCAAAACCACGCCCACTATATAAGAATATAAATTTATCTCGGCTTAGAATCAGCCAATAACCAATCAAATTGCATGTTGACATCCAAAACCACGCCCACTGTATAATAATATGAATTTATCTCATCCACAGCAGTGTCAACAACATGTGAAACAAACCCTGATGACAACAGCTGCTATTGTATTCTCGACCCTATGACTACGTCAACTAACGACTGGTTCTTAGCTCGTTTTTATTGCAGAAAATATGTCAACGGAGATCTTGCCGACATCTCTACAATTGCACAAAATACGTTTATTAAAGATTTGCTTACGACCGCAGGGTAAGTAATAGCTTATGTGTGTGATATAAAGGTATTCATGGTTTAATGTTAATGTATTTCCCATCTACATGTATATCTACAGCACGAAAACCGAAATCTTGACATGTAAACAAATCAGTATTATGTCGACATGGTCAGCTAATGTTTCTTTCAATGTCGACTTAAAACCCTATTAAGTCGCCATGATGACTTACACACTCTTGCCAAGTCGACTTCACACAAAGCAGTTGCCATTATGTCGTTATCTGGAAATGAAAATGTCAACTGCAAGATGGTATGTCAATTTCTTTCTTGCAGCGTATCAAGCGCTTGGTTGGGGAACAACGATATAGTCAGTGAAGGATCGTTTCGTGTGCTCCAAAACCCTACTGGTACATCAGCGATATATGACCCAGTCGGTGGCTTATCCGCACCCACTGACGACTCCAAGGACTGCGTCGTGATAAAAGAAATCGATGGTACATGGCACAACGTAGCATGCCAGAATATAGCTGCCTCTGAGAAAAACACCCTTTGTCGAATACAAAATGTAGATGACTTCGGCTATGACCCAAGAACTGGTAAGTAGAATGTAGAAATGTAGAATGTAGAAAAGGTAAATGAAAAGGCCAAGGAGGAAAAGAAGGAGGGGGAATAGAAGGGGAGGACGGGGAATAGAAGGGGATTAGGTGGACTAACTCTTGCCTTTCCCCCTCACTCAAACAATACATATTTCTCATTTACATAATGTTGGTACACAGGTTGCCCGGCCAATTCCGTTGTATATGGCGACAAATGCTACGGTGTTTACACCATGCATAGCTTAGATATATCGTACGATTTTGGTGGCGCGATGAATTTCTGCAGTAAACTGACACCCGATGGGAAGCTTGTTTTACCTGTTGATGCTAATGAAAATGTTTTTGTACAGAATCTGGCGAAATTAACCGAGTAAGTACCTTTAATATGCTTCGTGTATTGTAGTTATACTTCTTCGAAGGAGTTGTCTTACACTCTTAAAAACTATTATCACAACCGTTACCATGGATAATAAGAGGTCTTGTATGTTTGCCATCTTAGAAGTACTCGTACAGATTTCGATATCTTTCTGTAAAACTCGTTTTAAGAATCATTTTATGATCATTGTCGACATAAAATATTGAAGATGCAAATTGCCTTTATCGCTGATCCATTTATTATTTTATCTCTGTACGGTAAATTAGGCGAAAGTTTGCCCAACATCTTGCCTAACGATTTTAACATAGTTAATATATCCCTACCAACTGCTCGGTAAATGTTAACCAACGCCAACGGACTCATGATTTTGCCCAAATGTAGGCTGGGAAGCGCAGACCCATTTTTGGGTCTTTTCGGTCCCGGTCTGCACAGCAGTATGCTGGCACATTGAGTTATATAGTACCAAAATGTTCCCTGAAGTGTGTAGCATACAACCTAGGTAGACATCCTTGCGAACGTGGATATTGAAGTGACCTTTAACCTCGATTTAGAGTCGCAGGTCATAATGTGTTTCAATGGGATGTCAAAATATAATTTTGATATGGTAACAAAATTAAAAAACAGGTTATCATTGACCAAAAAAACTCAATCACAACTTTGATGGTCGATCAATAGTTTTTGACCTATGACCTTTTAAAAATGAAAAGTCGGCAAAAATAGGTCATTTTGGGCAATTTTCACAAAATCGGCCAAAAATGACATGTAATCATCATTAAACAAATGTTATGGGTCTGTGAATGATGAGAATACATCTAACATTACTATGTTTGATGTAATTGGAGGTCATTAAAGTCTGTTGCTATAGCAACAGCACACCATTAATGTTTGAAATTAGGTGTAATGTTAATTGCATTTACATACCAACATTATAATAAGGTTTATAAATTCTCATTGAGTTAAAAAAAATATTAAAGAATGAAAAGTGGAATTTTGGACGAAGTTGTGAAAAATGGCAAAAGGTCAAAAGCTATTGATCAACGATCAAAATTGTGATTAACTTTTTTTGTTCTAAACACTCAGCCTAACAATATGGTAAACCTCTTATGTTAGATTTAGATTTTAACGTCACATTGAAACACATGTGACCTTTGACCTAAATCGAAGTCAAAGGTCAATTTAACATCCACGTAGGCAAGGATGACCACCTAGGTTGTATTCTACAAAATTCAAGGAACATGTTGGTATAACTCCCTCCCCCAACAGACCGGGACCTAAAAACCATGTGTGCTCCCCCAGCTAGTTGGTCGTCTTCTAATGTTAGACATTTTTATGAACCAACTGTTGGTTGGGTTTTTGGTTGTTTTATCTTTTCAGTTTATTATTCACCATTCCTTTATCAGTTACAAATTCTTCATGATTACATACATATATATCAAATCAAACATGTTCAGTTTAAATTACAAACCTATTACATATTTGTACTTATCTTCTATATGTAGTTTCAAAATATGATTTTTTTTTCAAGTCACACGTCTCATTGTTACCCACAATCAATGTAAATTGATGCTTCTTAAATGTCAATTAATTTTCTGAATCTCAATTCTGATTTGAAAAGAAATAAAAGATTGGGATGATTCCCATATCTAAATTTACTTAATTGACAATTTCGCTATCATAATTATGCTATTTATAAAATCTCTCTGTATTTTGACTTTTGACTTTTAATTTTTACAATCGGGCATCGATTTAACCAACGGCATGGTGATTTCAAATGTGTGTTTTTTATGTAAGGCGTTTCAGTGAATTAGCTGCTGTTAGAGACTTTTTTGGTGGAACAAAGGTGGTTTCCCACGCTTGAAATGTAGATTGACACATCTCTTGATGAATTTCAACCTGAAAAAGAAAAAAATATAGGAATTTATCAAAGCTTAATATGATATTTTCAATACAGAATTGCGTAATTGGCTGATGTAACATTGAAAAGAAAACACTTGAGTTTATTTACTTTCATATAGATTCAGTCAATGTTGGCTTAGAATTGAAAGATCAGCCGCTGCAACATTTGTCGAATACAACGGAAGACAAAATAATGTTCTCCTTTATGAAAACTGGGACCCCTTGGTGCCACTGCCATCTCTTTCGCTCCGTATGTATAACTCTTACGTTATGAATACCATTAATGGGAAATGGCAGGCTAATTGGAGTACACAGCTATTAGGAGTGATTTGCGAATATGGTGAGTAGAGTAATCATTTTTAGCACCAACAATGAGTATAGGGTCCCGTCGTATATAGAACCCGAAAATGCTTCAGTTTAAACATTTTTAAAATTGGTTTTATTGAACACACTTATGAAAGTCATAATAAAGCTAGAATATGAATGGACACTTGCCCTATCGTAAGCGAAGAGGCGGCTTGGTGATGGCCAGTTCAACTTTTTCCGACGATCTGTCGACAAGTCAACCAATAAAGGCACATTTGTCTCTCTGAAATGAGGCAAAAGATAATGTTGTCTAGATCATCATTTCTGATCGAATCATGTTGCTGTCCATATTAAATTATTCATTTATTTTCCCCAAAATAAATGCTCCTCCTGCTCTTTAATCGATAAACCTGGTAAAACACAGTGTATGAGTATGACACCAAATCAATCTCTAAGAGGATATCGTTTCAAAATATGAATTTTCACATCCAAATATCACATATAACACGAATAGCATCAATATCAAGCCGGTTAGCTTAGTCTGTGAAAATGAATTCCCAACTTGTTCTTTTGAATTACCTTGTTACAGAGAAAGCATCCTTGAATGGTGGTGGTGAATCGGGAAATACATCAACAATATCGCTGTGTGGAAAGGAAGGGAATCTGACCGCGACAGCGTCACCTACAAGATACGGTAAGCATGGCTGTCCATCTACAGGTCACCGTTGGTTAGGTCTAGTTTAGTGTCTTGCTATGAGGATGCCAATGTTTATATGACCCAATTATTATTATTATTCGTATTGTGAAACAATAGTAAGTTCCGGTTTGAGAAATTTATCTGAGCGTCCCCCATAACTGAGCGTCCCCCATAACTGAGCGTCCCCTATAACTGAACGTCCCCCATAACTGTGCGTCCCCCATAACTGAGCGTCCCCATAACTGAGCGTTCCCATAACTGAGCGTTACCCAAATCTGAGCGTTACCCAAAACTAAGCGTCTCCAAAACTGAGCGTCCCCATAACTGAGCGTCCCCATAACTGAGCGTCCCCATAACTGAGCGTTTTCCATAACTGAGCGTCCCCGATAACATAGCCTCCCCTATAACTGAGCGTTTCCCATAATGGCCCTGTCACACCTACGGGCCAGCGACAGCACTGCGCTGAAAAAATATCAAAATATGAATAACACGCAGTGAGAGCGCGGAAAACTATCCGAAGTTATCCATTTTTAAATCAAGGTCACTAAGAACCCTTTCACATTCTGCTGCGCTTGCACTATGATGAACAATTATCAAAACGCCAAGCCAAGCGCATCAAGGTTTCCTTGAACGCATCGGTAACGCCGTGGAAACTGAGCGTCCCCCATAACTGAGCGTTTCCTTATAGTCCCTATAACTGAGCGTTACCATAACTGGGCGTCCCCATGACTGAGCGTTCCCATGAATGAGCGTTCCCATAACTGAGCGTCCCTCCATAGTCCCCATAACTGAGCGTCCCCCATTACTATAAGCGGTCCCATAACTGAGCTTTTCCCATTGCGGAGAGTCCCTCATATCTGAGCGTTCCCATAACTGAGCGTCACCCAAAACGGAGCGTCCCCATAACTGAGTGCTCCCAATAACTGAGCGTGCGTACTAATAATATAATATACCTAATATTTACAAATGGAAGTGCCACCGGAAATTGACTTGATGTTCTCCTCTGCTTACCGCTTCAAAACAATGTTACAAAAAAGATTGTCTAAAATTAATCTAATAATTTGGTGCTAAAATTTTATAGTTTGTCTCATTTTTCCTCAGGAAATGAAACCACCTCAAAAACAATTGTGAGTTCCGTGGGTGTTTCAAGTCTTGCAACGCATGTCAGCTCAGCTGAATACGGTAAGTCATTAAAAGATTCTACATTATGACTAGCTTAAGGACGATAAAGGACAAACAAGTGACTTTAAATATGATATTTTAACATCAATATGTTGTGATAAGATTGGATATGTTTTTCATTATTTTTCAGCAACCTCAACAACCAATCTTCGGCGTTTTACGGACATTTCAAGCCTTACAACTGATGTCAGCTCAACCGAATATGGTAAGTCATTAAATTATGCTACATAATGACTAGCTGAGGAACTGAGAAAATTAATAAATTGACATGGTAACGAAAATTATATTCATTTTCTCATTTTCCCTCAGTAAATGAAACAACATCAAAAACAAATCTGAGTTCTACTGGCATTTCAAGTCTTGCAACGAATGTCCGCTTAACCGAATATGGTAAGTCATTTTAGGAGTTTGTTTAAAATTAACATTTATTTCTAGACAATGATCAATTTTGAATATTTGTTCTATCTATTCTGCCGCGTGGAATGTGTAAAAAGTTAATTCACCATACTATGTGACATCTGATTTAAGACTAAATAACTGTAGCGTTGAATCTCGTAGATCATTGTCCAGAAAAGACTATGACAATCGAATTGAAACCTATACATATATTTTGGTGACACTGATTTATTAAACGATACTGTGAAATTCGATTTTATCAAAATAAAACTATGACAATTATATTAATCCTCGCCCCGATGTCGGACAGTGCGGTCAATACGGCAAAAATTACTCTCTAAATTATCTTTTCTAAACAAAGAAATTCTTCTCCAACCGTAGTTTTACTAAAAGATATTTAATTGAAAAATAAATTCAATCGTAAAATAGCAATAAAATCACAATGAAACATGGTCATAGTATTGGAATTTTCATTGTAAATAGCGTCATTTTCATGGGGACGATGTTATCCGAGCAACAGTCGACGAACATATTCCGTTGTAACACCGTAGCATGTGATACGCCCATATGAATGGTGTAATGGTAAGCGCGCTCGCCTGTCACACATAAAATCCAGGTTCAAGTCAGCTAGCAGCCAACGCTCTTTTTGTATGTTACTTTTTTTACTTTTTGATGTTCCATTATATTATTTATTTACATATCATCAGTTTGTTTATTAATGCGCGTCTTTTTTTATACTACTAATAATTTTTGTTCCATACATAAATATATCACGGACAATTTTGTCGGCTGTTCGTGGTTTTATTTACCAAAATGTTACCTTGCACAATATCCAACGCTTTCCTTTTCCAAATCTATTTTACGAGGGAACCGATGACTAGTGATTCCTTTACCCGGCAGGCATAGTTGCAGACTATGTAGGCCTAATCTAAGAGATGAATCAGCTCTACTAGTTCCAAAAATAAAGAATAAATCTGACAAACAAAAGCAGAATATGACGCGTATAATTTCTTTGTAATAACACGACCGAATCACGAATAAAATGCCATTTTGAACATGTAACCTCGTAGTCGCAGTCGTGTGTCTCAATATATACGTATATTTTAACTATGACAATCGATTCGATTGACATAGTTTTCGAAACCCAGGTTTATCGGTCGAGAAACCTGGTTTTTCGATTCGATTGTCATAGTATTTGAAAATGTTTTTCGAAGAAGAAAAAAATGTAAACATTTTGTTTTCGATTTGATAAACCGGTTTTTTTTATTCGATTGTCATAGTTTTTGAAAAACCAAGTTTATCTGCTGATCAACTTGGTTTTTCAAAAAAATGGGAAAGGTTTCTGTAAAATCTTGTTTTGTATGGTAGGGCCCTAATATAGCCGCGGGTGATGTAACCTAGACACGACGTTTGTAAATAATGTGATATCATTAGTTTATCATAAATACCTTTCTACGTTTATACTACCAATGCCAATTTCCAATGATAACTTAACTCATCGTTATACAATATTTTGATCAGTTCAAATTTTTCGAGAAATATTCAGCGTTTATCTCTCCGCGCCCAAAAAGTAATCCAAGTGTACGCGCGAGATAATGGCCATACGCACTCAGTTTGTGTATCATGCACGCATCACGCATATGATTCACATGCACGTGTTGCCTCCTGACGCGCTTTCGTCCTTCTGTATTCATTTGCTGCTGTAAAGAGCTTTCGCCAATTTGGAACCGTTCAAACTATATAAATCTGTAACATCCTATGAATCCGGGATCCGATTATAGCACTTCCATGCGTTCTGGTCATATTACTTTGGTTTCATGACGAACTAATTTGATAGAAAATGGCAGGCTGATCATAGCTTTCTTCAGCTGGGAGTTATTTGTGAAATTGGTGAGTTATAATGAACGTTAATGCACCAGCATTACGCCATGGAGCACCGGTCCGTACTAGCGCCTTTAAAAGGTATAATATCAACCGAATTGTATGGTGAAAATATAGTTTTAACAATGGGGTGTATGTATTAGACTACTAATAACTAATATCCAGTAGTTTTGATTTGCTAACATGCTTAAAATCCTAAATGGCTGCCAAATGGGCCCCAAAATGGCTGCAAAAATGGTCAAATTCAATAAAATGGGATAATATCCACCAAAATGTATGATGAAAGTATAGCTTTAACAATGATATGTACATGTATGTATTAGACCACAAGTAACTCATATCCAGTATCTGTGCTTTGTAATAACATATTTTAAATCCAAAATGGCCGCAAAAATGGCCATTGTAAATGTAAAATAATTTATAAGAGTCTATAACAATCTATAAATTGTATATAAGAGTGTAAATTGCATCATATTCACCAAATAGTATGTAGTTTAGTTTAAAGTGTTACATTAGAAATTACCACATTATTATATATATATATATATATAGCTTTTAATCCACCCAGTAAATGTATTTGTATGTGACAAGATACATGTATGCTTGAATGGTATAGACTAGATTTTTACAATGTAATATTATTAACCCTAACCCCCCCTGCGTGCTAAAAAATGCTAATCCTAAATCCCTCTCCAAGCGCATGCGCCGCCGGTTTTAGATGATGTAGTCAACCGAGCCTATATAGTGAGCGCAGTATACTGCGCGAATGTGTAGCTGAGGGCCGTTGCTTAGTGGGTAGTGGGTGGGACGTGGGGCTTGAGAACGGAGGATCCCCGGATCGAATCCCGGCAGGTTCCCGGAGATTTAGTTGGTGTTTTTTCCTCGAAAATTGTGATCCCGGTCGAAAACCCTACCGGGATTAGGGTTATGATGGTCATTATAATGACCATTTCATTACAACTTTGCAATCAAAGGTGGTATAGCATTTTAGTATAAAGTAAGCAAGTAAACAAGCTAGCAAACGCTAAGAAAATGTTTCATTGGCATTCGATTACAACAAGTGTCGGATAACCATCGGACCAAAACGAGCTGTTTGTACTGTGTTTGAAACCATGTTATTAAAGTGACGAGATCAGTCTTAATTCGTGAACAGCAAGTCTATGAATAATGTAGTTCTTATATTTCATCAAATAAAATCGAACGCATTAACAATCAATAGCAATATTTGACATTTCGATATCTCGTTTTAATCAGCTAATTGTTGCGAATTGTGTATAACAAGGTAACTGAAACACACGGCCGAGTGCACCACCAACGAGCGATGTAAGCTACCTCGCTAGTACTTATGACATTAGATACTGGCGAAATTTATTTACTGGCCGGAATTACGTCACGAAGAAATGTTCTCGAAAATGTTTCTCCGCTAAAGGTCACAACCAGTCGTTTTCAAAACAGGTCTCTAGTACGATCAAGTAGAGTGGTGCGCGGTCGACTGTGACAGAAACTCGTAACGCAGGCTTCTAATGAATAGGATGCTTGGAGTGGTAGGGCCTTTCATGGTAACTGACTGGTACAAAGGCGTAATCGGATAAGTAGTACTTGAGAGGGTACTCGACTTGGATTTAAAATGTCGTGCACACTCCTTTCTATTTAACACCTTCCCTGCTAAAACTATTACACATACACTCGTCGATCTCTGAGGCGTGCCTATGTTGTCCATGTCACTTGCAATCGACAAACACAGGTTCGATCCCCCTGTATTCCGTATTATTCTGTTATTTTTCTTATTTTTTTAAACTTGATGTTGGATTAATATAACATCATTTTTATGTCAATTGTTTATAAGTTATAACGGTCAATGCGTTTGTATCTTATTTATATTTATTTTTTAATTTATATATCTATCCTTTATCTCTTGATTGCTTTACTCAACTTATTCTATATAATTATGTTTATTATTGCTTGATAAATAATTATTCCAAGCAGGGAAGGTGATCCTAGCAAATGTTTTGATTAAAGTCAACTATTTCATCGATATAACTATGTCAGCATACACCTTGCAAACTATTTAGCATCGATAGTAGTTGCAACAGCATAACGTTGCCATGGTTATACTCCAACTTACTCTTGGACAAGTATAAGATTTAGCGTAAATGAATCGGTGTTTACTAGCCTAGTAGCTTACTCCGGTTTGGCGCTCTAAAAATTATGACTTAGCTCTCACTTACTACCGACGTATCGCTATTCCTCAGTTACTCGCCATTGGTGCACTCGGCCGAATGTATAGTAATGTGGTATAGATGAGGTGACCGTTGTTTACATCCAATGTTTATCAACAAACGCAACGGGCGAAGGGACTGGACTGTCGATACACGCTTGAGGGAACAGCATATGACCCAACACTGTCCGCTATGCCGTATTGCCCTTTATAAGAGAAGAGAAGAGGAGCATCCCAGAAACCATTGTGGCTGGTCGCATTACCATTTCTAATCAAACGTGCACTCTCATAAATGTTGTATGGTTCCCATTTCTGGTTCAAAATAATCTGGGTAAACATGAATCGTTAGTAAAATAAAAAACACCATTGCAAAGTTCTAGTTCTGCTCTATTAATTAATGTTATTTTTTCACTAACGATTCATGTTATAGAGGGAAATATCACTTTTAAAAGCTCCAAAACATAAAATTATAATGCATTGTGGGAAGGTAATGATTTCTGTCCGGTCCAAAATCCGATAGCTTTACTGCACCTGCGTGGGCACCCGTGTGTAAAATACACTTTTGAAATGCCCGCTTTGTTAAGCATATCATGCGTGTATATGCTCCATACAGACATGGATCGATTATCAACCCTTTGTGAGTAATTCTGTAGATGTGGATACATTCAACTATCTGACTCAAATGATGACAATAGCCCATAGAATAGTATGGCCAGCAAGAAAAGATCCTTCCCACAATGCATTATGCTTTAATGCCTCTAAATTTGTCAACAGCAGTAGTGTAAAGTTAATAAGACATGGTAATTTGATCGGACACACTGGTTTCTGGGAAGATACCGATATATTCTCTTGCCCTTTATAATGCTTTGGCGCGAGTTTTAAAAGCACGGGTCCTAAACAAAAAATGATGCGCGCGCAAACTGCCGGGCAAAGAATAATAGCAACTAGCCACGTTTTGCCCGGTGTGACGTCACCTGTCACCCTATCTATATATTATGTACTTTGGGCGTAGAAGTAGGTTCACTATTTCTCTGCAGTAAAATACTATTGTTAATAGCAATTGGTTTGTAGTAGGGTGTTTGTATGGCTTTATCAAAAACTAGGTGGCGAGTTTCAGATCTTGAGTCCATAAGTCATACTCAGTCTGCTCCAGAACCCTTCAATAGAGGGCGGGCTTGGGAACCAGACTGCATTTCCATGGGAACGGCCTCCCGTCACAGATTGTTAAAAAAATCATGTCTTATATCTGCGATAATGTTAACAAAATATCACTATATAAAACTACAAGGCTTATATCAATGTATAACTTATCACACTTGATATAAAAATTCATTAAAATGGTGTAACTTATTCGAATGCACTGTAAGTAAGCATTTTTTTAAATCATTTTAAAACATGATTTTCGAAATCCCAAGCTATTTTCTATATTTTTATTAAAGGTAAACCATCTTTGCAACTGGATATCTTTTCCAAGGTGTTTTAAAGATGGCGCACAGATTTAAGGAGGTGCGGAAATTGCTCAGAATGGTAACATTTGACCTTTGAAAGTGCGCCAACAAGATCCCAACAATGTTTCCTTTTGAATTTGTTAAACGCTCTGAGTTCTTTCATATGAACTTGTTTAATTGAATGAGATCTTGTTGGCACATTAAATTATAAGGGCTTGGAAATGCATGAGGGCGCTGTTCGTCAAGGGTTCAAGGTTAGCGTAATATGACGCGCCAACGTCACTTTATATTCCAAACCAGTCGCTGCTATCATGAGGCGCTTCAACGTTCCATATCACGTGTACGCCGATGACACCCAAATGTATGTGAGCTATGATCCTCAGGTGCCTGGCGATTTTGAGGCAGCGCAGCGCAGGCTTATGGATTGTATTGCTGAAGTCAAAGTATGGATGTTGAAAAATAAGCTGAGGTTAAATGACACAAAAACTGAGTTTTTCCTAATTTCTTCTCCAAGACAACTCCATCTGGTCTCTGGTGTTAGTTTAAGGATCGGTGGATCTGAGATTGATTCCTCCTCGTCAATTAAGAACTTAGGTGTTAAATTTGATCCCCATATTAAAATGGATTTACAGGTTAATTCTATGTGTCGTACTATTAATTTCCATCTCAGAAAAATTGCTCGTATTCGTCGTTTTATGGATCATAATACATGTGCACATGTAGTGAGGTCTTTGGTCCTTTCTAGGCTGGACTACGGTAATTCTCTTTTAGGCGGTATTTCAAATTATAATGTCAAGCGCCTCCAAATACTTAAAAATCGTGCTGCGCGTCTTATTTTTTGTGTTAACAGACGAACCAGCGCCGCGCCACTATTGCGTGAACTTCATTGGCTACCCGTCCAGCAGAGAATCGACTTCAAGATCTTACTGCATGTGTACAACTGTGTAAATGTATTAGGCCCTTCATATTTGTCTGATGTTGTGTCTTTTATCAATGTGCTCGCGCTGGTCTTAGGTCTTCTAAGGACACAACTCGTCTCGTTGTTAATGCTAACAAACGTGCAATAGGCAAAACAGCATTTTCGCACATAGGCCCTAAGCTATGGAATGACCTCCCCATTTTTATTCGCAATGCCTGTAGCGTTCATGCTCTTAAAAAGATGCTAAAAACTCACCTGTTTCCATCAGAGTAATTTGTTTTTCATCACTTTATATGGCCTAGTGGCTCTATTATTGCCCGTTTTTATATTAATGTATCTATATTCTTGGTATGTGTATTCTATATACTTGTTGTACTTTTATAATACTTTAACTGTGTATATACTTTGATTGTATCTTTTTAATATTTTATAACGTTGTTATTTGTATTGTGTACGGCGCTTTGATGTTTTTTGGAAAAGCGCCTTATAAATGCTCTGTAATAATAATAATAACGAATGGCATAGGCAAATATACGGAATGAGATTTTGGTTCAAATAGGATTAGCCTTCCCTACAGGAAGAAAAACCCATGCGGCTATAGAGCAACTTCTGATATTTGACTGGGTGTGTTTTACTCTACATTATAATAATACACGTTTAGAATATTGAAGATTAAACTATGTTTGTTGTTATCAAACCCGGCCCTCGAATATCTAACCAAATAAAGCCTGTTCGTGTTTTGTTGTATGCATGATGACGCACCCAGGTAAAGCGACTGACATTGACGCACCAATTCGTCAATATTATGACGGACCAAAAGGCTGCCCATAAAAACGTTATCTGCGTCAAGAAGATGTTGGTAAATGACGCAATCATGACGCACTTCTCCTGGGGGTCATATAGCATGTATAGTGCGTCATACAACTGCTATGTGCATTAGTGTTCTGTTGTTAACAATAAAGCGTTCCAAGAATTGTTTCCAGGATTGTAACTGAGAGAAAACAAGTTACTTAAAAAAGAACTTTTCATAAATACTTCTGCTAAGATTATATTGTTTTCATTATTCTTCAGTAGCCTCAACAACATCTCCGAGTTCAACGGATGTTTCAAGTCTTGCAATGGATGACGGCTCAACTGAATATGGTAAGTTATTTGTAGAATATATAACATGCTGACCTAGGATATTCTACGCGAGTTGACTAGGATAATCCTTCTGGTAACCGTTGCATCTATCTTTAGTAATATGTTCCCTTCCTCCGTGAGATACTGGGACCAAAGGCTGCCCGTGACGTACCCTGCGTCAATAAAGTGTTGGTAAATGACGCACCAATGACGCACCTCTCCCCCGGTCGTATTGTGCGTCATACAACTGATATGTGCATTTGTTTACTGTTCTAAATAATAAAACATTCCAAGACTTGTTTCCAACTGTTCATAAATAATTCAACATGTTTACATTGTTTACATTGTGCTAATATTGGATGTGTTTTTCATTATTCTTCAGCAACCTCAACAACAACTCTGAATTCAACGGATGTTTCAAGTCTTGCAATGGATGTCAGCTCAACTGAATATGGTAAGTTATTTGGAGAATATATAGGGTGACCTATGAAACATCGATTCTACGCGGGTGAGATCTATCGACTCCAATGTGTCTGCACACAAGTACAAGATAAACGGGTCAATGGAACTATTTTCGAAACTTTTTTTAATGAACTCGTCGATAACGCGAGAACTGGGAAGTGAAATCAATTATATCAATTCAAGTAGAAAAGTAGCAGATGAGTCTAAGAAGGAAAAAAGATGATAAATAGAAGGGGAGGAGGAGATTTGCCTTTTCCCCTTGAACTCAATCATTAAATATTTCTAACATCATTTTGGTACACAGGTTGCCTGGTCAATTCCGTTGCACATGGCAGCAGTAAATGCTACGGCGTTTACATCATGCATAGCTCAGATAAACTGTACAACGTTGGTGCCGCGGATAATTTCTGCAGTGAACTGAAACCCGCTGGGAAGCTTGTTTTACCTGTTGATAGTAATGAAAATGCTTTTGTACAGAGTCTGGCGAACTTAACCGAGTAAGTACCTTTAATGTGCCTTCGGGTATAGTTATACATGTACTCCCTTGAATGAGGTCGTCTTTCACTTTCCCGTTACTATAATAGCAATTTAGTGAAATTGGCAACCGCTTTAGATGTACTCGTATATATTTTGATATCTGTCTCTAAATATTGTTTTCAGTTAAGATCATTGTCAACATGCTTGTGGCTAGTTGTATATTTGATGAAGCTTAAATATGTTGGTTTTTTTTTACAAACTAGCGTAATTGCCTGATGTCACATTCATAATTATTAACTTTGATACAGACTTGACCAGTTTGGGCTTAGAATTGAAGCATCGGTGGATGGAATGTTTTACGATTTTAACACATCACTAAGTACTCCTCTCACTTATGAAAACTGGGATCCCACCATGCCACTACTGCCACCAGACCTATCTTTCTTGGCACATTATTCCTTTGTGATGAACTCCATTAATGGGAAATGGCAGGTTGAAATCAGTGCACAAGGAGTGGGAGTGATTTGCGAATTTGGTGAGTAGAGCAGTCGTTCATTCATGGCACCAAAAATGAGTCTGGGCCGAGACCCCGTCGCTGAACCCGAAAAAAGTCTATGCTTCTGTTTAACATTGGTTTTATTTTAAATTGGCTTTATTGAAAACACTGATGAAAGTCATAATACAGCTAGAATATGAATGGACACTTGGCGCATTGGTCAGTTCGATCTTCTCCGGCTCTTCTGTCCCACGACGTTCGTGCTGAAATGAGGCAAAAAAGAGTTTTGGCAAGATCAGCATTATACATTAGAACACTTTTTATCGTGCCCAAATCGCGTAGTTCGGCTTTCTTCAGCAGCATTACGCCAGGGAACACCGGTTTATAATTGAGTCCGTACTAGCGCCTTTAATCAGCATAAGAAATGATATATGGGGTTTTTTAAAGTCTGACAACAAATATGTCCAGGTACAGTGACTATCATAAAGTAAATATGGGGCGGAAAGGTCTTGTAAGGAGTTCACCTGCATAAATCTGCATTCAATATAACATTGTTACAGTTGTAAGTTAAAACCCAATGTTTAATCCATTTCCCCCCATTTTTTAGCAAATAAAACGACTATCGCTACGACTACAAGCTCTGGAAATGCCGGTCACGTCGAATTAGGTATGTTTTATACGATACACAACCGCAGCAACCGCGCAATATGGGCAGAGTCAAAATTCGTGTTTGATTGTTTCCCTAAAATTCTTATAATGCAACCGATATTCATATCATACAACAGACTATTGATTCATATACTATTATTATCCATTATAACAAAACATAACTATCAGTCAAAATTCATGCAGCAACATATAAATCTGAATGTAATTATCTTGAGGTAGCCTGAAATGCCAAACCTACTATTGACCTTAAAAACAGTAAAATCCCTTTTCACTACACAAATATATTGTTTACAAAGTTTCCGCTCTAATCCTTACCATTCTCTTATTGACATATTTTGTGAGTTTCGATTTATACAACTCTTGCTTTTCTTTCTTCATCTGGTTAGACAGCCAATAAAATCAACCTTTGGACAATAAATTAATCATAATTATCACTTTTCCGATCTTGTTCCCTTATGCCATACATAGTTGACGAATTCATAAAGATATACGAGGATTATGTTAAAACCAATGTAAGTTGCACCGCTCATCTGAAATTCCAGTGGTCACTGAATGTTTGTCTTTTCTTCTTGTAAATGGTCGATTTAGTTTCCTACGAGTTAAACACACACACATCCTTATTACCCTGCTTAGTAACTTAGAGTGTCATGGTTGACTCCCACGGTATAAATCCAACATGGGCTTGATACAGATTCGAGGATGGGAATACGCAAGCTTTTTTCGTTCACTCTCCCGGATGCGAATTTATTAACCGTAAACAACATTTGGCCAAACACTGTATGCATGTATTATACCGTATTATCATGTACATACTAGATGCTTTAGTCCGTCAAGGTAGCAAATGTTGTTTACGGTAAATAATATTAATAATATTAATACCCACATTGTCCGTACCGCGCGGAATTATTCAAGAAGATGACTCAGTTGATGACGGGCCTCCTCGTCTCCGTTCATGATATATGTTTCCTTTCTGGTTCATGCTGAAGTTAGCTAATTCAGCTTGATGAGTTGTCTTCGGGTAAGACACGACACACGTACGAGTACATATCAGATTAATATATCCATCGTGTAATTTCCATATTCAACATGTTTATACCAAATTATTATTATTATTATGTTCATAACAAACAGATCGTGACGAACCAACTTATTTCTTTCTGGGACAAATTGACGTCACAAGTACCGGATAGAGACGTGATTGTTGTGTCGAATAGCCTCAGTAAGTTATAACATTATTGTTAAATGTGTTTTGATTGCTCAAATTCACTCCCCCCTCCTTGAACTCCATATCATATCAAATAAGATACCGGGGATTTCATCTCCAGGGACATGTCCTTTCTAAATCCCAGTTCCCTCCTCATATGCCTCGCCCTCCTTGAATGACCTTGCAGTATGGATCGACGAATCTATCAGGAGTTCCGAATCCCTCATCCGACGCTCCGAGTGATACTTACAATGCCTGAGCCTGCTGCCTGCGCGAACCTATTCATGGTTCGCTTAATTGAAAATGTGCGCTATTGAAATAAAATGGTGGAATGGTTAGTCAAAAATCGTCGGCGGTGGAATTCGAACCGGTCCCAAGATGTGAGTTCGTGTTATATTCCACTGCGCCAGGTGGTCGCGCTCACAAACTATAACTTCTCTGTCCTCGTATATCCCTGCGTGATCGCCGTAGTGATAAACTGGGGTTTCAATAAACCAACAGTTTTGATTATGTAAGCCATGAATAGATTTGTGCAAGCTGTGGCCTTTAAAGTGTCACTCAGAGTGTGTCGGGTTAGGGATTCAGCACTCTTTCCCGAGGGATATTCGTTCATACTCCATGCATCACCACACATGATCAGACTCCCCAAAAAAGAGCAACGATTGGTGAATTACATTTATTCTTGAAACCCTGAAAACCACCGAACCCCATTTGAAGATTATGACACAGAATGGCATACTACATGTAAATCTTATATCATCGTCACCGGGGTGGTATCGGGGATAAGTCTATCATGAGAAAAAACTGTCTTGAATCAAAGTCGACTCCTCCGGTCGCGCTAGTCCAAATGTAACATTTTATGTATATATCTCTCTTTGTGAACGCACTTGTTTTACGACTCAGGCGTGGTGTTCTGTACCGTAATCTTCAAATGTGGTTCGGTGGGGTTCAGGGTTTGACGGGTTAATATGATTCAACAACCTTCGCGTATTTCTTGACCTATAAATGATTTCCTGATACCGAGACTAAACATATAATAAATAATTGTATGTATTTTATTAACAAATTGTGAATTTGAATTTATAAATAGTGGTTTTTTATTTATAAATTGTGTATTTTTATTTATAAATTGTGATTTTTTTTATTTATAAATTGTGTATTTGTATTTATAAATTGTGTACTTTTGTTTATAAATTGTGTATTTTATTAATAAATTGTGTACTTTTGTTTATAAATTGTGTATTTTATTAATAAATTGTGTATTTGTATTTATTAATTGTGTAGTTTTATTTATAAATTGTGTATTTTTATTAATAAAAGGCATACGACGGCTCCAAAGAACCCCGGAGAATTCCATTGAACAGCTGACTATTGCATTCAACGACATCACGATTGAAATTCCATCCGATGTCTTGGCAGTTGTCGATAACGGTAAGATAGCAACAGAAATATGTGCGGTTTTTTTAGACGAGTTTGTGAGCTATAGTGTTTCGGAACAACCTGCTTTTGGACAAAACTTGACAAGATTCATATATTGGACAAACTCATTCAAAAGGACATGACAGCTTCGAGCCGGGGAGGCGACGGGTCACCGGGCAGCAATTAAACCTCCTAGATAGTATCTACAGCGACATGCTATTCTGAGACCCCCCCTAACAAGACCCTGATTACAAAGCGTAAAGCCCCTTCCCATCTCTCTCCCTTTGGTGTGGGTGAGGGGCGGGAGGGAGGCCAAACCGATCTCATGAAAATCAAAGCAGCGATTGATGACCACATCACCAAAAGCACGCAGCCGCGCCACGTGCAAGCCTCGCCATGTACCATAAAACCATCAAACCAATCGCGTCGCGCAACCTCGCGTACAAAAGATGCCGCCCGAAAAACAGTGCATATATCCTCCTTCATCAGGACATGACCTATGAATTGGTCAAACTCGCTAGTCATAGGGGTCGCTAGTCATAAGGGTCACTAGTCATAAGGGTCACTAGTCATAAGGGTCGCTAGTCATAAACCCTAACACTAACCCTAACCCTAACCTACCCTATCTCTACCCTAAACATAACCCTAACCCTAAGATACTTCTATGACTAGCGCACTCGTGGTATAGTAAAATACACGTTATGACTAGCGACCCTTATGACTAGCGGGTAAACCCCCTAAGAATGACCGGTCACCGACCGAATAGACTAGAATTTGACACTGACAGCGTAAACAAACTGAACGAGGTCGATGCCCTTTGCAGCCCACCTTCAGGTTATGCTCCCACACAGCTTAATTTACACGTGAACGGTGTAAGTGTATTTCTGGACCCATCTTAGTTCGAAAACTGAAAATGTTGACCCCCCTATATATTATAAATATTATGTGGGGATGTTAAAAACGTCATACTGGACCTTTGTAGTGTTGAAAATGGCAATAAAGGATTATACAGCTTTAGTCCGTAAGGGGGTCTTTACATTCGTCTAACTTATGAATGTATTACATCAAGGATATATATACACGATTAGATGCTCAACTTAACATAATGATTGAAATATAATATTTATTATTTATACAGGTTACATCGTTATTGGTATACTGGCAATTAAGGAAAACAGCAATACCACTATGTTCATGGATGGAGTTGACAAAAGTGTCCGATACTTGCTTGGTCCGACTATTGTGTCCGTCAGTATCTTTGATGCCGGTGAATCTCAGCTAGAATATTCAAATGGAAAACCAGTCAAGATTACGTTTCCAATCGTTTCCAAGGTAGAGATGCTGAAAGTCATAATTTCGTGAATAAACGTTGAAAAGGTCTCCTTTTAATCCCCTCAGCACTACATGCCTATCTAGCATTGTGTATGATTGGTTAATTTATAGATATATATACTCATTTGAATAACTAATTGAAATACTGGTCCCGGTAGATTTCACTCCAATCTATACGAGGGACACATCATTCTAACAACGTTCATGATTGGTGAAACAGCAACTGATGTATCCTATATTTGGCCAATCGGAAGGTAGCTCTCAAGGGGTCAAATAAGGGCAAGACACTAACAGAGACCAGTAAGCCCTGAGTAAACTCTTGTATGATACTTCTCGTATTATGCCTAAGAGCTCCTAAGACCCCGTCGTCATACTGTTGCGTATAGAGCTAATATTTGCCCGACGGTTTGTAAATTTGGGTGTATGTTTGTGTATGTTGTCATTCGTTCGTGACATATTTGGCATACTTTGTATGTCGTTATAGCGGTTCGCTAGGGGGATCGCAGAGAAAAATGTGAGCGTATGACATGCGGTGTGATCAATACGCAATGTATACGTTGAGCATTCGCTGCGTGAACGTTTCGCACGTTGGGAGTAGGTTGCTTATTCGTCAGCTGTTCGGCCATAATTGTATACGCTCAATTCTTTTAACATACGCAGCAGTGTGACAGGCCCAAACACGTGAGCAAAGAAACAAGCGTGTTTAATGCTGCTAATACAATCAGCACGAAGTGATGATATTCATCGTATTTTTTTTGTCATAGATAGCGATGATAAGATTTGAATATCCACCTTAAGAAGATAATTTCCTGAAGAAAAAACAAGGGATCAAATCACACCATTTTGCCCTAATTAATCACCTAACATCTTGATTTCGTCAAACTGTGTAAGACAAACTGTCCATGTTAAACGATAAATTGCAACATTATATAGGCCTTAAAACACGTTATTCAATTATAATCTTATCACTTTACACTTGAATGTCACCTTTCATCTGGGAAAGCAACCGTTGCTGGAATGACAATGGGAATATCCTGTACGTAAAAATTCTAGAAATCTGAAAAGAAGTTCTTCTCTATGACTGTATATTTTCTTTCAGGATCAACATGTCCAAGATGATCAACAATATAGAGGGCGTGCCTGTGGCTTCTGGAAGTTGGAAGAGTAAGTGCAATTCAATACATTGCTTCTGTTGTTCTTATTATTTTGTTGTTTGTTGGTTTTACTGGAAGGCGTACGTACATTGAAGTGTGAATGCAGATGGCTTAGCACTTATTCATAAACCTGGTAGCAAACACTTGAAAAATAAATGCTTTGAGACAACTGTGGATTTTCATGTAACATGAACCTAGGCACGCAAATGGGATTTTAGTTCAAAGAATAACATATTTATTGTCACATTTGATTGATAACCTCTAGGGGCGTTAATACTAGTTGCTATAAATGATTGAAATTACCTTATAGTTCGATCTAAGACGAGGAGTCAATCAATAATTGGTTTCAATTATTAACCGGTTATTCCGGATGAAGGTAAATCGTTGCAGGACCAATCTCATTATGTTGTTACCCTCTAACAAGAGTGCGCTGGCTGGATAAATAATGAACCAGTTGATACATGAGAAATATGATATGTCAGAAATGAATTTTAAAAAACTGACTTCAATCAAAAATTGTTGTTGGTATTTTATGTGGGGAATACAAAGAGCCATGTAAACCTATAACGATGTGTTTTGTAAAAATTATTGAACAGGTTGTGGTCAGAAGAAGGATCAGAGGTGTCTAAAGAAAGTTCAAATGACACCCACGTGAACTGCATGTTTACCCACCTGACTTCATTCGCCGCATTATTCAGATTTACGAATGTAAGTACATTTGAACAGTTTAAAAACAAGCAATCAATATTTTGACAATTTTTTTATAGTTTCAAATAATTATTGACATTTTTACTTATAAAACTGGATATGGCATGTTTGTGCATTTAACATTAACCTTTATCATACTTTCACAGTAATGGAAACGCTGCGTTATTTGCTGTTTTGAAAACACAGCACTGACCTTGTGAATAACGCCCTTTATAGTTGAATAATGGAGAAATAACACGATGATACATGTTAGTGACGAAAATTATACTTACAATGGGGTTGGTTTTCCAAACTCCAGCGCTTTTAGGATGAACTCCAAAGTGTGATACATTTTCTGAAATCGAATAATCAACATTTTATATTGAAACCACCGGGGATTCAAAATATACGGCCATTTATGTCCACCATCGTCTGTGTTTATCGTTTATCGGGGGAAAAGCAATGCGCCATCTAGAGTTAAAAATAGAAATGAAACGTGTTTTATTTAATAAAAGTGACTTACGCCCTCTATAGTAAAAAGGAAAAACTACTTTATTTGTGTTGTACGTTGAACGCCCATGATGTTTTTCGGAAATGGGATGTGCCATCTTGAGTTATGATGATAAAAATGATACGACAAGTGGAAAAAATCGGGGGTTGTCTGTCATAAACCATGCCATATCTTGTCATTATAGGGCAAATGTTACTTACCTTCTAACCAGAAACTCATTCCGGAGTGATCGGGATTGAGTTTGTCTTTCAAAATAAATAATACCCACAAGATGATCATTAAAACTGTTTTACAACTATGGGATTTTTCTTATAGGACAAAAATGTGAAATACTCACCTGCTGTGAAGGTACTTTCCAACATCGGATCCGCCATTTCTATCGGTGCATTGTTGACAGCGCTTGTTACCATGGCAATTTTGTGGTAAGTAAGAGCGTGTACAAATTATTTGACCAGAGTCTAATGGTTTTATTTTTAGAGATTTTCGCCTCTTTGCGGTAAAGCCACAATTGAATTGCTGCGAGACATTCGTTCATGTTATTTACGAGCGTAAAGCATGTATTTGGTTCTTCGCGATTTTACGAGGCACATGCGCGCAAAACAAATTACTATCTGTGTAATACAGACCGTCGTAATGCCATGGTTTTCATATTCAAATGAACCGACAATGACCAAAATATCGTCGGTGCGAGCGCCCTCTTGCCCCTAACCCCACCCCCTGGCTACGCCACTGTATTGTTATGAGTGCATACCATACGTTTGCTTGAAAGTAGCAATTAATGTGAACCCCGATCTCAGGACGTCCGCAATTTAAATCCTGGGACATCCCAATAACGTCGCCGGATTGGTGTTTTCGGATTAAGGTGATTTTGTTTTTATTTTGGGGGTTTTCTTGCACACCTACTTGGCGATCGATCTTTGTTAGTGCAAAGACGACAAGGCGACGGATTGTCCATTTGCAAGCGATCAACATTCAGCGATCGGTTACCGAAACGGGGACCTCCAATCCCAGTATGAGAGATCAAAAATCTACAATATAGTTATTTTGAATAGCTGAATTATACTTTGCTTAAGGTGATGGGCTACCATAAAAAACTTTTTCTTTATTTTAGGTCCTACAAAGCTCATCTTTGGATATGTTGACACTCTTGAACTTTCAGGAGGATTGACAGAGAAAAAAAAATCAAAATTTATCTAATTTGCATAATAATGGCGGCCATCTTGGATTTTAACGCTTAATTTATCCCGGGGTACTCCTGAAAGAACGCAAACATTTAGCGTTGTTTTTTAAAACTAGAATTATGCTCACACACATAAATGTTAGGATAGCATAGCCCTTTTTTCAAATTTGTGCCCCAAATTCTCAAAATGGCATAAATTTTGACGAAAAATGTTTAAAAATCATTTTTTTAACCAAAAATGAGCATTTTTCAAAATAAAAACTGCTATAAAAATTCAAACAAGAACAAAATTGCAAAAAAGGCTATGCTATCACCTGTAGAATTATTTTTTCTATCTATATTCTGAATTACAGCTTTCTACATGCTTCCGTTCTTGAGAAAAGACCCCGGGATTGATCAATATGACCATTTTGCGAAAACGGCGTTTGAAGTCTAGAAACACTGTTTTTAATTATTATGCAAATTAGGTACAATATTTACATTTTTATAACCATACTCAAATTTGCAATTTGAATTATCACAATTTTTGGTGGTATCTTTATGTCAATAGCTTCTTTATTTTTTAAGTTATGATATTTTAAAAGAAAATACCTTAGATATCACTGGTTGAGAAACAAAGAAATACATAAGATATGTTATACCAATATTAGCGAGAATTGCCTAAGAGTTTCGACTTTGATTTGCCGTAACTTTGGAACCGCAGCTCTGATTTATGTGAAATAAAAAACAGAAGAAAGAAGAATTTTAGCTGCTTCTTATAGGCATACTTTTCAAAAAGCCCATTTCGAGTCACTACATGGTAGACCATTACCTTAAGCATGCTTAGCGGCGATCAATCGTGGGTATGTCTAAATATTTATGTATATTTTCTATTTACGCTACTTTTACAGGAAAAGGTCGTCATTGAATAAAGAACGACTAATCGTCCACGTCAACTTAATGATTGCCATGGTATGGTCTTATTTGTGGCTCCTTTTGAGTGATTCGGTCAAATCAAACGCCGTAAGTAGCTACTAATTTTTCAATATTATATTAACTCCAACAGATACGTGTAGCAAAGAAGCTTCAATCTAAGATCAATATCATCATTACGCTGCACTGGGTGATGTAAAAGCGAAACTTGCTCCCTAGTTATAGATAAATTGCAATCAAAATGTTTACATAGGAAGTGAAGAATGTTGTACATATATGTAGGTGTATCGCCAGAGAGACCTGTTGTGTATTTCATATGATGGTGATCTAAAATTAGGGTGATTACCGTATATTATGCATTGACTTTTTAAAGTATTAAAGTAAAAATATTGTTTTGTGATATTATTTAATACATATGAAATTGTGACTTTTGGTTCATCATCTTCTTTGCAGTGACGTCAATACGTGTCACTCCGCAATTGTTTCTAATGATGCGCGTCATTTTAGATCTACATTGCATAATGCAGGGCATCATTGCCTCATTAATTACTCGACAGTATTTGGCTGTAATCTTTATATACTATCTATAAGAAAATTTAGTTGGCCTTCCAATGCCGTTTATTTGATTGTGTTTACTTTTTCCATTTAAAAATATGTTTGATCAACAACGAGCATATTTTAGAGCTTAAAGATAACTAAATAAGCTTTCGAATGCAGTTCACTTTGTCAAATTTGCTTGAGTCTATCCAGAGATGTGCTTGTTTGGTCATGAGCAAACAATAACAATAACAAAACTGTGCCAGTGTTGTGATTTGTGAACGAAATAATTCATGTGTAAAAGTGCTTTTATGTTCAACGCTTTGAAGCATTTCTTCAAAAATAACACACAATTGACTGTTTGTGATCAAATTTAATCAAGCATATTTGTCAATAGGATTAAGCAATCGACATTTAAATACTGATTATTAATTGAGAAGAATGACTCTTTCCATAATCATCGGGTTTTTTCTAGCGTCACAACCGGTTTGATTGACCAAGCAAGCATATCGTTGGATTGGGAAGAGCCAATAAATAAAACAAACGGCATTCGAAAGCCAAATAAATTATAGTTTAAGATTATATAAATATCGCAGCCAAATACTGAACACGTGCACCCTTTTGTACTGACACCCTGTATAATTATATCGTTATAGTCGATGCAAGCGAAGCGCTGGCGCGTTATTAATAGCGTGTGTACATTGATCATATTCCCTAACGAACGCGAAAGCATTATACGCAGTGACATCATCGCAAATCGCTATATGTATATGACTTCATACACTGCAAAAGGGTTGCTTAAAATACGTTGCTAAAAGTACTTTTATCATCCGTTGGTTGACGTGTTGATTAAAATTCATTCAATATATGTAGAAAGTTAGGCGTTGTATAAAAGTAAAAAATCCCCAGCGTTGAGCAATTCGTCGAAAAAAATGTCCTTAAAATGTTGGTGGAAACTGTTTCTGTTGCTAAAATATGTTGCGTAAAAATATTCCACTTTGGCAACTGTTGCATGAGCATTGAGGACAATCACGCAACAGTTGATGCAAGTTACGCACATAACTTTTTAGGCAACTGTTGTCCAAAAAAGCCAATTTCGTGAGCTGTTGCATACTTGAACAACTGTTGAGTGAATATGATTGCCTAACTTTTGAGTAACTAGAATTGTTCAACTGTTGGTGAAAACATGTTATCCAACGGTTGGGCAAATTTTACTTAACAGTTGAGCGGTTGCATACTTGAACAACGTTGTGTAAAATGTTGAGTAAATATTTAAGCAACCTTTTTGCAGCGCAGGACCACAATTAGATTTATTCTGTCTTGGCATCCAAAACGGAATACACTGACAAATAGTTTAAATTTGCCATCCTTGTTTGACATATATTTGTTTATGAATATCATTTCAACGGTGTTATAGCGACGTCACTAGCGATGAATATTGAATAGTCGATTTTATAGCCAAAACATACACGACATGGACATATACTGAATAGTTCATGTCATGTGATCTATTTTGCACCAAAAGAATCACATAAATATGTTTGTGTATGATATAATATGGACTATTTATACCTTCATACCCAGATAGCAAGACTACGTTTGGCAAACGTTCACAGTAAAAACACCATTGATAAGAGATGTCAGATATTATGTATAAGCCTATAGTTTAATAACATGTTAAAATAAATTACAGATTCACTACCGAACGGGAATAGTGTATGTAGCTCTGCTGCATCGCTTAGAATTCCCATTACAAGGTACCGGTTCACTACCGGGAGGAAGTGATGTATGTAGCTCTGCTGCATCGCCCAGAATTCACAATATTTTGCCTACCGCGTGTTGCTATCCAAAAATGCTCAATATATAATAAAAACTTGACACAAATAAAATACCCAAAGGTTGCTTAAATATTTACTCAACATTTTACACAACGTTGTTGAAGTATGCAACCGCTTAACAGTTGCGTAAAATTTACCCAATTGTTAAGCGGTTGCATACTTCAACAACGTTGTGTAAAATGTTGAGTAAATATTTAAGCAACCTTTTTGCAGTGTATGCATATAGCAAGAGATAGATATACCATTGCCATAAATTACCGGTCTACTGTACGATATTTCTGTTCATCAGACGGCATGCTTGATAATCACCATCTTGCTACATGACGCCTTCCTGAGCGTCTTTACTTGGATGGCAATAGAGGCGCTTCATTTATATCGCATGATAATAGTTGTGTTTGGTGCTGAGCGAGATCTCAAGTGGCTGTATCTGTCTATTGGATGGGGTAAGTGACCTCCCCCCCCCCCCCCCCCATCCCCCTTCCCGAGTTACTCACGTAAATAAGGTGTGCCGTTGTGTAGTGTGCCATTAAATGGATCACTTGGGTGTTTTCTTTTAATCCCTGAACATGGGGTATGATTTGTGCTAGAAACCCTAAACATAGGGCCGAAACGCAAAGTGTTCCAAGAATATACCAGAATGAATCCAAGTTAGTGGATTTTATTCACTAATGCAATACAAGTTATTTTTCTTATTCTGAAAACACTACAAACGCTATACCTTCTTCAGATTATTGTCACATGTGTCATGTGTGTGATAGACTGGAACTGGTTTCAATATGTCCAGCTCTTCCTTCAACTTGTTCAACTTGCGCCCAACTCAGCAATATACTGTTAGTAATTTAACTTCGTATAGCGGTCCCTTGGACAAATTTTGAAACAGATTGATTTTTCCAAAATGTAGGGGAAAATACATATCTCCCGTTTGGAAAACCTATTTGAATGAAATAAAATGTATGTCATAGCTAATATTTCTTCTTGCTTTGCTCGGTGAAATATTTTGACTCACCCTGTATTGCTGCCGTGTCTCTTTATTTCTGATGACTACCTTTTATTGATACTACATACAGGAATACCCGTGCTTATTTCCGGCATAACGGCCGCAATTGGCAGGGAAAAGCTGAACAACTTTGAACAACCACGGTATGATAGCTGTTTTAATTTCAATAACTTGTTCCCAACCTGACTCAACTCAACAAACAAACCCGGAAGCTAGGAGTAGGCTTTGAAATTCGGGTAGAAATATTAGTACTCGTGTTAGTATAAGTTTTAACAAACGTGTTTAGTCGCAATTGTATGAAACAATAAAATACAGACATTTTTCAAACATGTTAAATCAAAATTTGCTTTCACGGGTACTTTATGCCCAGTACCTGTGAAGAAACACTACAGTAGCTGCATAGTACCAGTTACTGTGCGCCTATTGTTGTACCACACTGGTACTATACGGTCTACATTAACACTTGTCACACGGAAGGCGTCTGCAGACGACATTCCCAAATTTCACTTTTTGTTTCATAAATGTCAAATTTATTGAATTTCATTACCATATTTGGAATCACCATGAAAAGTCCTTCTGGACTCTAAACTCCCTCCACTGTCGAGGCGTCGTAATATTGCTGTTCTTTGCCATCTTTTCAAGATCTTCAACCATCTATGTTCGTCTCCTAATCCGTACAAGCCCCATCCCAGACCCAATCTTCGCAAGCTCAAAACAGCTGTGCTCTTTATCCCCCTTTCTGCAGACTTTCTCTCTCCAAAAAGTCTTTTTGCTCCCATTTTATGGAACTGTCTCCCTGATGTTGTTGTCAAGAGTACCACCTTAACAATGTTAACATCCTTCAAGACTGCTGTTTGCCACCATCTCCTGTAGCCAGTTCCATTTGTTTCACCCGTCTGGTCCCTTTTTGTTTTTCCCTTTCATTTGTCTTGTTCCACTTTTGGTTTTGGTCTCTGTCCCTTTTTATTTATTTTAGATGTTCGGGCATCCCTTTAATTTAGTGCTTGTCTCTATTGGGTTTGTCCTGGCTCTTCAGCCTATTGTTATAAATAAATAAAAAGTGCATTGAAATAAGTACAAACATGCCTAGTATCAGTTCAGTAATCTTTAAGATAGACTTTATAAAACTTGGGGAATGTTTCTGAAAAAAATCTGGTTTGTGCAATGGTAAAACAATAGCCGCGTGGAAAGTGAAGACATAAGTTCACAGGTACTAGCAGCAGACTAACCATAATACTAGGCATAAATTTGTTTGTATACTGATCGTCCTACTATATATATTTGTTATTATAGGTGCTGGTTGAGCGATGGCTTTGTATGGGCCTTCATTGCGCCAGTTATCATCATCATTACGGTACGTCTACGATACAAATCTATCTCGAGAACACAATAAAAGAAAACTGCATTGAAATTAAAAACAAATCGAGTGCTTTTATTGAGCATTAAATTAAGTTATAAACCGAACATGTTTTAACAGTGAGATACATCAATTTCACGCCATTGCCGAAGGAATCAATGAGCTTACCACCTTGACCCTAATATTCATGGTTTAATGACATAGTTTGCGTACAGTGAGGTCATTGTGCCGGTCCTATCCCATCAGCACGGTACGCGATGACGCGATATTTTGTTGTCCTCACAATGAATACAATTTTAGCAGACCCTTTTATTCATTGATCAAATAAAAACTGTTTTCCATAAAACTTATAAAGATGTGTGTTCAATGTGTATTTCTTAAATCTCCTTATGCTATTATTCATATAATTATAACTGTCATGGAAACTTCATTTTAATAGATAAATGGAGTCGTCTTGGGACTCGTGATCTATAAAACAATATCCGCCGCGGCGATACATGACCACGATAATATCAAGTTAGTTAAGTAAGTACATTATACCAATATTGACTGCAATGGGGGGGGGGGGGGGGGGGCATTTGTCGCAACTATGACCGGGCATAGTTGTTTTCCATGACGTCATATTCGAATTGAAGGCACAGCTTGATTATCCCCTTAGTTCTAAACCAATCAAAATGACAGGAATCTAAGTAGGAGGTATATGAGGTACACAATAAATTAAAATGATCACTAATGAATATTCAACTTGTAATACGTTAATCTAACTTCTTAATAATTGATAACGTAATGAACAATCAAGGATAAAAAACAAGTACTGTGTTATCAGTTATACATCTCGCGGAATCCATTGAAACATTACGGTGAAATAATTAAATTAAATTGGCTAAATATCATAATTTCCTCTCGACAGGACTGGCCTCCGAAGCGCGTTCTTGCTGATGCCTATGTTAGGTGTGTCTTGGTTGATTGGTCTCATTACCAACGTCAACGTAGAGGGTTTGGTTTACTTCTTCGATTTGCTGAGTTCCATACAGGTATAAACATACATTCAGTTTATAGTTATGTTGAGCCACGGATAATTATATATGTTACCCTCTACGTCCCGGGCTGCATCCCTTCCAGTTTGGATACCTCCCATTATCATCAGCGCGTAATCTAATCACCACTAGTGCAGCATTTTTGTGGGGGATGATATTTCTTCTTTGATCGCGCGTGTTCTAACGTCTTCGCATTGTAGTAAAAGGCTCTGTCATACTAAGCGTTACGCTACAGTGTGACGTGGTAGCACAACTTCCGCCGCTGTTTACGGGAAATCATCGCAGGTCAAGCTAGGGTAACGCAGGTCACTACATGCGACAACAGCGAGTGATGTGTGGCAAATTGGAAAACGTCAATTATTAGGGTGTTTAATTAAAAATGGGGGTTAGATAATTGATTGACAGCAGTATGAGATTTAACGCCTGTTCCTAGTTTGAATATAATTTATCCCGTTAGGATAAACTATCAAGGTCCATAACGCTGGTAATATCCACGTTTCCTTTATTCTTTAAGCTGCTTAAAAGAATATTCGTTGGTTAGTGTTCGCAACCGAAAATGAGTTGGACAGTCTAAAGTTAAAGTTGCCAGTTAAAATGTTTGAATAATATAACCCTTCTAATTTAAGATTCTAATCATTGCCCTAAACATTGCCGACTTTATTTTCCAACAGGGTCTATACCTGGTAATTGTTACGTGTGTCGTCAATACAGAGGTAAGTGAAACGATAGGAAATTATGAATGATAACATTAAAAACATTGTAGATTTTATTTATAAACAATATGGGTTAAAATTGCGGTAGATAACAATTTGAATTATTATTGCTTATGACAATGACGCTGTAATCACAGGCATTGCAAGTATCAGTAACTATGTAGAATTCGATCAGAACTAACACATGAGGACTGGTTTGAAGTCTAGTTTCAATTCATTTTTAATGTAGTCGTCCTCCAATATGTTAAGGGAGTCCAGTTTTAAATACTAATTATAATTTTCATTTCATTCTAATTTCATCAATTAGATTCGAGAAGCAGTGCGTCGTGAATGGCAGAACCGTGTGGTCCCTGAAGGGGTGAGATCTCATACTTACCTCATATATGGTCGGTATGCACAAAACAAGCTAGTCAGCCGTGTTTAACTTTAGACCTGGTCTAGAGGGGGAATTGTCCTTCTGGAAGAACCCGTTTATTATTGTATAGCCCGTTCATACCCCTCTAACCCCCTAATCTAAGCTTAAAACATCGGACGGACTATTTTTCATTTAGACCAGGTAGATCTTAAGTTAAACAAGGTTTCAGTTTTGTTTGTGCATATGGAACGTGGAGGCTTGATTTGTAATTTGCCACATTCTGTCCTCGATAACGTAATGTGGTGCTATTTACAGCTCGTCATCCATCACGGAACCATGGAATCTTGCTGATAGTGACCAGGTGTTAGTATACCCATGTATTTACGTATATTGTCAAAATGTTGAATAAAATTGAAGGCATATTATACGATCTTTTCCAGGGGGCGCCCTATATTCATGATATTTTTTAGAAAGTCTTGCAGATTTACATTTCTGATCATCAATCATGAATAAATTCTGAGTTACAGAGCGATACGATTCCTAATTACTTCAAAATCATGGTTTTTATTACGCTTATTACGCGCTATGAAACAGATTTGTCAAATTCTTGACACTTGAAAATGTCAAAAAAATGAACATTTTGTGGTAAATTCCGTTTTCAACATTGTATATTATCAATTTGAAAATTATATTTTGTTGTCTTCTTCACAGATTCGAATGATCCATGTTCGGCCTGCTGTTGATGACACTCAAGATACCAACGATGGGGCAGGGTAGTGATTAAGCAGAAGGTGACATAACGGAGTTAATATTTACTCCTTCTATGACGTGAGGATGATGATGTGTCAAACAGGTTAATATCATTGTGATAACTTGCGTGATTCGAATTTTGTTCAATTATGATTACAATTATCAAAGTAGTTAGCTCATTTTATGGGGGAATTTCTCCCAACATTTCTCTCCAAATTTAGCAATACGCTGATGTAGTCAGCAATTTATCACAAGAAATCTTTAATTCGATAAGAAGGGTTCCATCCGTGGCGGCTGTGATTTTGTATTCATAATCCGATTTCGCAGTTATTGTATCATGTGTTTTGAACTTGCCACCTCTCCAATTTCAAATATTTTACACCATCTTAGGTTTGCAATAATTACTCTAGAAAA
Organism: Ophiura sarsii; assembly: GCA_035610835.1. Taxonomy (NCBI): domain Eukaryota; kingdom Metazoa; phylum Echinodermata; class Ophiuroidea; order Amphilepidida; family Ophiuridae; genus Ophiura; species Ophiura sarsii. Next base: position 58,666,290 of record CM069455.1, on the reverse strand, counting down.
AATACATATTCTCTGATAAAGAATCAAAACATGTCATTGCCATATAGATAGGATAAGCCCCCCACCCCCCCCCCCCCAACAATAAAAAAGGTGTTTCCAGCAGCAAGCCTGAACATTCAAATACGAATTCTTCTTCTTCTTCTTCTTCTTCTTCTTCTTCAAGTAAGTCTGTGCATTTTTGATACTCTTATGCCCACTAAAATGTGATTTTTGCCTTTGATTTTCACTTCCGTGTTTGCCGTATACCGCCAATCGCCATATTGATGCACGTTGGACAAAGTTTCTCTACCAATAATGTTCCCGTTTTTTTCTATAAAAACGATTAAAGGTGCGTAAGAATTAAGCGTCTCAATGTAATGTACATGTACGCGCACTACTGAAAACAAACTTGTTTGGTCTAAAGATAATATTGTTATAATTGACAATGTTCAAAAAATATTTAAAAAAATCATAAGCTCAACAATATTTGTATCCCTATCCCAATCACAATTTGCTATGCATATTCAAGTGCTTCATGAAATTATCCATTAGGACATACATGATCCATGTTGTACCTGTACAAAATTCGGAGATACTACGCGTAAATAGTTGGTTGTTAAGGGTTACTTTGTGAAATATACTATACCGGGAAGCGAATGAGCCCCGTGCGTTTAAGTTTCATATTTTATAGATAAATTCTGTGTGTATACACCCTACCCTGATTTAAACTACATTTTCGAATTCACGTATTTGAGAACTTTCCAAAGATGTATACTTTTGCTAACATGCTTATCACATGGGTTGATTAAGAATAAGAATTCAATACCTGATTGGCACGGGATAATTTAGCGGGGACAATGAAGTGGATAACACTATCCGCGAGGGGACAATACTATGGTACTCGTTTTCTCACCATTATTTTTTTTTAGTTTTACGCAGCCGGCTTCTATCAGGTTGAATACTTATAGGTTGTCCCACGGCCCCAGTAATTGTAATTGTAAGCTTATTCTCAACACTATAATATCAACACTTTCCATGCGGCTATTGGTTTTACCATGTAAATAACCACTGTTTTCGGAATCCTTTATCAAACTTTGAAAGTCTTATATGAAGAATTACTGAACCAATGCATGACATACATCTCATAATGATTTCAAATGGTGATGAAATCAAATGTTTGCAATTTGAAAAAAAATATTGTGAAATGTTGGAAATGTAGTCTACAGACGACGCCCGCGTGGAAAGTTTTAATATAACATAACTGTACATATTATATGCACGCCTTGGTTATGTGCACTTGCACAAAGAAGTAACCAAACTAGGAAATAAAATCGTCAGTGGTATTACATAGTGACGTACGTATAGTGTATTTAGCAATCACGAGACAGTGACGTAACTGCGTATTCTACTAATTCCAGCACATAACGCGCGCGCTTACTCGTGCGCTGGCGTATACACACGAGCGTTCAAAGGCGAAATATACATACACGTGCGTCATAGCTGCGCCTTTTAAGTTACGTCACTGTCCAGAGGAAGCCAATGGTATTACATATGAAATGTCGTTTTCTTAATTATTTGTATATACTTATACAAAGTCACAAAAACCAAAAAAGAATTAGTTTATTGGGAATCCAAAAAATGACTTGGTGTACAAAAAAAAGGTAATAAATATATTTTTAACATAGTGACGTATGTATGTAATACCATCGACGAAATAAGTTCATAACTCTTACAAATGTAATTCCTACTTAAGAACTTAAATCATTATTGATTAAGGCCAAACAAAGAAGAAGGTCTGTCTCAGAAACATTGTGCAGACAAGCTAAGTGCTGTGCTTTTTTGTCTTCATTTTTTTTAGAAAATAGGCTATGAGGTATGCGATTTTTTTTTGTGAGCTTACGGAGAACTTTTTTTAATTTTTTTTTTTAAATAAAAAAAATTAAAAAAATTAAAAATGAATTTTAAAAAAAAAGTTTAAAAAAGCTTTTTAGCCCTCAGCGCATAGACCTACGCGCCGTAGCTCATTTCACATACCAATACGGGCGGGCTTCTAAGACAGATCTTCTTCTTTGTTTGGCCTAATTTCTCCTCTTCAATTTAAGCTATTGATGGCAAAGATCAACTCACTGAAAAATGCTACACCGAAAATAATAACATAATATGCAATGTTCATGTTAGCACTTGCGTTTTGAACACGGTATAATGTAACAGGTGTGTCAAGTGTAGGCATGTGGGCTGCATTGATTAATTAAAGCATCCCCAATCCTAATCTTACTATTCACCGATAAGTTATGCAAGTGGCTACTGTTAATATATTTAAAACATACCCTAGCCTTCGCGCAGTGTGGGGTTTTCGTCGCCATCAACACAAGTGCTAAACAGACGTTAACACGGTTAAATGTATGTTTGGAATATTTGGTGAAAATTTCAAGTATATAGCCACTACCATTTCGAGGAAATGCACTTACTGCAACCATATGCGGCGGAAGCGGTGGGGAGGAGTGGGTGGACGGGTCCCCTAAATTTGCACAGCGCATCACCAAACACGTGCATGAAATATGTCCCCGTTGGGGCCGTCCCCCTTCAAATTTAAATTATGATGCTTTCACCGCCACTTGCTGCAACACAAAGCACTCTCTTGACCAGTTTTAGGGTTCAACAAATTTGAAAAGCAGATGAGTGTTAATTAGCTCATGAGGAGAACTTGGAATATAGAATTAAACAGAATTAAATTCAAGATGAACATTAATATTAAAATGGTCATAATTGCCACTTACGAAATCCCGAAACTTATGCCTTATTTTCATCGGAACTGTTTACAGCTAGAGAGCACACATTGTTTTGAGACACATCGAAAAACATTTACCCTTTTACCCTAAATCAAGGTCAAAGATCAATTAAACACCCGCGTTGGCAAGGATGTCCACCTATGTTTGCAATAATATAGCGACTTCAAGGAACATGTTGGTATATAACTCCCTGTGCCAAGCCTAAAACGAACACAGGTTCCCCAGCTAGTATTAGGCGCTTATATTACAGAGGTTGGTATGTTTGGAATATCTGGTGAAAATATCAAGTATATCCATGATACCATTTCAAGGAATGCACTTGCTGCAACCATATGCGGCTGAAGCTGTGGGTTGGACGCGTCCCCTACATTTGCAAAGCGCCTCAACAAACACGTGCATGAAAATATGTCCCCCCATACAATTTAAATTGTGAAGCATTCGCCGCCACTTGCTAGGGTTCAACAAATTTGAATAGTGGATGAGTGTGAATTAGCTCATATAAGGGGACATTGGCATTAAACAAATGCAAGATGAACATTAATATTAAATGGTAATTTTGCCACTAACGAAATTGCGAAACTTAATGCCTAGCATATTTTTGTCGGAACTGTTTATAGCTAGGGAGCACACATGGTTTTGAAACACATTGAAACACACGTGACCTTTTACAAAAAAATCAAGGTCAAAGGTCAAATAAACACCCACGTTGTCATGGATGTCCATCTAGATTTGTATTTATACCAAGGAAGGGTGAATCAAAAAACAGTGTTCACGATTTGAAACGGCCATTTGACCTTGATGTGTGCATTGAACTATGGAATTGTATATGTATCATGCGTTATTAATCTAGTTTTTTCCTCCCAAAAGATGAAAGTAATCGACTGATAAATAAGTAAACTGTGACAAGTTTTGTAAGCTGACTGCGTTTTTCGCCATTCCAATGGGATTTGCACACAGTAAATTGGTTTTGCTAAACTAGTCATTATAATCACATCAATTGTCAAAATGTTCCTGACATTAAAGTCTTTAAATCTGGGATAAGCAGTTCAACTTCTGATACCAAAGTGTCAAATGAAAAGACAAATCTGGAGGCACGTGTCAGAGCCAAAGTGACATCCCTGCCCCGCAATGGTACTCCATATCATTATGCTGCAGTAATATTCATGTCTTAACTGTGTAAATCCCATTGGAATGGCAAAAAAACGCGGACAGTTTACATAACGTGTCGCAGTTTGCTTAATTTTCAGTCGAATACTTTCATTTTTTTTTTGGAGGATTAACTTGATTAACAACGCTTTATACAAACAACATGGTTCTATGGTTCAATTTATCATGTATGTACACGAATATAATTTTAAAGGCCGTATAAAACCAAAATGTATCACAATTATGGCCAAATTCATGTAAATAGTACTACAAAAATATTAGTGATAAATAGTGAATTTGTAAAGTACTGTATTTTCAAATTTATAATGGGTGTAACCAATGAGTATGATATTCACTTACGGATTAAGGTTCATCACCATTTTACTGATTAAAAAATGGTAGCTTTTCAATAGGTTTGATATTGGTGATTTCGTGAATATCTTACACATAGGCATACCCTTGTATTAAGTATCGGGCGGGATTCCGGGATATTTTCAATACTTCCTAATAGCTTTGCCTTTTATTATACTCCCAGTGTGTATGACGAGTGTACATTAAATCTCAGAAGTGTACAGTTTGACAATTTGACTGTAAAGAGTTTAATAAAATACAAAACATAATTTAATTTTATGCTCGTTTGATTATTTTCATGACAGAAAAGCATAGGTGATCGGATATCAGACTGTAACAAAAAAGTTTTACAATCGCAATTTTATTTTTAACTCAATTTTATTATCATGCAATGTCAAAATCTTTGACACTCTGTGTTAAGTTCCGTAGTGGCTACCAGAATAATTTTATTTAGTCTTTTTAACTACTTGCGTTTAAAAGTTATGACTATACTAAGTCGTCTAGAAATCGGGTTGGGCCACTTTCACAATATTATATAATATTGCTTGTATACATTAAATGGTTAGGGTATCATGCAAGGAACATTAAAGTGAACAATATAATTATTTTTCAAATAGTTTTATTTCATTTGAATGAATAAATTCATAAAATAAATAAATTATATCTGGACTGTCTCAATCATTGTCATTCTAAAGTTCTGTTTACAACCATAAAAACTGGTTCTTCCAATGTGACTTGGGGCACTTGTTGAGCGGCAGCAATGCTGTTAGTCTTAGTAAGGGATGGTTTTAATTCTACCCTACATTTCAGATCTTTGAAAGACCTTAGGCTACCTTCTTTGTAATACTTTTAACCCGCTCTACTGCTATGTTCCTGGTTTGATTCCATTCATATTCATCCCAGTGGTTTAACCATTGATTATACCAAAGTGGCCCAGGTGATTTCATGACTACTTTAGACAATTGATCATATATCTGCTTACCGACCATCTATTGTCATGAATCAAAGCTTGTTCGAAAGCTTAGAAAATTCTCCTTGAATACCATTAAAACTCAAATTAGAAATTCTACGGGAGGTATTTCTAATATCTTTTCAAAACTGTATAACTTTTTTTGTTACAGCCTATAGATCGGCATTTTTTAGTAAATGCCTCTTTCTAAAAGCCAATCCACAGAATGACAATAACCACACTAGTTTACACTCTCAGTGTTCCATGGTGTCACACCTTCTTAAATCAGCCAGCAATGACAAACGGGGGAAACAACAGGGTAAATTGTGATCCCATGGATTGGGTCTATAATAGAGGCCGGTATAAAGATTGATGCCACATTTTAACGCAATGGGTGATTTTGACATTTTTTAATTGGTCGGTCTATTGTTGTTGATTTTGAAAATATACTGACATTTGTATGACTTACCCTGGACACGATTTGCCCAAATCTACAATAGTATTGGTTTAACACGTAATAGCGAAATCTATCAAACAATAATTATTTCGTGTTAACTAAATTGTTTCAACCTGAGACTATTGTGTTAAAACAAACGTCAGTGTTAGATCTGTCTTTTTCAGTAATAAGCTTACATTTGTAAACCGTTCGAGTATTAGGGTTATTCCAGTTGAACTCCATACACGCCCTATGGAAGACATGACCTTACTATTCCAAACAGGTAGTGGTATCAAACGGAGTCACGCATGCATATAAACCTTGAATTACGTGGGTTAAAACTATGACATTCATTTCTTCTGGGTGGTAAAAGATGTTGAGTCCTGACATTTTGATCTAAACCTTTGACAAATTTGAGAGAGTGATGTTCTCTTCTTTCAGAATAAGAATAAGAAGGCTTCAGAATAAGAATAATACTTGCGTCCTAATATATATAGTTATACAGGCCTGTTTTTGAACTATTCCTATAGTCTTAGATTGTTTCTTGGTAATCCTAGGATGCCATACAACGTCTCAACATATTCGAGGACTGGTCTGAGGTAACTTTTGTACACGACAGTAAATGTTCATTCGATTAAAATCACCTAATA
>CM069455.1:58577490-58654990 GCA_035610835.1 Ophiura sarsii | reverse complement strand
TAAACACTTAAAAGGTAGATGTTATGATTGCTGGCCCGATTTTCACCTTGATGTTTTCGATTTAAACTCCAATGGTTCTAATTTTAGAAGCACAAGGTCACAAGTAAGTTGTCCATTGAGTAGTACACAAACTGGCTGGTGGTTAACTACCTTTGGCAGTAATTCACCACATTTTAGCCTATAATTTTCTAAATGGAACATTTCTGGCCCCTAAGATTTTACAGACATAATGAGAAAAATATGGAGATTCTTTCTTCTGATATCAAAATATCATGATGTAAAGAAGAAAAACATCATAGCAAAAAAAAAGTGATCGGAATCGGAACATACACCTTTAAAAGCCTGTATCTCAAAATAGCAAATATAGAATTAGGTCTTTCTTGCGCTCAGGTATTCAATGGGAGACTTGCTTCAAGAATAAATAAACGTTTACTTACCTAACTATAATCAGTGGCGTACCCACCACCCCCCCCCCCCCCCCCCCCCCCCCGGAATATGCCCGTCGGTAAAATTCGAGCCTCCGTCGGTAGATTTGCGTATTTTGACCATGCGGGTTTTTTGGCCGGTTTTGTGGACAACCATTCAAAAAAATTGTCGGTAAATCATGCCTTTCGTCGGTACAATTATGGTCGCCCCCCACCCCCCCCCCCCCCCCCCCCCCCGTTTCCAAAGATGGTTCGCCACTGACTATAATATTTATAAGGTTAGATCGAAATGGTTTTCTATGTAAGCGCGAAGCAGCATTAGGTATTCGATTCGACTGATAGAAGATGTTTTAAGAAAATAATATTCAAGATGCTATGATTTGTATTGATTATTTAAAATGTTTTTGATACAATATTAAGAAGATATTTTATTTTATATGCTATTAAAAGTTTTTAACTTTCGTGAATCCATGAAAAAATTGATAATTTCTTTGTTTTATAACACTGTAAGTCGGCCTCCCGTCACAGATTGAATAACAAATTCATGTTTGGTCGATTTTCAACCATCAAATAGTCTCTTAAATATCTGATATATTGTTTTAAAAAATCATCACTATATAAAACTACAAGCCCCCCCCCCCACCCATACCCCAACCCATACCCCCCCACCCATACCCCCCCCCCCCCCCACCCATACCCCCCCCCCCCCCCTGGCTATACGCCACTTGGTATAGATTGTTACAGGGTGTCCCAGAAAACGAAACACGTACCGTAGGCCTATACGTAATAGAAGGATACCTACATACACTTGATGCAGACGATGTGTACCCCCATACCCTTGTTTAAAGATAAACGAGTTTTGGCGAGTTACACCTGTATTTAAGTAAAACTAACTTTCAAGAATTACGTTTTGTTGAAATATGTGTTTAAAAGTAAAGTTAAACACATGTTTTCCTAATTGTGTTCCAGTATCAAGCGATACTGGAACGTGTTATACGTTCCAGTTTCGGGCGATACTGGACCATTGGTAGCCTACACAATGCTACAGTGTGATTTATCCTAGTATTGAACGATACTGGTATTGTGTTCCAGTAACGTCCGATACTGAAAAAGACATACTCAAATGTATAACAACAAAGATGAGGAGAATTACATCAAACAAATGCTTCAGAGTACAAATATTTCTTCAGGTTCTTCTTAAAAATATCTACACAGTTTACCAAAGTCAGGCAAGCTATTCCATAGTTTTGGTACTGCGACCTGAAAACTTCGCTGTCCCCACTGATGTTTTACTATTTTTTTCCTGAAGAAGCCCTTGAAAATAATAAGGCATATATTTTATTTTAGTCTCTGTTCAAATGGAAGCCAGTGTAGGTCTGCTACAACAGGAGATATATGATCTGTTTTCTTAGTATATATGATTCAGCAATCGTTGAAGGCGAGAGAGATGTGATATTATAATTCCATATAGAAGTTGGCACAACATAGGATTCACCCATCCCAACATGTTTAACGCTTTCAACGCGGCTATTGTTTTTACTATACACAAAACAGATTTTTCAGAAACATTTTATAATTGTCAAAGTCTATCTCAAAAATTACTGACCAAACACTAGGCATGTTTGTACTTATTTCAATGTATTTCTCATGGTGATTCCAAATATGGTAATGAAATACAGTAATTTTAACATTTTTGAAACATTTTGTGAAATTTTGGAATGTCGTCTGCAGCTGCCTGCCGCGTGGAAAGTGTTAATAATGACCTTTGTGATTTGTTGTTTGGATCCGAGGATCATAAAATATGTCTTTGAGCCGTTTAACTTCAGAAAATTTGTATTCCTCCATGTTCTGATATCATCCATCGACGCAGCTTTCAATTATGTAAAGCGCATAGTCAACATCTGCTTGGCACAGGTTTTACAGACACGTACATCTGCGTATCATCTGCAGTGATGCCGACGAATGATATCTCCCAATGGCAAAGTGTAGATTGGAGTTCGTGTAGTTCGCTTCTTGCCTTCAAGAGCGCGCGCGCGTCCTTATGTATTCATTCGCTGATGCAAGTAGGCTTCGTAAATTTGGAACTGATTGAACTATAGTTATGTTCATCAAATATCCTCCTGTTCTTGATCATTTTTAAAAATGATTGTGATCAATTAAATTAGTAACTATCGATGAGACCGCGTATTAATTTATGATTCTCGTTACGTGCTTCAAACCGGAGTATTAGTAAAATAACGTTAATTGGTCAGATGAAAATTGTATAGCTTTTCCCCACTGTCATAAATCATGTGATGATTGTATCATTCCAAACAACGACTAAGCATGAGGATGGTGTGTTTTTACGCTGATAGGCCATGGCATTATCACGCGATCTTCTTTATTATTTTATGTTCAAGTTGGAAAACAACCCAAGGTGAGTAACAAAGTGTTTGTTGTTTCCTTTCACCTAATTTGAAATACGAACGTGACGAATATCTGATCGTGCGCATACTCCAGTTCACTATTACAACACGCGTCCAATATTTATATTTACCTGCCAAACGATTTGTAATGCTATGCCCATTTAATGATAGACATCACGGTTTTCTGGCCTATCCATATTTGTATAGTAGCGCGCGCTGGAACGTCATGACCCGCGTTGTGGATGGGTCCGCGATGGTAATTGAGCACTGTCATAATGCATTTTCCCTGTCACTATTAACACATGTCTTCCGGCCTGAATGTAGGCCTACGGTTTGCGCCTAAGTAATACATTTACGCCGGCCTTTGCTCCCAATCCTTCAAAGGGTTCTTGTATACCCTGGATATATGATTGACTTTTTGCTGTTGTCTCATCGTGCCCCGCAATTGTACTGTACGGTTCAAAAAAAAGTTGACCCAAGTGCAAAGTAATTCTTCAACCACATTTAGAGTTTCAGAGAATTTGTTTTTACTTTGTCTTAATCAGCAGTAAGTTTTGAAATTATCCTGAAAAGATGGCACATTTAGCTTGTTTGGTTCTTCAGATATGGTTCATTACAGAAAACATGTACAAAACTGACTTGTCCACGGAAACGTCATTTAGTTTTTGTCTGAAACAAAACATCATGCTCTAGTTTCAGAATTGAAAAGCCCGCCCTGACAAAGTATCCCAATCTCTATGCTTACATGTATGTGCCATTCACATTCAGCAAAGAAACGTAGATACGTATAGTTAGGTAATGTCAAGCACCAGACAGATGTTTCAGATGCCTCCTTTTTTTTCTCTCCTATTTTTACAATTTGTGACCAATCGTGTGTAAGTCCACTTTGTGCATTCCATCTCTACTAAAGGACGCTCCCGTGGCCAAGGCAGTTTTGTGCATACTCTCTGTAATGAACCATATCTGAAGAACCAAACAAGATAAATGTACCATTTTATCAGGATAATTTCAAAACTTACTGCTGATCAAGACTTAGTAAATAGAAATTTTCTGAAACTTTAAATGTAGTTGATAAATTACTTTGAACTTGGGTCAACTTTTTTTTGAACCACCCGGTATATCAGCAAATTATTACTCTTTCTGAAAGTCAATCCACAAAATGGCAATAACCAAGCCATTTTACACTCTGTTCGATGGTATCGCACTTTCTTAACTCAGTTAGACATGGCAATAACGGGTGCAATAGGATTAATTTGATCCCAAAGATTGGGTCTAAAATAGAGGCCTGTACAAAAATTGATGCCACTTGTTAACGCAATGGGTGGTTTTGATAATTTTGTTTTTTAATTAAGCTCAATGATTTGTCGGTCTACTTTGTTGATTTTTGAAAAGCTCAATAATTGATCGATCTATTATTGTTACTGTTCTTTATGACTCACCCTGGACATGAATTACCCAAATCTACAATAGTATTGGTTTAACATGTAATCGAGAAATTCTATCAAATACAGTATGTATGTCGTGTTAACTAAATTGTTTCAACCCGAAACCATTAAGTTAAAACAATCGTCAGTGTCAGAACTATGTTTTTCGGAAATAGACGTGTATTTTAAAATTGTTCGGGTATTAGGGCTATTCCATTTCCCTAGTATGGGAAGACATGCCTGTATAGTATTCCAGACAGAGAGTGTATATTTCAAATGGAGTCACCCATGCAGATAATCCCAGTATGAAATTCATATAAAGGTAATGCCATAAATAGGTGTGTATGTATGAAATGAAACGCCATAGACAATGTTGAAAAAATGCCTTGGCGCCGTTATCAGTTAAATAAATTATATCTGGGAAATACTCTGAAATGAAGGTCAACATAATGACCAAAAACAGAATGCACGCGATAAAGTCAATCCATTAAATTGGTATTAACGAACGAGCTGCATTGATGTGTAAGAAATTTGTGTTTTACCACACGATATGCAGGTTGTTTGGATGAATATATGTTTTCATCTCTTCTATAGTATGCTTTATAGTTCAATCATTTCCAAAATGGCGAGAAATGTGCGATTTTTCCGCGAGCAAAAGTAATCCAAGCGTACACGCTCGATTGTGACCACACGCACGTGATTTAGACTAAACGCATGCGTCTTGCATTCGATGCGGCACAAGGCGCTTGTGGTGGTCGTGTGCAACTACACGTTTCTATATTAATTCGCTTCTGTAAGGAGGCTCGCCAATTTGGAGCTGATCAAACTGTAATATCAACACTTCCACCGCGTAGCTATGCTGATAACATACTACGGTCGCTTCTGAAGACGTAATTTACGTAATTTGTTCGTCAATCGTTTCCATTTTAGTCATAGGCGACCTCACGAGACTTTCCAAAAGTCGCACCCAGGTTGCACGGATTGAATCGCTGCAGTTGACTTCAATCCAACTCGTGCGCGACTAGTCATTCGTGAGCGATTTTCATTCCATAGTCGAATCGAGCGACTCCCAGTCGCCAATATGTGCGACTGGCTAGTATGTAATAAGCATTAATGTTCAAATTGTCAAACCATTTCTTTATTTTACTGACTAGTGGATTGTTCTATCGGGTATAATACCAATAAAAGTAGGTCAGATATTGGTCTTGATCAATTTAAATAATTAAGTAGCTTCTACATCGCCAAAAATTGCGTTTTTGGCAATCAATTAAATTAGTAGCTAACAATGAAACCGCATTAATGTATTATGAATTTGTTGTGCCTCAAACCGGGATAAAAAATATTAACTAATGAGACGGCTAGTTTTCCTTTCCAAATTATGATGTGATACACCATTATAGCGTATCACTAAACACGAGGAGGATGTATGTTTGCTTTGGATGGCCATGGACGTACCATGCGATCTTCTTTATTAGTTTATGTTTAAGTTGGAAAATAACCCATGGTGAGTCACACAAAGGTATATCCTTAATGTACAACATTCATAAATTAGTATAGTGTCAAGACCACTTTAATTATTGGACTTGGTGTTAGGATAATTCTCTGCTGTCTTACTCCAAGGACTTACCTCCCCCCCCCCCCCCCAAAAAACCACAACACCACACCATTATGTTATTACGTCACCCCCATATGAAGTACGAACGTGTGAGGTCATTTTGAATTATTTACGCCGATACATACAGTTCATCTTTGACCGTGCGAGCGCATACGTCAGCTCGCTATTTAAACACGCGTCTTATATTAAGCTGCACCCGATCAAAAGTATGTGATTAGAGGAAAGAGTGGATTCCATTCATCTCAAATATGATTAAAGGATATGCCTGCGTATTAGTTAAACTGGGCCTCGTTTAATTTACGTATTATCAGCAAGACCGGTGGCCTAGTGGTTCAGGAGACTGGGGTTCAAGTCCTCGCCGGTGTATGTCCTTGCTAATTTTACGTTGGGATATTAACCGGTGTTTGTTAATTGTTGTTGTTATTGTCTAAATTGTAAACACCGTGGGTTGGTAAATTACTTTATATTATATATATGCGTATCAGTTGTTTAGAAATAACTGTGAAGAATCAACACATTTTCACGTAGGGACCGAACAATGGCACGAGGGGCGTAACCCCGAGAAAATTCTATGGTCCATAAGTAAAATGTTTTGATTCTTCACAGTTACCGACAAAACAACTGATCAAAGTCATTATCCTGATTCATAAACTTCAATTAAAATCGCCGTTAGGGACCGTTCATTATTTATGGTGGAGGGGGGGTTGGGACAAATTCGAGACTTGTATGTTAAAATTACCTAACCCCCCCCCCTACAGCTGAAACTGAAAATTACATGACCCCCCCCCCCCCCCCCCCCCCTGCTAACCAGTAGCTTTTTACACAACCCCCCCATCCCCCCAAAAAATCAACTTGTCACATATACTTACGGGGCTTTCTTTACCTTTGGAATTTTGTTCATGGATACGTTGGCAAATTTTGTTTGTGCCCTATCTGAACGGCCAATAATTTTATGATGCCCCTTCTTTTTATTGTGTGTAATTAGTAATGGCGAGCGTAGCGAGTTGGATTTTTTTCTTCATATTTATACATTTTGGGTGTCTTTATAACCCGAACAAGTTAGAACATTATGAGCAGAAACGTATAATCCAGTGAAACGTTCTACTTTTGTGAGCATTGGTGCAAAGCAGAGATGAGGTGAAAAGCATGCAATAAATCACATTTTTAAATCATGAAATTGGATGTTGTAACATTAGGGGCCTATACACCCTGTGGCTCTACGGTAATGTCTCGACCGTTGATGATTATATAGATGTTTTTCCACCATATCGTCGATTTGCTGTCCAGAAGTCGTCTCATAGTAAAAGTTTTTGAAGTCGATAGGTTTTAAGAAAATTGCGCGAAGCGCAGAAAAAAATGGCATTTACACTCCAAAATAGCCTCTAAAATCACTCCAATCACCACCATCTTTAGTTTAACCAAATTTACACAACCCCCCCCTGTTCAAGAATAAAAAGTTACATAACCCCCCTATTTCAACATATGAAAGTTACATGACCCCCCTACATTTTACCCAACCCCCCCTCCACCATAAATAATGAACGGTCCCTTAAGTTTATACGGACGTCATTTGTACTACCACCTATTCATTAAACAAGTTACGCTTTAACGGCATTATAACCATGCTTCACTCATTACAAATCGATCAATCTGATCTAAAATCGTGCAAGCGAGCCACTCACACGTCGCGTAGCTACTGCGTTGTACAAATACGCCATATCAAGAGCAAACAATAGCCCAACAGACATTAACAAAGTGATTGAACTGAGTGATTACAAATCAAACTGGTTACTCTCTACAATTAGTTCACTGCAACTCAGAAAATATTCATAATACAAGTAAATACAAATGAGCATGGTAAAAAAGCCAATGAAAGGGCACAGGTATTAGATAAAAGCCCTAAGAGAACTCAGAATAACATTTCTTGGTGGTTTTGGCATAAAAGGGTAATAAATAACTAGAAACAGAGTCAGCATTTAACCCCTTTTTAGTTAGTGTACTGTATAGTAAATAATTGACACTGAAAAGCGTAATTGTTAACGATTGTTTAAGAAATTCTTCATACAAGGGGTATATTAAAATAAGATAAATACCCCAGTTCCAGTTAGAGGCCCATGTAATTTAACAAGAGCGATACGGGTTGGTCTATATCCTAAATACGGCCTACCTTGGATTCGTGGTAAATAAACATTTGTATTGTTATTTTATTTAAATATGTCATACCCTCCATTCCAACTGGTCAGGAAGTTTTAATAATGTTACGCACCAGTAACACAATAACAGATGCGGTTCACGATATAAATAATTGCTGTCTACAATTTAACATGGGTTTTGTCTAATGAAGATAGCGATGTAGTATATAGGTATAATGTGGGTGTTATCAACTGAAGAAAGCAATGTGACATATGGGTGCTATTCCCTGGAGACAAATGTGTCGTAACGGTTTAGTGATGTTTATGTTTATGGTCGGTCCGTATGGACATATGCCTATACATACAGCTTGGGCCACGAAATCACGTTAATGAGCTACCTTTTCCTCTACTATAATGGGAGCACTTATTCGGCCAGTCTGAATGAGAGGGATAACATTTGAGTAAACCTATGATACCTATGATAGCTTTTAAATTATTTGAACGATATGAATTAGCAAAATGTATATTTTGTTTAAAACGATTGCGTTTACTCGGAGAGAGACACGGCTCCAGTTCGCGCACGCTGCTGCATTCGTTCGTTTCCGTGCGGTTCCAAAAAATACCGACATACAATACATTTCTTACTGAATCTCCTTGTGATTCTGTGGGTAAGCCTATAAATGATGAGACCAACGTATAAAGCAAAACAGCTACTAACTATATTTTATTTCCATTCTTATTTAGTTTATTGGTTAATTTTATCATTTATTATAAAAACAATGTTTTTGTTAGATTTATTTTAATCAAACTAGAAATGTCCCCTTAATAAAATCGGCAAATCCATCGAGTTACTTACCAATTTCCTGCTTCGAATAACTGCGTTAGTGCACGCGAACATTGCAACGACGAATGCGTTATACGCACAACGTTAATACGTCGGTAACTTTGTGTAGGGCGCACTTGAACATCTAAACGTCGCTGACCATGCGCACTTAAGGTAAGAATTATGCCCCAAACTATATATTATCGGTCTTATAATATATAGTGCGTATCGGCTAAAATTCAGCCAATAACCAATACAATTGCATGTTGACATCCAAACCACGCCCACTATTTAAAAATAAACATTTATCTCATTAGCAGCAGTGTCAACAACATGTGAAACGAACCCTGGTGACAGCAGTTGCTATTGTATTCTCGACCCTGTAACTACGTCAACTAACGACTGGTTCTTAGCTCGCTCTAATTGCAGAAAATATGTCAACGGAGAACTTGCCGACATCTCTACAGTGGCACACAATACATTTATTAAAGATTTGCTTACGGTCGCAGGGTAAGTTAACTTTGGTGTATGATATAAGAATATTCATGTTTTGATTATTAAAATGTAATGTAATTCCCAACAACATGTATTATCTACAGCACGAAAACACAAACCTATGGAAGCCTACGACATAGCGAGATAATATATCTTGACAAGTAGACATACGTATCAGTATTATGTCGACATGGTCTAATAATTTTGCTTACCATGTCAACTTAAAACCATATTAAGCCGTCATGATGAGATATACTATCTTGCCAAGTCGACATCACACAAAGCAGGTCATGGCGTTGACAATCTGGAAATTGAAATGTGAACTACAATATGGTATGTCAACTTCTTTCTTGCAGTGTATCAAGCGCTTGGTTGGGTAACAATGATATAGTCAGTGAGGGAATGTTTCGTGCGCTCCAAAACCCTAATGGTACATCAGCGATATATGACCCAGTCGGCGGCGCATCCACACCTACTAACGACTCCAAAGATTGCGTCGTAATAAACGAAATCGATGGTACATGGGACAACGTAGCATGCCAGAATATAGCTGCCTCTGAGAAAAGCACCCTTTGTCAAATACAAAATGTAGATGACTTCGGCTATGACCCACGAACTGGTAAGTGAAATCAATTCATGTAGTAAAGGTAAAATAAGAGGCCAAAGGAGGTAGAGAAGGGGGTATAAGGGGAGGAGGTGGACTTGCCTTTTTCACCTTCACTTAATCAATACATATTTCTAATTTGCATCATGTTGCTACACAGGTTGCCCGGCTAATTCCGTTGCAAATGGCAACAGCAAATGTTACGGAGTTTACACCATTCATATCTCAGACAAACTGTATAACATTGGTGCCGCAGAGAATTTCTGCAGTGAACTGACGCCCGCTGGAAAGCTTGTTTTACCTGTTGATAGTAATGAAAATACTATTGTACAGAGTCTGGTGAAATTAACCGAGTAAGTACCTTTAATGTGCCTTCGTGTATTATATAGTTATAGTTGAATGAGTTGTCATTCACTATTGAAAACTATTCTCAGAGAACGTTGCTAAGAGGACTTTTACAAGTTTGTCACCGCTTAGATGTACTCGTACAGATTTTGATATCTTTCTGTAAAATTTATTTTCAGTTATGATCATTATCAACATGATTGTGGATAGTTGTACATTTCACTGAATTGATTGCTAATCCGTTTATTCTTTTATTTATGCACAGTAAAAAGATTGAGCGAAAATTTGCCTAACATTATGCCCAACGTTGGATTCATGATTTTGCCAAACGTTGGGTGTAGTATGCTCACATCAATAAGCCCAACACTAGACCCGGTCCACACACCCCTCCTGTGACATCAATACGCCCATACCATACATCGACACAGATGTAAATGCCAGCCTGTCCGTTGCACACGTGTACGAAAACCGTGGCCTAATAATTATATACAACCAGAATTTATCAAGTATTTATGTGTCTGAAGTGTATTTTATTGTATAAGTTTACAAATGAGAATGTTACATTGGGCATAACTACTTACTGAACTAATCATGCTAATAGGAAAATGTCATTATCCAACACGCTGACATCGTTATTACCATTATGTTAGGCGTTTTTATAAACCAACTGTTGGCTGGTTTGTGAATTATTGGGCATTGTAAGGGCCAACACTGGTCGACTTCTAATGTTGGTTGATTTTTTTTCAAATATCGGGCATCGATTTAACCAACGGCTGAATGATTTCTGATGGTGTTTTTTTATGTTGGACGTTTTAATTAATTAGCTGTTGTTAATTGCGCAATCTCCATTGGTTCATTGTTTAATTATAGAGATTTTGTTATGGAACAAATTTGGTTTCCCACAATGGAAATGAAGATTGTCGCATCTCTTGACGAATTCCAAACTAAAAAAAACACAACAAGAAATATAGGAATGTATCAAAGCTTTGATATTATCGTTAAAAAATTGCGTGATTTGCGGGTGTAACCTTGAAATGAAAACCCTTGAGTTTATTAACTTCCATTACAGACTTGCTCAATTTGGGCTTAGAATTGAAGCATCGGCGGATGGAACGTTTTACGACTTCAACACATCACTAAGTACTCCTCTTACTTATGAAAACTGGGATCCCATGATACCACTACTGCCACCAGATCTATCGTTCTTAACATATTACTCCTTCGTGATGAACTCCATTAATGGGAAATGGCAGGCTGAAATCAGTGCACAAGAATTAGGAGTAATTTGCGAATTTGGTAAATAGAATAGTCGTTCATAGCACCCAACAATGAGTCTGGCGACCGGCGACCCCGTCATAAAACCGGAATAGTCCATGCATCGTTTTAAAACATGCTTTAAACTAATTCAATTAAAAATACTGATGTCACTAATATACAGGTCCTATTTGATATCCGGTGATCTGTCGACAATTCAACGTCTTCCGGCAAATTATAAACTATTTTCCCCAAAATTAGACTGCTACCCCTGCTCTATAAATCGAGGGGATTAGACCGTGTCACCTCTTGTCGATCAACAAGGATAAGTGCCCGGTTCCATTCCATGCATGGGGGAACATGCATTGACTGTTGCATTGACTGCTGTTGTTACAGATGGCTAGTTTGATAATGGACACCCCATTCGAATGGACGCGTATACCGACAGGCAAGCTTTTGTTTGGCAGGCAATTCGCGCGCACATTAGCAGGCACGCTCTTGTTTGCTTGGTTGTAACGACGTTACTGATGTCGCCGTCTATATTAAAAACTTGCTCTAGAAAGCTTCGTATGACACCAAATCAATCTGTAAGAGAAACCTGTTTCAGAACGAATTCCCAGAATGACATCCGTGTTGAAACATCCAATATAACAAGAATAGTATTAATAACAAAGCTGTCAGCCTAGTCTGTGAATATGAGTTCTCGATGTGCTCTATTATATTGCCTTGTTTGTTGCAGAGAAAGCTTCATTGAGTGGAGGGGGTGTATCGGGAAATACATTAACAATTTCGCTGTGTGAAAAGGAAGGGAACCTGACAACGTCACCTAAAAATAACGGTAAGCGTAGTTGTTCATCTACGGGTCACCGCCAGATCTAATTGAGCTTCTTGCTATGATGATCCTAATGTTTATATATATGACCCGGGATAAGAAAAAAGGTATTACTCCTCGTATTGCGAAACAGTCTTAAGTTCCGGTTTGAGAGATTTGACTCAGCGTCCCCCATAAATGTGAGCGTCCCCAATAACTGTGAACGTCTCCAATAACTGAGAGCGTCCCCCATAACTGTGAGCGTCCCATATTAAACAGTGGGCGTCCCTTATTAAACTGGGGCGTCCCTCATAACTGAGCATCCCTCATAACTGTGAGCGTCCCCATAACTGTGAGCGTCCCCATAACTTAGACCGTCCCCCTTAACTGTGATCTTTCCACATTAAACTGTGGGCGTCCCTTATAGCTGAGCGTCCTTCATATCTGTGAGCGTCCCCCATTAAACTGTGGGTGTCCCTCATAACTGAGCGTCCCCCATAACAGTGAGACCCCCCCCCCCCCCCCCCCCCACTCCCCATAACTGTAACGTATGCGAAATATCGAAAAATACGTTGGTGTACGCTGATATAAGTTAGGGGTAAGATACGTCGTTAACGTTAAGAGCACGCTGTGATACACTGTGAACATTTGGAACACGTCGAGCCCGCGAAAAACTATTGAGCATGTTTAAAATTTCTCGACGTACTCAACGTGTGCTTAATATGTTCTGCAAGTTCCCGATATGTTCGTGGTACGTTAGACATACGTTTACATACGCTTACATACGTTAGACATACGTTGACATACGCTGACATACGTTAGCTGTACGTTACTCGTAAGTTATAGGTTGGACCTATATATTTATCCTTCTATGTATTTTAATAGTTATCATCTAGGCTGCGTTTACTTGAACAAGCAACACTTGTCCCGCCGTGTACGAAACTCAATGTCTGCAGCGGCATAAGTCATGTGTTCGTTGATACGTTGAGGATACGTCGAGCACGGCAGACATATACGCTACGAATACGTCAAGCATACGTTGGTCATACGCTCGCATACGCTGACATACGCTGTCATAAGTGTGTTATAAGTTAGTGATACGCTATCAATACGTTAGTCATACGCTATGTATACGTTCAATACGCTATGGATACGCTATTGATACGTCCATTCCATCACCGGTGTCGACTTTTCCTACGCAATTCGTTGGGAAGTTGGACGTTCTTGGACTCTGACAATTTTCGAGCTATTTTTTGAATACGTCGGCATACGTTCAGGCCCCGTCCAGGCCATACGCTATGGTGTGACAGGGCCTTAAGCTTCCCCATACTGTAACAGATCCAGAACTGAGAGCGTCCCCTTAACTGTGAGCGTCCCCCATTATTCTATGGGCATCCCTCATAACTGAGCGTCCCCATAACTGTACGCGTCCCTCATAAATGAGCGTCCCGCATAACTGTGAGTGTCCGCCATAACTGTGAGCGTCCCCCATAACTGGGAGCGTCCCCTCGTAACTGCGAACGTCCTCATATCTGTGGGCGTCCCTCATAAATGAGCGTGAGCATCCCCCACAACTGAGAGCGTCCCCCATAACTGTGAGCGTTCCCTTATAACTGTGAGCGTCCCCCCATAACTGTGAGCGTCCCCTCCTAACTACAACAACACCCTCTATGAGTGCTTTATTACAAATCGAACAACAGATGTCAGCCACTATCATTGATAATGTTGTGGTACCCCCGGGGGGCACTCAACTTTTTTGTGGGTAGGGGTGTGCCGCACAGGGTCTTACAAAGGGGGCTACAGAACTGAACTGATGGCATTTTATGACGAAAAATAGGGTCTTAGGAACTGATTTTTTCAAAAACGTAGGTCTTGAGAACTGGCCTATAGTTTAATTTTGATTAACAAGAACGCACATTTTTTGAGTTTTTTGGCTTTAGAACGCAATTATCTAAGAATTGGGGCTTTAGAACGAAAAATTTCGCGATTTTTTATTTTTCAATAAAATTAGGGTCTTAACAACTGATGCAGGCTCAAAAAGGGGTTATAAGAACTAGCAGCAGAGGGTGAAAAAGGGGGTCTTCAGCGCGGCACATATCTATACCCTTTTTCAATGTCAGTGCCCCCCCCCCCCCCCCCCCCCCCCCGGGTGGTACCTTTACTTAGGGATAATGGAAGTGCCTTTTAATGGGTTTTTAATTTACACATTATTAAAATGTTATATGTTTTCTCATTTTCCCTCAGTAAATGAACCAACCTCAAAAACAACTCTGAGTTTCGCGAGCGTTTCAAATCTTGAAACGGATGTCAGGTCAACTGATTATGGTAAGTCATTAGGCAAATTTACATTATAAGTATAAAATAAGGACAATGGAAGAGAAATCGTCTTAAAGGGGCATTGAGAGATATGTATAGGAGTGCGAACTAAATTGTCCTGGAAATCAGTTTGTTTGCACCCACGTAATACTTGGCCATATACTAACTACCATCTGATGAAACCGTTCACCTTAATTTGCCGTCGATCGTGTAAAATGTCACAATTTGGTAATTTCGATGTAGATCACTTCAAAATAGTCAGCACCACTCGGACTTTGTCATGAACATTTCAACATGTT
The DNA here is from genome assembly GCA_035610835.1 of Ophiura sarsii. Lineage (NCBI taxonomy): Eukaryota > Metazoa > Echinodermata > Ophiuroidea > Amphilepidida > Ophiuridae > Ophiura > Ophiura sarsii. The sequence continues at coordinate 58,640,042 of CM069455.1, read as the reverse complement.
TACGTTGGGCACATTATTCTCCAGTAACACCTCTGAGTTCCACAGGTTTTTTTCAAATCTTGCAACGGATGTCAGTTCATTGAATATGGTAAGTCATATGTTGGAGATTTTACCTTCTGACTAGATTTGGGACCAAAAAATGGGACTTTAAAAAAGACTTTCATGAATAATTCAACATTTCTTCGTTACGCTAAGATTAGATATGTTTCATATTATTCTCAGCAGCCTCACAAACACCTACAAGTTTCACTGGCGTTTCAAGTCTTGCAACGGATGTCAGCTCAACTGAACATGGTAAGTCATACATGGTATCATTTATATCATAACAAGATTTTGGCACAATAAATGGGATTTAAAAAAAGACTTTTATGAATAATAAAACATTTCTGTGTTACGCTAAGATTGGACATATTTCATAATATTCTCAGCAGCCTCACAAACACCTCTGAGTTTCACTGGCGTTTCAAGTCTTGCAACGGATGTCAGCTCAACTGAACATAGTAAGTCATATATTGGAGATGTTACATTATGACTAGATTTGGGACAAAAAAGGGACTTTAAAAAAGACTTTCATAAATGATTCAACAATTCTACGATACGCTAAGATAACATTTCTACGTTGCGCTAAGATTGGATATGTTTCATATTATTCTCAGCAGCCTCACAAACACCTACGAGTTTCACTGGCGTTTCAAGTCTTGCAACGGATGTCAGCTCAACTGAACATGGTAAATCATACATAGGATAATTTATATTGTGACCAGATTTGGGACAAAAAATGGGACTTTAAAAAATACTTTTATGAATAATCAAACATTTCTGCTGCGTTACGCTAAGATTGGATATATTTCATAATATTCTCAGCAGCCTCACAAACACCTCTGAGTTTCACTGGCGTGCCAAGTCTTGCAACGGATGTCAGCTCAAGTGAACATGGTAAGTTATTATAGGATATTTTACATTATAACTATATAGCTTTAGGACAAAAAAGGAATTTAAAAAAGACGTTCATGAATAATTCAACGTTTCTACGTTACGCTAAGATTGGATATAATTCATTTTATTCTTAGCAGCCTCACAAACACCTCTGAGTTTCACGGGCGTTTCAAGTCTTACAACGGATGTCAGCTCAACTGAACATGGTAAGTCATATATGGTATCATTTACATTATGACAAGATTTGGGACAAAAAATGGGACTTTAAAAAAGACTTTTATGAATAATAAAACATGTCTGCGTTACGCTAAGATTGGAAATGTTTCATAATATTATCAGCAGCCTCACAAACACCTCTGAGTTTCACTGGCGTGTTAAGTCTTGCAACGGATGTCAGCTCAACTGAACATGGTTAGTTATTATAGGATATTTTACATTATAACTAGCTTTGGGACAAAAAGGAACTTTAAAAAGATGTTCATGAATAATTCAACATTTCTACGTTACGTTAAGATTGGATATATATAATTCATTTTATTCTTAGCAGCCTCACAAACACCTCTGAGTTTCACTGGCGTGCCAAGTCTTGCAACAGATGTCAGCTCAACTGAACATGGTAAGTCATACATGGTATCATTTATATCATAACAAGATTTTGGGACAATAAATGGGATTTAAAAAAAGACTTTTATGAATAATAAAACATTTCTGCGTTACGCTAAGATTGGATATATTTCATAATATTCTCAGCAGCCTCACAAACACCTCTGAGTTTTACTGGCGTGTTAAGTCTTGCAACGGATGTCAGCTCAACTGAACATGGTAAGTTATTATAGAATATTTTACATTATAACTAGCTTTGGGACAAAAAGGGAATTTAAAAAAGACGTTCATGAATAATTACGTTACGCTAAGATTGGATATATTTCATTTTTATTCTTAGCAGCCTCACAAACAACTCTGAGTTACACGGGCGTTTCAAGTATTGCAACGGATGTCAGCTCAACTGAACATGGTAAGTCATATATTGGAGATGTTACATTATGACTAGATTTGGGACAAAAATGGGACTTTAAAAAAGACTTTCATAAATGATTCAACAATTCTACGATACGCTAAGATAACATTTCTACGTTGCGCTAAGATTGGATATGTTTCATATTATTCTCAGCAGCCTCACAAACCCCTACGAGTTTCACTGGCGTGCCAAGTCTTGCAACGGATGTCAGCTCAACTGAACATGGCAAGTCATACATAGGATAAATTGTATTGTGACAAGATATGGGCCAAAAAATGGGACTTTAAAAAAGACTTTTATGAATAAAAAAACAATTCTGCGTTACGCTAATATTGGATATGTTTCATATTATTCTTCTGCAGCCTCACAAATACATCTGAGTTTCACGAGCGTTTTAAGTCTTGCAACGGATGTCAGCTCAACTAAACATGGTAAGTCATACATGGTATCATTTATATTATGACAAGATTTTGGAACAAAAAATGGGACTTTAAAAAAGACTTTTATGAATAATAAAACATTTCTGCGTTACGCTAAGATTGGATTCATTTCATAATATTCTCAGCAGCCTCACAAACACCTCTGAGTTTCACTGGCGTGCCAAGTCTTGCAACGGATGTCAGCTCAACTGAACATGGTTAGTTATTATAGGATATTTTACATTATAACTAGCTTTGGGACAAAAAAGGACTTTAAAAAGACGTTCATGAATAATTCAACAATTCTACGATACACTAAGATAACATTTCTACGTTGCGCTAAGATTGGATATGTTTCATATTATTCTCAGCAGCCTCACAAACACCTACGAGTTTCACTGGCGTTTCAAGTCTTGCAACGGATGTCAGCTCAACTGAACATGGTAAATCATACATAGGATAATTTATATTGTGACAAGATTTGGGACAAAAAATGGGACTTTAAAAAATACTTTTATGAATAATCAAACATTTCTGCTGCGTTACGCTAAGATTGGATATATTTCATAATATTCTCAGCAGCCTCACAAACACCTCTGAGTTTCACTGGCGTGCCAAGTCTTGCAACGGATGTCAGCTCAAGTGAACATGGTAAGTTATTATAGGATATTTTACATTATAACTATATAGCTTTAGGACAAAAAAGGAATTTAAAAAAGACGTTCATGAATAATTCAACGTTTCTACGTTACGCTAAGATTGGATATAATTCATTTTATTCTTAGCAGCCTCACAAACACCTCTGAGTTTCACGGGCGTTTCAAGTCTTACAACGGATGTCAGCTCAACTGAACATGGTAAGTCATATATGGTATCATTTACATTATGACAAGATTTGGGACAAAAAATGGGACTTTAAAAAAGACTTTTATGAATAATAAAACATTTCTGCGTTACGCCAAGATTGGAAATGTTTCATAATATTATCAGCAGCCTCACAAACACCTCTGAGTTTCACTGGCGTGTTAAGTCTTCCAACGGATGTCAGCTCAACTGAACATGGTTAGTTATTATAGGATATTTTACATTATAACTAGCTTTGGGACAAAAAGGAACTTTAAAAAGATGTTCATGAATAATTCAACATTTCTACGTTACGTTAAGATTGGATATAATTCATTTTATTCTTAGCAGCCTCACAAACACCTCTGAGTTTCACTGGCGTGCCAAGTCTTGCAACAGATGTCAGCTCAACTGAACATGGTAAGTCATACATGCTATCATTTACATTATGACAAGATTTGGGACAAAAAATGGGACTTTTAAAAAGACTTTTATGAATAATAAAACATTTCTGCGTTACGCTAAGATTGGATATATTTCATAATATTCTCAGCAGCCTCACAAACACCTCTGAGTTTCACTGGCGTGCCAAGTCTTGCAACGGATGTCAGCTCAAGGGAACATGGTAAGACATTAGGCGATTTTTTTATTATTATATTTGACTTACTTAGGGACAATGACATTGATTTATAGGAGTTTGTTTTTATTTAACATCGGGTTGTTTCTAGAAACGATATTTTTCTTCGCCAATCAAAGCTATTTATTCAGAGTCTTAAAACAGTAATGTTTTGAACGGAATGGACTACATGAGACCCACCTTCATTAATCTGTATTCAAAAATGACTGAGTTGCACCAGTTAAATATTACAATCTTATGTTTCACATGTTTCCGTTGTTTCTATAGCGAAAAGAACGACTAACGCTACGACTACAAGCTCTAGAAAATACATCGGATTAGGTATGTTTTCATCCTCCTACGCACCGACGATGCCACAATATTGTACCGCGTGATGGCCCGATCTATCTAGTGCACCTCCCCGCTTGCCGATTAACTTGTTAAAAATTAACTTATTTTTGAAGCTGATCCGTATTATAGCTCAGACGTTTAGAGTCTCTTCAAGTACGCACGCGACCCGGGTTCGATCCCAGGCATGTGCGGAGACTGATTTCCCCCTCAAATATGCCCGTTTGTCTTTCCTGATACTACATGTAGTTTATTTCACACAAATACGCCCGGGACAACCGCACAAGATGGGCAGAGTCAAATTCATTTGAAATAGTTACCTAAAATACTGTTCAAACGCAACCGAGAATCCATATCATATTACACATTTATTATTCATATACCTTAACTAGTCATATCTATAATTATATATCACAAACATGTATTTCAGCTGCTTGTAAATTAAGTATTTCGGCTGCTTGAAATTCTTAATAAAGGCTTTGTAAACATAATAGTGCTCGTTTATCTGCTGCCCATGTAAACACATCCTCTGTGGTCCGTAGTGGGTATTCCTTCGCCGCGATAGCGAATTAGGATGGCTGGGTTCGATTTCGTGTATTTTTAATGTCTTTGTTAATTTCATTCACGCCAGTTTGTCCGAGTGAAAAATATTCAGCAACTCTGAATGTAATGCTTTTGAGGAAGCCTCAGATGCCTCACATGCTATCCATCTTGACTTCCAAACACAGACCCAAGATCGGGACCAAAAAGTGTTTGTAACAGCAGCCCGTGTGTGCACTTGTATTTAAAATTTGATTTAATGATCAGTTCCGTATCAGTCAGCGTATCAGACTTTCGCAATCATACGCGGATTAATCCCCCCCCCCCCCCCCCCCTCCCGGGTGCACTCAACTTTGTTTGGGTAGTGGTAGTGGTTAAGAGCTAGCAGAAGAGGGTGAAAAGGGGGTCTTCAGGGCGGCACGTACCTATAATATCCCCCCCCCCCCCTCCAGGGCTTACTACCTGCTATAGCTCATAGCTATGCTCGGAAACAAGAATATATTCCGGTCGATATGCTTAGAAATCAATTAACACTTGATTAATTAAATTTCCTAAAAAAAGAAGATAACCAGTGGACAGTAGGCTTTCCAAAACTTTGGTTTCATAATCTATTTTAGGTTATGTGCAAATATGTGCCTCGTAAAATATTAAACAACAACCCGGTAAACAGATGAGCAGGCTGCTGGCGAAAGGAAACGCCCGAGATAACGACGATTTGCTAAGTAAAAATGAATTTATATGCGCGAGCAGTATGAGTTATGTATGCGGGTGTGTGCATAAGAGCCCTACTAAGGCCGCGTGTTTGGGCAAGGCACAGCTCGCGCGATATGCATATTGTTGTTTGAAAGTACTCGAACTGGATGGTTTCTTGTCGTCACATTAGCGAATCCCAGTGGAGAATGTGTACGTCTGAAGTCTACCCTCATCAGTCATCTTTGGTAAAGGTCAATCAAATTTCTGTGTCCACGAATCTCGGCTTTGTTTGGCTGCCATGCGTATTCAAATTGGGTTACACCCTTTTTCCATTCTTGGTTCATCCCGTAATCTGCTCCCATACCAGAAGATAGCTTTTAAAAATGGTTTTATTCAGAAATTATATTGAATACATTAGGCCTATGTCAAAGTATAACTCCGTTGTAGGATGAGAAATATTTATTGGCATCACGGTTTCCTTTTCTTTTTTTCTTCTTTTCTTTTTGTACTTGTACTTTTTGTGCCCTTTTAATCCTAGTTTCTGACAGCAATGAAAACCAAGAATGTGCCATTCTCTAATAATATATTGCATGTGTCTCGATTTATTCAGCTCTTGTCTTTTATATTTGGCTAGATAGCCAATAATATCAACCGTTTGACATGAAATTAATCATAATTATCAATTTTTCGTTATTTTCCCTCATGCCACAAAAAGTTGACGAATTCACAAAGATGTACGAGGATTATGTCAAAAGCCATGTAAGTTGCATTGTTCTAATTGATCCGGTGGTCAGTGAATGTGTTGTTTTAAATCGCTAGGGGTGGGGCGTTTAAGACAGGGTTTATAAGTTATATAGCGCATGATGTTAATTATTCTCTATCATGTGAATGTCGTCAGAGTTCCCTGCCCGTTACGCCACTATCAATCTAACAAACCCTGTTGGATTGATACGGATTCGTAGAGGGGAATATGCAAGCTTCTTTCACAGACCCGATTCAATATCCAGATCGAATTTCCGATATTCGAATGTCACTTTATTGAATATCATATGGTTAACGAAGGTGACTCAGTTGATGGGGTTCCTCGTCTCTGTTCATGATATCTTTCCTTTCTGTTTCATGCAGAAGTTTAATGAGGTGTTTCGGGTAAGACACGACAAACGTACCAGTACGTATCAAATTAATCTACATTGTACCCATCGTGTAATTTCCATATTTAACATGTTCATACCAAACAGATTGTGCCGAACCAACTTATTTCTTTCTGGGACAATTTGACGTCACAAGTACCGGATAGAGACGAGATAGTTGTGTGGAATAGCCTCAGTAAGTTATAACATTATTGTTCAATTGGGCTTGAATTCTGCATGAGTGCCAAATCTGGTAACCATACGCCATTCGGAAGTGCAAACATGTTGGTGTGGGTTGTTTGTTGTTGTTGGGGGTTTTTTTTTTTGGGGGGGGGGGGGGCGAATTTCAATGTTTCCGAAAATCACGAAAAAAAGATACTAGGCAATAAGATCTAGAAACACTTTCAATTTGGATTTGGATATTTGAAATGTATTAATTACATTAATTAAACTTATTTTAAATTTACACATTTGTAAATAGTCATTACTAGCCCGATATATTTATTAATATACTTCGACAATGATAGTGTCATTTCATGAAAATGCTCTCCAATGAGTTTTCAAAAAATTGACAATTTTTAAACACGATTTTTATAAACTGCTGTATTTTTGAAGTGTGTCGTTATGTCTGAGCAGTGACGAATTAATGTCTTATTAATTGTGTAATTGCTTTGATAAAAGAAATACGACGGCTCCAAATAACCTCGGAGAATTCCATTGAACATCTGACTGTTGCATTAAACGAGATCACTATTGAAATTCCATCCGATGCCTTGGCACTTATCGGTAACGGTAAGATAACAACATCAATAAAATCATTACAGCAATGTTCAAACAGCCTTTCAGATTCCGGCGTGTACAGGCTGGGATTCTGCCCTAATGAATATTTAAAGGAAACTTTACGTGGAAGACAATTAAAGGTGAAAGAATACAATGTACGTACTTCTAATCAACATCATCATCATCTTTATCATTATCAAGGCGGTCTTGAGCAGGAGTGACTAGCTGTCTTTCTTGGATCATATCTTCATTGTCCTCTATAGTTTGATCAGTTCCAAATTTGCGAAGCCTTGTTACAGCAGCGAATACATACAGATGGACGATGGCGCGCTGCGGACAACAATCGCATCATATGCGTGACCCGTGCGTTACTTTTGCGCGCGGAGAGAAAAAAACCTCATTGTTCTCGCCAATTTGGAACTGATTGAACTATTGTAATCGTTGTATCAACAATCAAAACCACTCTTTACATTTACAAACAAAGACTTATATATCAGGTCTCATTTACAATAGACATAAGATCATCATTTTATATTTATAACCATTACCATGGTTATAACTCTTTAACCCATCAACGATACAGAGGTGTCTAAGAGGTCGCCGTTTAGAGGTTTATCCGTGGATTAAACAGCACGGAATAAACCTAGCACGAAATACAATTTTGACGGATTCAAGGATTATACAGCTTTATTCCGTTATCATAGTAATGAGGTCTTTACACTGGTCTATCTTTTGAATGTCTTACACCAAGGATATTCCAGATTGATGATCAACTTAAAATAAGTATTGAAGTATAGGCCTAATACTTGTTATGTATACAGGTTACATCGTTATTGGTATACTGGCAATTGACGAAAACAACAACACCATGGATGGAGTTGACAAAAGTGTCCGATATTTGCTTGGTCCAACTGTTGTGTCCGTCAGTATCTTTGATGCCAGTGAAACTCAGCAAGAATATCCAAAGGGAAAACCAGTCAAGATTACGTTTCCAATCGAGGTAGAAATGCTGACAGTCCCAATTATGTGTATAAACGTTAAAAGGCGTTTTCATCAAATGTTTTCGGTTCAGGGTTTGGTGGGGGGGGGGGGGGGGGGGGGGGGGGGGGGGGTCTAGGTTGATTTGAACCACATTTGGAAACACATTTTCTCAATGTTACCGTGGACCTACCACTTAGTTTTATATGTAAAATTAAAGTGTATTTCAAGACGTTTCAGAAAATGCGTGTTATTTTGATCTGGTTGCCATGGTTACTATGCAAGGCCTCTGATTGGCTAAACACGGGAACAAACGTAACTAGAAAACGAAATGTTGCATATATACATGGTGTAGATGATGTATCTGTATAATGCAAATAAAACCATGAAGCCGGATTTTTGTATACGGTTGCCATGAACTGACCAATCAGGTAATTTTGTATCGTAATTCAAATTTAAAAACAGATATTAAAAATCAAGCTTTATGGTGTCATAGCCCCTTGTGTGCTTAACATCTAGTCCATATCCCATGGTTATATGAGCTTTCATTTTTGAGTTACGTTTGTTCCCACATTGCAAGTTTGTGTGTTTTATAGTTCTGAGATATCGCGCAAAACGTATTGAAAAATATTAAAATTGGCAAGAAAGAAATAAGTTGACATTTGGGATAAAAATAGTTGTTCAATTATGGAAGAGCATGAATTTAGAAACATTTTGAGCCATTTTTGGTGAAAATCGCAGTTATGTTATTGATTTTTAAAAATAAATGGCTTACAAATAGCCGGGTGAGAAAAATAAAGAAATACATAAGAAATTACGTTGACCTTAACATGTTGATGATTTTGATGTGCAATTAATTATTTCAATATTTTAATAAATAAATTTTCTACATACAAATGTATACAAAACACCACCGATTTTGTTGAGACACCCGAAGCTTAATTGACCATAACGTCAGAACCGAAAATCCAACTTACCTCAAACAAAAAGCATTTCATTTTTGTCCGAAGCACTGAATTTTAATATCTGACCAACCTAGACTCCCCCCCCCCCCCCCCCCCCCCCTTCCCCCTTAACCCCTTGGGCACTACCCGGCTATCTAAGAATGTTTACGATTGGGTAATTTCTAGATATGCTCATTTGAATAACCAATTGAAATACTGCTTCCGAAATATTTCACTCAATCTGAGATCCCAGTGATCTATCATCAAAACGTTACCCACATCACAGCAAGGGACAAGGCAGAAGCTTTTTGTCAGACATTTGCAGAAAAATGCAGACTCCAAGGTGCTAAAGACCAGGCCCCAAATGTTCATCCTTCAACAAACAAATCTCTTGACAAACCTAAGGATGTGAGAAAACTACTAAAACACCTCAACCCAGATAAAGCCACTGGACCAGACCTTATCCCAACCAAGGTTCTAAAGGAATGCTGTGCTGAGCTCGCCAGCCCGCTCTGCAGGCTTTTTGACCTCTGCTTCAAGCATGGTGTGTTTCCAAACCAATGGAAGATAGCCTCGGTCACTCCAATTCACAAGAGAGGCTCCAAGTCTGACCCAACAAAGTATCGTCCCATCTCGCTGCTAAGCAACATCAGCAAGATCATGGAAGCTGTAGTACAGAAACAACTCCAACGCTTTCTTCTAAGCAATAACCTGATTTCCAGCAGACAGTTTTGATTTAGAGCAGGCCACAGCACAGCTGATCTCCTCAACATCCTGTCACAGAAGTGGAACCACTCCCTAGACCATAGCAATGAAGTTTGTGTCATCGCCCTTGACATTAAAGGAGCTTTCGACAAGGTATGGCATAACGAACTCTGCTCGAAACTGTTGGCTAAAGGTGTTACTGGAAGACTGCTTTCGTGGATAGACAACTATTTATCTGATAGATCCATCAACGTCGTCATGTCAGGTCAGGCATCCAACACTGCTCCAATAAATGCTTCTGTTCCACAAGGATCTATCCTTGGCCCACTACTGTTCTCTGTTTTTATTGATGACCTTGTAGATGTTTGTGACAACGAGCTATATCTATATGCCGACGACTCAACACTCTTTGCACCCATTAAGTCATCAACCGATCCCAACACAGTAGCTGCAAGTCTCAACAGAGATCTAAGCAACATGAAAGTATGGACTGACAAATGGAAAGTGACCTTTGAGCCTACCAAATGCAAGACCATGGTAATCTCCAGGAAAAGATCCCCATCTGAACTTGATATCTACTTTGGAGAGTGCAAACTACCATCTACAAAAGAACTGGATATCTTGGGCGTCACCATTGACAGCAAGCTTACCTGGTCAAAGCACATCTCAGGAATTGCAACTAAAGCTGGTCAAAAGCTTGGCGCTCTACGCAAAGTTGCAAACAAACTGGAGGCTAAAGGTAGATCTACTGTCTACAAGTCGCAAGTCCGCAGCATTATGGAGTATGCTTCACTAAGCTGGGCGAATGCTTCACCCACCATCCTAAGCCAGCTTGACAACATCCAAAAGAAGGCACTTAGAATCATTGGAGTTAATGAAGCTACTGCTCGTTCACAGCTCAAAATTGACAGCCTGCTTCACAGGCTACAGGTAGCAGCGGCTACGGTCTTGTACAAGATGCATACTACCAACTGCCCACAAGATCTAGCAGGGTTACTTCCCGCACCATATGTCCAACGCCGTGCTACCCGTTCGAGCGTATCAATGCCAGTCCATGCTCTTTCTCTGCCGACAGCCAGAACTCGCTGCTTAGACAGAAGCTTCATTCACACTGCTGTTCCCTTATGGAATAGTCTTCCAGATGATATTGTTGGTAACATTTCAGCAGCTGGTATCCAGGCTTTCAAGTGCCGCGTGCACGGTCATCTTCTCACAAACTCTTAACTTGTCATAGCCTTCACACTCTTTCATGACACCCTTCATTCAAGTCCTTTCAACATCCGACTGATACATATATAATAGCATGGTGGTCATGGGTTAAGTGTAGGTTAATGCTTGGTTGGGGAGATGGTGGTCTGTAAAGCATGTAGCCAGCTGGGCTGGTGATACGGTCATCCAGCGTTCGAAATAAGAGAAATATATTGGTCATCCACCGGATAACCTAGGTTGGGATTTTGGTCATCCGCCAATATTTTCGGTTATCCGCATTTTTTTCAGTGGCAAGCTCAAAAATCATATTTTAAGCGAGTCTTCATATACACATACATATAATTATTGACAACTCCACATTAACCTCTATGCTCCATAAACAACTTTCTCTTTATTTTACAATCACCTCTCCTTTAACTACTATTTTTCTTCAGTCACTTATTTGTTCTAGTCGTCACATTATTTCAATACGTCTCTCAATAGGACGACCAGCTGTAAGCCCTGAAATGCATCCTGATGATCCTCTTCTTCACTCGTATCTCCCGACTCCATTGGATCTGTATCCAGGTCATCCTCATCCGACTCAGCCTTAAGTTCCACAACTGCAGGGTCGGTGTCGTCCGCTGTGTCAGTGTCATCTTCATTTGCAACTTCTAATGCATCCGGATGATCCTCTTCTTCACCTTTATCTCCCGACTCCATTGGATCTGTATCCAAGTCATCCTCATCTGACGCAGCCTCAAGTTCCACAACTGCAACTGCAGGTCGGTGTCGCCAGCTGTGTCATTGTCATCCTCATGTGCAGCTTCTAGGGTTGGTTCATTCGCGACCATGACTTGTTCTTTCAGTACGTCTCTCAATATGACGGTCAGGTCTATATATAGCCTCTAATGCATCCTGGTGATCCTTTTCTTCACTTTCATCACCCATCATTTTGGTCATCCGCCGGATGATCGGCCAAGAAAAACTGGTCATCCGCCGGTAGATTTGGTCATTTCGGATGACCGGATGGCCGCTATTTCGAACGCTGGATGCCCCAACAGGTGACAACAGGCAGCTCCTGGTAGATTTAGTTCCCAAGTTTGTTGTGTAGGTTCTCTTGATGCCCATCAGACCTCCAGATATTATTATTTTTCTATAATTTATATTTTGATGTTGTTCTCTATGTTTGGGCTTTTATCTTATTATTATGTCACTTTCATTGGCATTTTTAACCTCTGCCCATTTGTGTGTCTTGTTTTATGCATATTTTCTGAGTTGCAGTGAACCAATTGATTGGCCTTTCAGAGCTCTCTTTCGAGAGTTACCAGTTTGATTTTTAATCACTCTGGTCATTAACCTTGTTAATGTCTGTTGGGCTATTGTTCACATTTGCGCTTTATATACAACAACAAAAAACCCCTCAAATACCGTATACACTAGAGACATAGTCCTTTAACAATGCCTTTGATTGGAGCAACAAATGATGTATCCATGAGTCTAATTCATCGGATATGCTTTTAATTAAGAGAATGTCACTAATAGAGACCAAAGGGGCAGTGTAAACTCAACATCATTGCGTCTTACGTGCGTTACGAGCAAGAAAAAAAGCGTGTTTATTTATGCTGCTAATCCTAAACCAATTGTTGATATTCATCGTCAGTTTACTTTCGCCATAAAGATAATGATGATAAGATAAACTGTCTACCTTATAAGAAGAAATTAAAGTCAATTGGACGAGTTCCAATTCGTCCATTTGATTTTAACTTATTCTCGCTCTGATGCATAACATTGGTTACTTCTATACGATCACTGCATGGATATAGCCAGACTCATATTCTTAATATCTACGCCAAGTACCTTTATCAGAAGATGAATTTCTTGATTATATCACCATTTTAAACGAAATTTATCCAACAGATACAAAATTACGATATTCAATAGTAACCTTATCATTAGTTACCTCACCATTGAATGTCACCTGTCACCTCACCATTGAATGTCACTGTTCATATCACCTACCTCACCATTGGATGTCACCTTTCATCAAAGCGATATCAACAAATGCTGGTTGATATTTGGTATTTTTTTGTTGCCAGAAATTCAAGACATATGAAAAAATCTAAGTTTTTGTCCATTGCTGTATATTTTCTTTCAGGATCAACATCTCCAAAATCATCAGCAGTATAGAGGGCGTGCCTGTGGCTTTTGGCGGGAAGAGTAAGCGTCGTTTATACATTGCTTCTGTTGTTGTTATTGCTATTTGTTTGATGGTTTTATTGCCCGTGGTAGCTCGCGAAACAATACATGAGAACATTTGTGGATCATCATACCTGTAGCGCTCATAACATACAAAGGGAGTGTACTTCTAGTTTGAAGAACAACTAAAATAAATTGTCGTATGTGACATGACCATGCGTTTCTTTCCTAGGGTTTGATACATTGCAACTAATTATTAACGTTAAACTCTACAGTCATCAAAAAAAGTAACTATACAGGTAATAAATGTACTTTTAACTCTAAATATATATATCCTACCAAGAAATATTAAATCATAAAGTTGTTGAGACATTTATCTTCTTTAATATGAGATATTGCACGCTAGGATCGGTTGAATATTCAAGAAGCGACAATCCAAATTGTAAGGTAAAGTCACAATTTCAAATTCACATTTTACATTTCATCACGGGGGAGAGAATGACAGGTAGCGTGTGTGTGGCGTATTGATCCATCGGAACAATGCGGCCGACTGTCCAACCTGCACATGCATCCCCCAATTGCACTACCGGTAATCAATAAGATACCCGTAGATTTGGTCCGCGTGTAGAAAATAAAAATGTGAAAATGAAAATCGGACTTCTCCTTACATTTCTGAGTGCCACTTCCTCAATAATCACCCGATCCTAGCGTGCAATATCTCATATTAAAGAAGACAAATTTTTCAACAACTTTATTATTTAATATTTTTAGGTAGGATATATATTATAAGAGTTAGAAGCCCATTTTTTACCTGTATAGTTACTTTTTTGATGACTGTATATCTATCATACACTTCGAGAAGTGTATCTAGGCATTTTCTAAAATCAAAACATTAATGTAATAACAAATGTCATATATTGTAGTGCAGTAAAATTGAATCACAATTCATATTTTAAAAACATGTAGGTAATGTAGGTAATATCATTGGTACCATATTTTCAATAAACCAATTCATACTTTAGATAGATATTCATGTAATTTTTTTGATATATACGACCACCAGGTTATTATACATTATTCATAGTTTTCATAGGTACGAACCCATCAGAAAAGTAAATTTAAGCTTGACGTTGTCACAGGGAGAATAATCGATATTGCGATAGGTAATTCTTAGTTAATTGGAGCATGTTTACACATTTAAGGATAATTGGCCACAATATTATATTGTGATGTTTTATTTATCAACGGCTTACCAGTGACATTTAGTTTGTTAAATATAGAACTTAATTAACTAAGTGGTGAAACAGTTTTAACTTAAAAGTTGGATGATATATGTATGGCATAATCACATTCATACAAAACGTTTACTAATTCAATGTATATAATGATCATCAAAATATGTTATTGTATAACGACAATGAGAATAGTGATCATAGTTGGTGGTATTGAAAAGGATAGCGATTTTGATATCAGTTTATTTTGCACTCATTATAGAATTTTATTTTTGATTCTTAGCTACAATAAGAGATTGTATATTCATGTAAATTGGTTAACATATAAGACCACCCGGTTACACTATTCATACACGCTAGTAGTTACGAACCAATCAGAAAACAGAAGTGTATAATTGCACTCCGCGTGCGCCCCGTACATGCGCTCACCACACGCTTTGTTTTGATTCGTTGATTCACGCAGTCAAAGGTCCGCCGAGTTTTACTGCGGGTGATTATCCTATAATCACAATCATGCACTGTTTATATAGCTCATCAATTATCCTTATCATAATTTATACTAGCTATTAGGAGATATTGAGTTTAACTTATATATCGATCTGCAATCAGTATAATTAAGAATGCGTTTGCTTGCTAGCCTTTCCGATAAAAAGGGTGAACGCTGCTGGCGGGACCGATCTCATTTTCATTAAAAACAGCAGGTGATAGTCAGGTTCTGTTATTACAATAATGATAACAGTATGTACATAGTTTATGACATGGGAAATTGCATAAAGAAGAAAAAAATAACTTTAATCAAAAATATAATAATTCGTATTCATGTTTGTATGTGGGGCACGCTAAGAGCCATGTACACCTGTAACAAGATGTTTTATACCGATTCTTGCACAGCCTGTGGTCAGAAGAAGGATCAGAAGTGTCTACAGAAAATTCAAATGACACCCACGTGACGTGTATTTTTACACACCTGACATCTTTCGCCGCGTTATTCAGATTTACGGATGTAAGTAATATCGAACCGTTTAAAAACAATGTTGTCAATTTTTAGTTTCGAATGTTGTCATTTTTCCTAATTAAACTAGAAACGTCATGTCTGTGCATTGAAAAGTGTATAGCAGCGCCTAACCATTATCATAGGTTTCAAGTTTCAAAACAGTATTCTTTATTAAAATAAATTACCTCTATAGTTAAATAAAGGATTTGTTTCTTTATTTAAAGTGATCGACGCTCTCTATAGTTGACAATTGAAAATGCTATTGTTTTAACAACACAGCACTGTTCTGTATTAAAAGTGAAAGGCGCCCTGTAGAGTTGACTAAGGAAAATGCCGGGTTTTTTAAATACATTAGAATGTAATGAAAAGCTGAATGCAAACTGCTTATCCACAAAAATAGCCTGTGAAAGTAAATATAATAATTATAAGAGGGCCTGACGTTTCGATCCTAACAGAATCTTTATCGAAGGCAATATATTGCCTTCGATAAAGATTCTGTTAGGATCGAAACGTCAGGCCCTCTTATAATTATTACATTAGAATGTTTTAAAACAAAGTGCAACACGGCATTAACAGTTGACTTAAGGAAAGGATAAGTTATTATAATACTTTTAAATATACATCAGGGTGTTTTCCAGGAAAGTGCACTGTTCCATCTAAATGGTAATTTTAGGAAAACTTTTAGCTTTCTTACTAACAATTCATTCCGGACTTATCGATATTGTTGTATATCTTTCGAGTAATACAACTGTTTCCAAACAAATTATCGGCATGCCCCATGTTGTTTTTGATCTGATTGGGTTTTTTTTCTAGGATAAAAGTATGAAGTATTTACAAGCTGTGAAGGTACTGACCATCATCGGGTCTGCGATTTCTGTCATTGCACTGATGTCTGCACTGACTATCCTGGGAATTTTGTGGTAAGAGCGTGTTTAAATTATATTTGTTGATCATATATTCTCTTCATGGTTTGTGGTTTGATTTATATTCTGGACCTACGTTAATCGATTTAAAAGTGGGCGCTCCGATCAAAATTCACCTTTTCCCATCAACATTCAAGACTTTAGTTTCAGAGTAAGCCCATGCTTCCAATTACCCCTGCGCCAAAACTAGCAGGCTTTTCGAAGTTGGCCAGTGAGCTATTACGTCTTTTATTACGTAGTGTAGTACGTACCAAAGGAAATTTGGGATCAATTTTTGCTTCTATCATAAAACCACTGGAGCGATTTCGCTCAAATTTTGAAATACGCCTGTAATTATTTCCTTTCATGAAAAAGAACAATGTTGGCGTAAATTGAGTAACCCGACTGCGTATCTTAATCATGTAGTACCAATTATGGTGATAGAACCACAATAATTATGATCAATGGAAATCAGCAATTAATGTTTACCTCCGATCTCAGTACACCGTATTTTAAATGCAGGTTCCATTTAGTAACGAATGTCGTCATATTTGGACTGTATTGAGGTGTCTTTGTTTTGATTTGTGTGTTTTCACACCGACCTGTTGATCGATCTTAAAGCGTGTTTTTACTGGGCAACTTGACGGTAATTACCGTTATGTTGCCTCGTAGAAACAGCAAAATAACGCTAATTACCGTTAAGGTTTCTTACGGCAAAAGCCTGGAACCAGGTTTGTTAATGGTATTTAACGCTGACTTGTCCAGTAGAAACAGCCACCGTTAAATCTTACCGCTAAGTTCTTGTGACCCGGAAGTATACACGTATACACGCAGGATGCCACGAATTTCATGTTCATTTATTGTGTGCGTGTTGTTAACAAGCAATATTAAAAGACAAGGAATAACGACGGCAGTCTTTTTCAAGTGGGGCGGCATATTTTTATAACGAAAGGTCCAATGTCGTCGCCCATCGATTAGGACGCTTGTAAAATTAGCGGTAACTTTTTGAGAGTAGAAACGGGGGATTAAAAAGTTAACGATACTTACCGTTAAGTTAACTTAGCGTTAACTTTCCAGTGCCTCGGTAGAAACACGCTCTTATTGCTCGACAGTCGGCAATCGATTGCAGAAAAGGCGACCTCCAATTTCAGTGTGACCAAAACTCCAAAAGGGAAAATGAAGGATCGAAATAGATGTAACGATTTCCACACAACAACATCAAGATAAGAATGAGGCTGGTCCAATCGCTGCGAAAGATAGATGGACACTCTGCTCCTATAAACACTACAAAAGGATCGAACGCCTGTACTCACCCATGTACAATGTTATTAAACAGGTGAAGGCCTGATCGACCTGTTTAATTTTTCATAAAATCTCAAACAATTTCGATTTTATTTTATTTTTTTATTTTTTTATTTTTATTTTATTTTTTTGTTGTTGAAAAGTTTTTATTTTCTTTATTTTTTTTCTCAAAAAATGTTAAAATTCACACAAATGTTCGCGAACGTTTTAAAAAACAAGTAAAAAAACACACGACCGAGAGACCCTTGCCCGTAGAACAGGAGTGTTTTCGCCGTCGCCTAAGTGGTGATAAATCGTAAATGTGTCTAATCGTTAATCGTTATGATCTGTTAACGTTACTTTTACAGGAAAAGATCGTCATTAAATAAAGAAAGACTAACCGTTCATGTCAACTTAATGGTTGCCATGGTATGGTCTTATTTTTGGCTCCTTTTGAGTGATTCGGTCAAATCAAACTCCGTAAGTAGTAAACTTTAGCTGCTCCACCTAAATTGGGAAACTTGTATTAGCTAAACTCACTTTTTGTCATTGTCGCCAATAAATAGCATAGCAGCTTCAGACTTAGATCAATGTCCTTGCGGCTTAGCTACACTGGGCGATGAAATTGCGAAACTTGACCTACAGGGTGAGTCAGAAAGAACGGGCAATTTTTTGCAAAGGCGTCGCGATCACAAAAGATTTAGGCATGCATATTCAAAACCAACAAGCGTTATATTCGTCCAACCCATCTGTTCATTTTGATCGAATAGCTACCGAAGAAGCAATCTTCATCCAACGTGCGAAACGTTCACAGAGCGAAAGCTCAACATAACCAGCGTATTGATAACAACGCTGTCACCTGTTTAAAATTCTGGACATGTTTACATTTACCGGCCTACTTTATTTCTGTTCATCAGACGGCATGCTTGATTATCACCATCTTGCTACATGACGCCTTCCTGAGCGTCTTTACTTGGATGGCAATAGAGGCGCTTCATTTATATCGCATGATAATAGTTGTATTTGGTGCTGAGCGAGATCTCAAGTGGCTGTATCTGTCTATTGGATGGGGTAAGTGACACCCCCCCCCCCCCCCCACCCTCCCCGATTTACTCACGTAAATAAGGTGTACAGTTGTGTATGTCAGACGGCATGCTTGATAATCACCATCTTGCTACATGACGCCTTCCTGAGCGTCTTTACTTGGATGGCAATATAGGCGCTTCATTTATACCGCATGATAATAGTTGTGTTTGGTGCTGAGCGAGATCTCAAATGGCTGTATCTGTCTATTGGATGGGGTAAGTGACCCCCCTCCCCCCCCCCCCCCCCCGAGTTACGCACGTAAATAAGGTGTAGGGGTGTGTGTGTGCCATTAAAATGGATCACTATAGTGGTGTTTTTCAAATACCTGAACATGGGTATGATCTGTGCTAGAAACCCTAAGCATAGGTCCGAAACACAAAGTGTTCCAAGGATTTACCTGAATAAAATCCGAGTTAGTGAATTTTATTCACTAATGCAATACACTACAAACGCTATACCTTCTCCGGGTTATTGTCACATGTGTCATGTGTGTGATAGTCTGGAACTGGTTTCAATATGTCAAGCTCTTCCTTGAACTTGTTCAACTTGCGCCCAACTCAGCAATATACTGTTAGTAATTTAACTTCGTATAGCGGTCCCTTTGACAAATGTTCAAACAGCTTGATTTTCCCAAAATATGGGGAAAACACATATCTCTCGTTTGGAAAACCTATTTGAATTAAATAAAATGTAGGTCATAGCTAATATTTATTTTTGCTTTGCATTGCATTAAATGTATTCATTTTTGGTATTTCAACTGGATTAAAAAGTCGGCGAAATATCTTGACTCACCCTGTATTGCTGTCGTGTCTTTTTTTTCTTTTCTTTTTCTGATGACTTCCTTTTATTGATACTACTACATACAGGAATACCCGTGCTTATTTCCGGCATAACGGCCGCAATTGGCAGAGAAAAGCTGAACAACTTTGAACAACCACGGTATGGTAGCTGTTTTAATTTCAATAACTTGTTCCCAACCTGACTCAACTCAACAAACAAACCAGGAAGCTAGGGAGTAGGCTTTGATATTCGGATAGAAATTTATTAGTACTCGTGTTAGTATCAGTTTTAACAAACGTGTTTAGTCGAAATTGTAGGGGACAATAAAATACAGACAATTTTCGAACATGTTAAATCAAAATTTGCTTGCATGGGTACTTTATGCCTAGTACCACTGCAGTACCAGTTAAGTACCACTACAATAGCTACTGTGCGCCTATAGTTGTACCACCCTGGTACTATACGGTCTACATTAACACTTGTCACGCGGAAGACGTCTGCAGACGACATTCCAAAAGTTCACTTTTTGTTTCAAAAATGTCAAATTTGTTGAATTTCATTACAATATTTGGAATCAACATCAAAAGTGCATTGAAATAAGTACAAACATGCCTAGTATTGGCTCAGTAATTTTTGAGATATACTTTTTGAAACTTGGGAAAGGTTTCTGAAACATCTGGTTGGTATAATGGTAAAACTAATAGCCGTGTAGAAAATGATAACATAAGTTTACAAGTACTAGCAGGAGACTAACCATTACTAGGCATAAACATATATGTGTACTGATCGTCTTACTATTTATATTTGTTATTATAGGTGCTGGTTGAGCGATGGCTTTGTATGGGCCTTCATTGCGCCAGTTATCATCATCATTACGGTACGTCTACGATACAAATCTATCTCGAGAACACAATAAAAAAAAATTGCATTGAAATTAAAAACAAATCGAGTGCTTTTTATGGACATTGAATTAAGTTATAAACCGAACATATTTTGACTGTGAGATACATCAATTTCACGCCATTGCCGAAGTAGTCGATGAGCTAACCACCTGACCCTAATATGCATGGTTTATTGACATAGTTTGCGTATAGTGAGGTCATTGTGCCGGTACTGCGAATTTTAGTCCTAACAATTAATACAATTTCAGCAGACCCTTTTATTCATTTATCAAATTAAAACTGTTTTCCATAAAAACCATTCGATTTGTGCTCAATGATTATTTCTTAAGCTTCCTTAAGTATATAATAAATGTATTCTGTTTCTATTCAGTAAGGTCCACCACTACTTACTGAAAATCATCACTTAAATTATTATCCGCCGTTTATTGCTATTGTGTTATACTAATGTTATAGTTCATGTAATTATAATTATCATGGAAATTTCATTTTAATAGATAAATGGAGTCGTCTTGGGACTCGTGATCTATAAAACAATATCCGCCGCGGCTATACATGACCACGATAACATCAAGTTAGTTAAGTAAGTACATGATACACATATTGACTTGAGGGGCATAGTCGCAACTATGCCCGGGTCGGGAATAGTTGTTTTCCATGCCGTCATATTCGAACTGAAGGCATTGCTAGATAATCCCTTAAATGTTGACCAATCTAATGATATGACAGGTATCTATATACGATGAAGTATGAAATTAAAATGAATATACAACTTGTAATACGATAATGTAACTACTTGATAATTAATAACTTAACTAACAGCTTTAAGGTTAATAAAGGAAAGGATAAACACGAAGACTGTTCTCAATTACAGAGCGTAATATGGTTCTAGCATCTCATGGAAAACATGTTCAGTGAAACACTCAAATTAAATTTGCTAAATATCACAATTTCCTCTCGACAGAACTGGCCTCCGAAGCGCATTCTTGCTGATGCCTATGTTAGGTGTGCCTTGGTTTATTGGTCTCATTACCAATGTCAACGTAGAGGGTTTGGTTTACTTCTTCGATTTGCTGAGTTCCATACAGGTATACATACATTCAGTTTATAGTTATGTTGAGCCACGGATAATTATATATGTTGCCCTCTGCGTCCCGGGCTGCATCCCCTCCAGTTGGGATACCTCACATTATCATCAGCGCTAAATTTAGTCACCAATGCAGCATTTCTGTGGTGGGATGATATTTCTTCTTTGATCGCGCGTGTTCTAACCCCTTCGCATTGTAGTAAAAGGCTCTTTCATACTAAGCGTTACCCTACAATGTAACGAGGTAGCACAACTTCCGGTGCTGTTTACGGGAAATCATCGCAGGTAACGCTCTGGTAACGCAGGTCACTAGATGATGCGACAACAGCGAGCGACGTGTGGCGAATAAGGGAACGTCAACTGCATCGCAGACTGTCGCAATGGCAGTTGAATTTTGGCAATAACCATGTGTCCTTTAATCTTCAAGCTGCTCAAGAGAATATTCTTGAGTTGGTTAGTTTAAGGTTAAAATGTCTGAATATTATAAACCTTCCAAATAAGGATTCTAATCATTACCCTAAACATTGCCGACTTTATTTTCCAACAGGGTCTATACCTGGTAATTGTTACGTGTGTCGTCAATACAGAGGTAAGTGAAACGATATGAAATTATGAATGATAACATTAAAAACACTTTTAGATTTATTTACAACCAATATTGTTTAAGATTGCGGTGCATAACACCTTTAAATTTGAATTATGATTGCTCATAACAATGACGTTGTAATCACAGGCGTTGCAAGTATAACTTTGTCAAATTCAATCAAAACTTACATACGAGGACTGGTTAAAGTTTAGTTTCAATTAATGTTGAATGCAGTCGCTCTACAATATGTCGAGGGAGTCCAGTTTGAAATACTTATTTTCACTCCATTCTTAATTCATCTATTAGATTCGAGAAGCAGTGCGTCGTGAATGGCAGAACCGTGTGGTCCCTGAAGGGGTGAGATCTCAAACTAAACTCATTATGGTCGGTATGCACAAAACAAGATAGTCAGCCGTGTCTTACTTCAGACCTGGTCTAGAGGAGGAATTGTTCTTCTGGAAGAACCCGTTTATTAGTATACATCCCTTTCATACCTATAAAACTAAACTCGGAAAGACCTAATTGGGTAAATACAACTCTAATATGTACTTTGAGCTTGTCTGAGCATTAAACACCTTTTCTGGGCGGACTATTTCTCCTTTAGACCAGGTATCTACGGTTAAACCAGTTGTTAGTTGTTTTGTGCATACGGACCGTAGAGGCGTTATTTGTAATTTGTCCCTTTCTGTTGTCAATAACATAATGTGGTGCTATTTACAGCTCGTCACCCATCACGGAACCATAAAATATTGGTGATAGTGACCAAGTGTTAATAACCCCATTTATTTACGTATATTGTCAAAATGTTGTTATTAATTAATGGCCTATAATTGTAGTTCAATATTTTTCAAGAATAATACAAAAATTAATACTGAAAGCCATCATTGACAAACGATTGTGGTGCTAGCAAAATTCACGGCGTTGTTGTGTAATTTTATGTTAGCTATATATTTGTACTACGCGCTATGAAACAGATTTGTCAAATTCTTGAAACTTGACAATGTCACAATAATGAACATGTTGTGGTAAATTCCGTTTTCAACATTGTATATTATCAAAATGATGTTCTTTTTTGTCTTCTTCACAGATTCGAATGATCAATGTTCGGCCTGCTGTTGATGACACTTAGGATACAAACGATGGGGCAGGGTAGTGAGGCACAATCCCGGGGGTACTCATGCATAAATAACGTATACGGGGCTGTGCTCCCCACGCCCATGGGTCGCTAGAAAACTAAAAATGGGGTATAATTCTGTGCTAAAAAATCCCGAAACATGGGTCCCGTTCCGTGATAATCATGAACGAGGTAGGAAACTCTTATAGGTCCCATATCGCCAAAATCGCGAAAACAGAAGAACCCTTAAATATAGGTCAGGGTTTCAAACCTTCGGCGGCCCAACCATATCAAAATTAATTCGAGTACCCCCGGGGCAGAACCGAGTTAATATTTACCCGTTCTATGACATAAGGTTGCTGATGAGTCAAGCAGGTTACTATCATTGTGATTATTTGCGTGATTCGAGTTTTGTTCAAAATAGTTAGCTCATTTTATGGGGAATTTTCTCTCATAGTTAGCTCATTTTATGGGGAATTTTCTCACAACGTTTCTCTCCAAATTTAACAATAAGTTAACGCAGTCAGCAATTGATCACAAGACATCTTTACGATAAGAAGTGTTCCATCCGCGGTGGCTGAGATTGTATTCATATTCATATCCATTATCCATATTGATGTTCACGAATACCAATTGAAAGTAAGAAGAATGTATGATTGTGTTAATAAAACTAAATAGTTGCGGTTCAAAGTCCGTATATTGACATTTTTCAAAAAAATTGTGAAATTTTGGAATTGTCGTCTGCAGACGACTGCCGTGTGGAAAGTGTTAAGAAGTACCTGTAATTTTGTTAAACATAATTAACATATATTTTTCTTCTCTTTACGTCATCGTGAATGACAATATCTGTGAGATCCGTGTTGTTTACGTCGCCAGGTCAGTTCACCCACAAATATACTTCTTCTGTTTAATTTGGCATATAATATGATCGATATGATTATGAAATATGAATCATAATTATCAATTATATTGTAACATGTATTGCTTTTTTATCGGTGGGTTTGTTATTTTCATGGGTTGACTAAGAATAAGAATTCAACACCAGATTGGCACTGGATATCTTGGCGAGTTTTCGAGTTTTACGCAGCCAGCTTCTATCAGGTTTAATTCTTATAGGTTGTCCCACGGCCCCAGCATCTCTAATCGTAATTGTATGTTTATTCACAACACTATAATATTAACACTTTCCACGCGGCTATTGATTTTAACATTTTTTTCGGAATCCTTTATCCAACTTTGAAAATCTCATCTCAAGAATTACCAATACAAGGCATGCATCTTATAATGATTCCAAATATGGTGATGAAATTACATAATGTTCACAATGTTGAGAAGAAAAAAACCTGTGAATTGTAGTCTGCAGACGACTGCCCCGTAGAAAGTGTTAATATAACATTACTGTACATATGTGAACGCCTTAGTTATGTGCACCTCTGCAAAAAAAAGTAATTGTACTAGGAAATAAAATCGTCAGTAGGTGTTGCATAGTGACGTACGTATAGTCAGTGGTATTACATATGAAATGTCGTGCTCTTAATTATTTTAATACAAAGTCCCAAAACCAAAAATTGATTGATTATTGATAATCAACAAATTAATGAGATGTAAAAAAAAGTAATAAATATCTTGTTTTAACATAGTGGCGTATGTAATACCATCGACAATATACGCTCATAACTCTTAAATTAGGATGTCACCTTAGGAACATCATATTACAAAATGAATTGATCGCAAAATTCAGTTAACAGTTGAGAACGCTACACCGAAAAGAATGAGATAATGTGCGATTTTCACTTTCGCACTTGCGTTATGAACACGGTATTTTGTAATAGGTATGTCATGTGTAAGCGTATGGGCTGCATTGATTAATTGAAGCATCCCAAATCCTCATCTTACAATCCACCGATAAGTTGTGCAAGTGGCTATTAGTTTTAATATTTCAATCAAACCTTAGCCTTCGCCCGGTGTTTTGTTCTCGTCGCCATCAAAACAAGTGCAAAACAGACGTTAACAAGGTTGGTATGTTGGGAATATTTGGTGAAAATGTCAAGTATATCCATGATACCATTTCAAGGAAATACACATGCTGCAACCACATGCGGCGGAAGCGGTGGGACGGGGTGGGACGGGGTGGGATGGGGCGTCCCCTAAATTTGCAAACCGCCTCAACAAACACGTGCATGAAGTATGTCCCCGTCGGGGTCCGTCCCCCAAAACATTTATATCGGGATGCATTCGCCGCCACTCGCTGCAACATAAAGCACTCTTAATTTGAAAATTAAGCTTATGATCTCAACACAATGGTTTGACATACCTCGAATTTTCGACCGATCACATCGATCTTCATCTGGAGACTGGCAACCCAGATTTGGGGTCAGTGACCTTTCGGACACGTGATCCCAAAATCCCACTCTTGACCAGTTTTAGAGTTTAACCAATTTGAATAGCAGATGAATATGAATTAGCTCGAATGAGGGAAACTTGGCATTAAACAGTTAATTTAAATTCAAGATGAACATTAATATTAAATGGTCATTTTGCCACTAACGAAATCCCAAAAGTTATGCCTAGCATATTTTTATCGGAACTATGTATCGCTGGGAGCACACATGGTTTTGAAACAAATTAAAACACAATGTGACCTTTTACCAAAAATCAAGGTCAAAGGTCAATTAAACACCCACGTTGGCAAGGATGTTCACCTAGGTTTGCAAATATAGCAACTTCAAGGAACATTTTGGTATATAACTCCCTGTGCCAAGCCCCGGGGCAAATCCTAAAACGGACACATGTTCCCCAGCTAGTATTAGGCGCTTATCTCCACGAATATCATTTTAAAAGCAAAACCAACCCGTATACAACCAAAATGTATCTTAATTATGACAAAATTCATGTAAATAGTGCTTACAAATTCGCGCGCTACGCTCACACGTGAATCCATCACCCTTTCCCAGCACTTTCTTTGTTTGTGACTAGTTCAATAAACTTATAACTTCGATTAAATTATTAACAGGGAATTTGTAAATTAATGTATTTGCATATTTTTATATGGTGTGTCCAAATGAGTAAGATATTCATGTACGGAATAAATTTCATTATTATTTAACTGATTATAACACCTTTAATAGGTTTAATATAGGTGATTTCATGAATATCTTACTCATAGGCACACCCTTTTATTAAATATCGGGATTCCGGGATATTTTCAATACTAATAGTATTGCCTTTTATTATACTCCCAGTGTGTATGACGACTGTACATTAAATCTCAGAAGTGTACAGTTTGACAATTTGACTGTAAAGAGTTTAATAAAATACAAAACATAATTTTAATTTATGCTCGTTTGATTATTTTCATGACAGAAAAGCGTAGGTGATCGGATTTAGATCGGCATTTTTTAGTAAATGCCTCTTTCTAAAAGCCAATGCACAGAATGACAATAACCACACTAGTTTACACTCTGTTCCATGGTGTCGCACATTCTTAAATCAGCCAGCAATGACAAACGGGGGAAACAACGGGGGAAATTGTGATACCATGGATTGGGTCTAAAATAGATACCTGTACAAACGTTGATATAACATTTTAACGCAATTGGTGATTTTGACATTTTTTAAAATTAAGCTAGTTAAGCTAAGTTTATTAATTGGTCGGTCTATTGTTGTTGATTTTGAAAATCTACTGACATTTGTATGACGCCCTTGTGAAAAAAGTTACTGTTCTTTATGACTCACCCTGGACATGATTTGCCCAAATCTACAATAGTATTGGTTAAACACGTAATAGCGAAATCTATCAAACAATTATGGCGTGTTAACTAAATTGTTTCAACCCGAAACCATTGAGTTAATACAGATCTGTCTTTTTCAGTAATTAACTTGTATTTTTAAGCCGTTCGAATATTAGAGTTATTCCAGTTGAAACCCATACACCCCATATGGAATACATGATCTTAATATTCCAGACAGGGAATGGTTCATTTGAAATGGAGTCACCCATGCACATAAACCCAATCTGAAATGGTAATGTCAAAAAAGTGTACTTTAGGTCCTCGATACTGGTATACGTGTTTATACGTTTCAGTATCGGGCGATACTTGTAGCCTACACATGCTACAGTGTGATTTGTCCTAGTATTGAACGATACTGGTATATATTGTGTTCCAGTAACATCCCGATACTGAGACACTGACTTTGTATCAGTATCAAACGATACTGGGTGTTCAAGCATCGGAAGATACTAGTACAGTCCAGAATCTGGGACCTAAAGTACACTTTTCCGTATTTTCTTCAATAGGCGTGTATGGATTTCAAATGAGAGGGCATAGACAATGTTGAAAAAAATGCCCGCCGTTATCAGGCATGCTTGATGTTCCAGTTACATAAATTGTATTTGGGTTCTTATGAAATACTGCGAAATACTTTGAAATGAAAGCCATATTTATGAACTTGCTCTACATAATAACCGGAACTGAATGCCTCCGATAAAGTCAATCCAATATATTGGTATCAAAGAACGAGCTGCGTAGATGTGTAAGAAATTAGTGTTTTACTACGATACGCCCGTTGTTTGAATGAATACATAATGGCTGGAATTCTTCAAGGTGGACTTACTTAAACCTGGACTAACGTTAAGCATGGACGAGTTAGTCCACAACAACAGTGGACTAACTCCAATCTTGTTTCTTAAAACCTGGACTAA
The DNA here is from genome assembly GCA_035610835.1 of Ophiura sarsii. Taxonomy (NCBI): domain Eukaryota; kingdom Metazoa; phylum Echinodermata; class Ophiuroidea; order Amphilepidida; family Ophiuridae; genus Ophiura; species Ophiura sarsii. Next base: position 58,612,042 of record CM069455.1, on the reverse strand, counting down.
CTAGTCCTGGACTAGAGGTGGACGAACCCTGGACTAACTGTGACCTCAAGAGTCAAAGGTTAGTCCAGGTTTAGTCCATGGTTAAACTGTTAGGAAATGATGGTTTAATTGATCTGCACATGCTCAGAAGGGGTTTTACAGTACTTTCGAAATGGTTGCCTGCAAATCTATCACAAAGTGCAGAAAGAGTAGCACGAACGGGTGATTCTTTTTGGCCACTTTTTCTTGAGCCCAATACGTAACAATCAATACAGAGGGAGGGGTGTGGAAATTGTAATAAACTTTGATTTTGATCAAAGTTGTATTTTCTCTAAATCTTTGAAGTATTTTCACTGTTACGTATTGGGCCGGATGATTTTTTAGGCCACATTTTCAAGTAAAAACCTTGAGCTCAAAACGTAACAATCAATGCAGAGGGAGGGTGTGATAATTGTAATAAACTTTAATTTTCATAATTTGTCTTCTTCTAAATTTTGTAAGTATTTTCACCGTTACGTATTGGGCCGGGTGATTTTTTGTGGCCACTTTTTCTAAGTAAAAACCTTGAGCCCAATACGTGTTCATTACCTCATGAATATGTATGTCAGATGCGGCCCAATGAAAGGTCTCACAATCGCAAATATTGTACGCGGGCGCAGGTATTTGAAACCCAACAATTGACCGCGGCGCGAACCTCATTTGTCAAAAGCGTACATCAAAGCGCAGCAGACATCGCGCACATCACTGGCCCTTATTTGGTAACTACAAATTCTACTTTTTCTGGGCAGATTTTTGAATGGCGATAAAATATAAAATTCTGAAATCTTCCAGTGACAGAAACAGCATGCCATAGACCTACATTTGCTGTACCTTGTATGTATTGTATCAGCGTTCGAAATAGCGGCCATCCGGTCATCCAAAATGACCAAATCTACCGGCGGATGACCAGTTTTTCTTGGCCGATCATCCGGCGGATGACCAAAATGATGGGTGATGAAAGTGAAGAAAAGGATCACCAGGATGCATTAGAGGCTATATATAGACCTGACCGTCATATTGAGAGACGTACTGAAAGAACAAGTCATGGTCGCGAATGAACCAACCCTAGAAGCTGCACATGAGGATGACAATGACACAGCTGGCGACACCGACCTGCAGTTGCAGTTGTGGAACTTGAGGCTGCGTCAGATGAGGATGACTTGGATACAGATCCAATGGAGTCGGGAGATAAAGGTGAAGAAGAGGATCATCCGGATGCATTAGAAGTTGCAAATGAAGATGACACTGACACAGCGGACGACACCGACCCTGCAGTTGTGGAACTTAAGGCTGAGTCGGATGAGGATGACCTGGATACAGATCCAATGGAGTCGGGAGATACGAGTGAAGAAGAGGATCATCAGGATGCATTTCAGGGCTTACAGCTGGTCGTCCTATTGAGAGACGTATTGAAATAATGTGACGACTAGAACAAATAAGTGACTGAAGAAAAATAGTAGTTAAAGGAGAGGTGATTGTAAAATAAAGAGAAAGTTGTTTATGGAGCATAGAGGTTAATGTGGAGTTGTCAATAATTATATGTATGTGTATATGAAGACTCGCTTAAAATATGATTTTTGAGCTTGCCACTGAAAAAAATGCGGATAACCGAAAATATTGGCGGATGACCAAAATCCCAACCTAGGTTATCCGGTGGATGACCAATATATTTCTCTTATTTCGAACGCTGATTGTATTTATCATGTTTATATGGTGGTGTTACAGTGCCAAAATGGCTAAATGTTTACTGAAGATTTCCGGGCTTTGTCCGAAAACATAATTTAAAAAGCTTATTTAAAAGAGCATTCCCCGGAGCATTCCAAGAGTTCTCACGGTATCGTACGCGTCAGTCGGTGCTGATTATACGCTGATTTGTTTGCCCCTGCATTTATTAAAACTTGCAGATAATAAATAAACTTAGGCCTATATTCACATTCTGACGAAAGGCGGTCAGTTTAAGCTGTCAATTGTATAAAGTAAAAGCTTATTTATATAATCAATTCAATCAGTCCATGACTAGCTAGGCTCAACATCGTCCATAACTTTAAATTAATCTGGAGTGCAGACGATTTGCCCGGGGGAGACGGGAGAGTCCTCACTATGACTAGGCCTATATGTACAATTAATAGCAATTAATAGCGAACGTAACTAGCAGAAGAAAAAAAGTAGAAGAAAGAGTCCGAAAATATTAAATGCTAACAAGATTACAAGAAGCAAGTCAATGACACGCCATGATTTGATGCCTGCACTGCACTGACAGTGACAAGAATTATAAACTGACTACATTTTATGCAATCCCTATCATTACCGAATCAGGTCGAGACCAGTTTACGATCAGAGTTTACGATTCGGAAAGTTAGATTTAATCTAAGCCTATCATCACGTTTTAGAAATCTGCTTTAGTTTAGCCTATAGCCTGGCCAAGCATTTTAACTCATGAACTTACCTGGTGAAGAAAAGGCTTTGTCAACAAAAACTGACCGTCGGAGAATATAATATTCCAATTTATATTCTCTTATATTTCCATCCCTGGTTTTTGTTACCGACAGGTTTACAGAAAGTAGTTTGACATCTGGCTTCTCACAACTTCCGAGTTCATGAATGCATGTGTTCCATTTTGAATGAGCTATTATTATTTAAGTTTTACAACCATACTTTGATACTAGCTAAGCTTTTAACCTGAAAAAGCCTAGGCCGTGACGCGTGGTCGAAGTAGTTACAGCATCTTTGTTTTGATAAAGAATCAATACGATCACAGAAGCTTTCATTTTAAACGTGTTAAAGATGCATTCACAACAGTGTATTAATTTTCGTCCTTGACCTTGTTAAATGACCGTAGAGGCAGGCAATCATTACTTGGCCCCTGAATCTGTTTACGACGGCTTCTCCCCTGACAACAGTCAGATAATTGTACTAATGATAATTTGATTGGCTTATTTCGTAAGTGACACATCTCATTCATATTCATATAACCTTATTTGGGGTTGGGATGGGGATTCCCCGGGAATCGAATGGTTTGAATCATTATCGCCACAGGGAAGAGCATATCAATTGTTTACTAAATGTGAAATATATCCCTCTCAGAGTCTCAATAAAATGAGTTCTAAAAGAAGAATTTTTATCCAATTATATAAACATATTTGAAAATGAATGAGGTTAAATACTTTGTACCGGTTGTTTTTTCGGTTATTGTTGAAAATCAAAACAAATGGTTTTAGGCCCGCGGAATTTCCTTTCATATCTTCCTTATGGGTGGCCATGTTGGAAGTATTCAGAACTGCCCAAGTCACTGTTTGACAGTAAATTTGCCTAAGTCACATTCTTGAGTTAGGCAATTTACTATTTTGATTTGTAGCACAATTTAGAGTTGAATACTGACAAAGGCACTTCAACCATGCCTCTCATGGTTAAGAGCTGACTTAGGCAAAAATCTCTATTTCATAAAAAAAAAATGACTTAGGCAAATATTTTATTAAGGTGACGTTATATAAACAGCTCAGAGACAGCCAGTAAATACCGAGAGCATGCCATCACTCCGATTAATTTATTATTCAAATACTATAGCAACCAATTTGTATTCATATGCTGCCAAACTGATGCGGGTATTAGTCCAGTTTATCTCTCTTCATTAATGACACACCTATAATACGCGCTGAGGCAAACGTTGTCTTAAATCGCTTGCTGTGGACATCATGGATCGGATAGGCATACTACTCATATGCTACTGGTACATGTCGATGCTCATTTCACGCGCTGAAAGTCAAGGTAAGAAATGTAAACACCAAGTTGTTGGACAGTTTATATAAAAAATACATCAATAAATGTGATGATAAGAAAAAAGGAGGAGCGTCATTTAGTTTTTGCCTTCAACAAAACAGCATGCTCTAGATTCAGAATTGAAAAGCCCGCCCTGACAAAGTATCCCAATCTCCATGCTTATGTGCCATTCACATTCAACAAAGAAACGTAGGTACGTAGGTAGGTAATGTCGTGCACCAGACAGATGCATCATAATTTATGTATCTGTTCTTATCTTTTTCTTCCTTTTTCACAATTTGTGATGAATCGTGCGTAAGTCCACATTGTGCATTTAATCTCTACTAAGGGACGCTCCCGTGGACAAGGCAGTTTTGTGCATACTCTCTGCAATCAACTATATCTGAAGAACCAACAAAGCTAAATGTACAGTTTTCTCAGAATAATTCAATTTAATATAACTTACTATTGATCAAGACTTAGTAAACACAAATTCTCTGTAACTATAAATGTGGTTGTAAAATTACTTTGAACTTGGGTCAACTTTTTTTTTTAACCACCCGGTACAGTGTGTTCAGGTTGTTTAGAAGATCGTAACACACATGTGGATAAAAACTAAATGTCCCGTGGACAAGTCGGTTTTATGCATGCTTTCTGTAATGAACCATATCTGAAGAACCAAACAAGCTAAACGTGCTATTTTTTCAGGATAATTTCAAAACTTACTGCTGATCAAGATGAAGTAAACACAAATTCTCTGAAACTATAAATGAGGTTGTAAAATCACTTTGAACTTGGGTCAACTTTTTAGAAGATCGTAACACACGTGTGGATAAAACTAAATTTGAAATGCCGTAAGTCCAGGTTAGACCTGGATCGCTGCACATAACAGGAATGAATATTGCTTCTTATCTCTTATACGACCGAGTGCACCAAACTAGCGTAACTTAATAGGGAGGTAAGCTACCTCCCAAGTAGTAATACTCTAACTGTAGCGTTACTTACTTGCGACGTAATTAATCATAGAGTTCGGTGTCATCATATACATACATAAACATTTGAACGTTGGTAAACGATCTGAATAATTAAAAGGTGCCACACACAAAAAATAATAAAAGATTGCATCTTGGGGATTCAGGTTGGAGACATCATTTTATATTTAGTCCGCGCAGTTATGATGAACCATCTTTTATGATGGTGATACGTTTTGCATCACAAATCCAAGTTTACTAGTTTGAACAGTTTAGCCTATTATTCAGAAACGGGTATTGTGTTTGTTTAAAGGTGTATGTTCCGATCACCTTTTTTGGGGCTATGATTTTGTTTTCACATCAAGATATTTAGAAGAATCCCCATATTTTTCTCATTATGCCCGTAAAATCTTAGGGGCCAGAAATGTTCCATTTAGAACTTAGAGGCTAGGAATGTGGTAAATTACTGCAAAAGGTGGTAGACCACCCGCCAGTTTGTGTACTACAGTTTGTATAATGGACACATTTCTTGTGACCCTGTGCTTCTAAATGCGACAATTTTAAGGATAAAATACAATTCATGTAAAATAAAAAACATCAATTTCAAATCGAGCCAACAATCAGAACATCTACCTTTAATTCCTGTACATACATACATACACCCCCCCCCCCCCCACCAGTTTTTATATAGCGCCATTTCATTTAGATCACGGTGCTGTAACCTCCAGGCAGCAGCTAATTCAGCGCCAAGCCGGGGCGCCAAGTTGCGACATACACACAAACATAGAGACAGCCAATAGACGACCACACGACATGATGTGCATTATAATGACACTGTGTGCATTATAATGCTACACTAGCTTAGTAATATTGAACTTGACTATGGCTCAAGTTTAACAATCGATAATGTACTCAATTAAAAGAAGATGGAATGAGGATTTCTATCCAGGTCTACCCTCTTCAGAAAATTCAAAACACTGCAGCTTGCATTCTCACATTCTCTAAAAGATCTTACCATATTACGCCAATTTTAAAGGGACTCCATTGGTTCCCTGTAGCTCAGAGGATTGTTTTGTTGATTGTATATAAATAACAATGTTGCCCCATCATATTTATCTGAAGTATAATATCAAACTATATGTACTAATTCGCACTCTTTGTTCTGGACAAATGCAACTTCTTCAAGAAACTATATCTAAGCGCTCTTGGGGAGACATATATTTTGCTATTGCAGCTCCTCGTCTATGGAATGAACTTCCTATCCATATTAAAATTGCAAAAACTGTTACAATCTTCAAAAAACTGATGAGACATTTTGTAATAATTAAGTAGTTTTATTGTCGTTGTTTATCGTTGTTGTATTTATATTGTATTGTATGTTTGTGCCTTGAGCGCTCTTATCTAGAGTGGATATTTGCCTTGTCACTTTTATTATTATTATTGTTATTGTAATTATTGTTTACTGTAGCCAGTAATATAGTATGCTTTAGCAGTATTCTGAAAAAAACTGATACGTGTCATAGGTTTCTGACAAATTGTGGGTTTAGGAATTTTGTTTACATTACACATTTTTAAATAAAATCAAACATAGACTTCAGATATTATTGAACAGTAAGGGGGGTCAAACTTAAAATCTAAACCAATACACGTATACTTGTCCTTGTGTATTGATGTTTACTCCAAACTCCCTTCCCTTTAGAAATCTGCTTTTGCTACCAGCTATCTGTGTACTTTTCGTTTATCTGTTAACTCCTATTACTATTACTTAGTATTGCCTTTCACCCACACTTCTTTTTAGTGTTTTGTCTGATTTTCTTCCAACTTTTGTATCTACTGTTAATGTGGACATTTTCACGCTACATTTATTTACGAACAAAAATCAGTAAAGCGTGAACATCAAAATGTGCTAGTATACATTTGTATGTAAGTCTATGTAAGGAAGCTCAAAATCACAACATTAAAAAAAACATTATTGTTCAAAATGTTCAAAGCCAAAAAAAATTAATCAGAGACATTACAGAGATTTAATGAAATGCACAGAACCTGTGGTTCATTCTTTCAAAGATTTTGAAATGAATACTCTGTAAACACTAAAATTTCATGGCATTAAAATTTAGCGAATTTGCAAAACACCAACCTTTTAGCGGCATTTTAATTTCACTAATTTGAATTAACTTACTATATAATATGTTAACCTATTATACAATTTTAATTTTAGCGGCATTTTAATTGAGCGAATAGAGGACTTATCAAAATCCCAATCGAAATGAAACAAATTAAAATGCAGCGAAATGTTGTTGCTTTACAGTAAACACTAGTATTCTATCAGGATCTATGATTAGATATGATTATCCCAATCTTTACTCCTACTGTGCCCTTAGTTGTATTTGCACATGTGGCATATAACTCATGCCTGCAGGCAAATCACGCAGCAACTTGCTGTCTTATGGACATCAACCTATGTAACAGATACTATTGAATCGCATACTATTGTTGAATTATTAAAGTGATTATTAAAGTGATGAGGAAGAGACTTGGTGACATTTTGTGTCAAGTTACCCTCCAAGGTTGCCGGGGGTAAACTAGTGTATTTTGCAGAGCCTAGAATCAGAACACATCACACACAGCGGTATGGACCATCTGGTGAACTGTATATATAGACAGTGTTGATAGATAATTGATCTGCTGAAGTGTTTCTAGAAATTGGATTCAAATTCAAATACAGTACTATTAATGGGAATTCTAGGCGATGCCAGCAGAGCTAACTAATAACACGCTCGCCACCTATTTCACTCTAAATTTGAATATGTGATTTATTTTCAAAAGGTAGAGATATCAAATGCACCTTATTACAAAGTTGTAAGAATGAATGCATATATAAGTATAAAATTGCAGCCATTAGTACTCACTATAGTTGTATGTCATATTCCAAAAGACAATCATAATCCGAACATCTAACATCGTCAATTGTTTCAAACACCAGTATCTAGTATCTACTGGTGTGAGACTTATCCTTTACAATGACCAGTGTCATTCATTAGTGATTTTCGTAAACAAACACACCTATCTCTCCATTTCAGTGCAACCTTCCTTGTAACTCCAAATCGACGACCAACTTCAGCTACAGAAACTCAAGATTTTTTTCATGGAGAGAAAGAAGTGGTACACTTTAGATTTACTGTTTTGTTTACGGTCTTTTTATGGGTATAGGGTTAAGTGCATTTGAATAAAAAATGATGCAGTTTCCATTGTTGCACTTAACCCTATATCCGTAAAAGGAGCGTAAGCAAAACAGTAAATGTACCACTCAGGACTACTTAACATCTGGTTGAGAATATCGTCCTAAATGGCCTCTCTTAATGATCTTCTTGGTATTAGAATAATGTATCCCATATTGGATTATATTGTTGTCTACGAATTTGTTTTGAGTATAGATTATTGAAAACGTATACACGAATCCTGTTGGTCTAATCAAATCTAAAAGGGGTTAATTGTATTTGTATACGCCTATGCTATACAGTAAAGATATTGGTGTTGTTTTTCATGGGAGTTCTTTTACGTTTTTCTTCTTTATTTGCAATACGATACGACATCAGCTTGAGCCTTATATTCATGATAATTCTGTGAGTAAAAGCAACAAAACCATAATATATGACTTTGCCGAAAAAACGTGGTCCAGATTATGAATGCATCGTTGTAGCTTTTACCATCACATGTATCGATATCATCACTGATCACGATTTATTTACAGTTTAATTTGCCATTGTCTTGTGCCATTATTTTAAAATCTCACTAGTTATTAATACAATAGAATATTATCAATAATTAGGTAGCGGTTGTTTTGAATAATCCACTGTTCACGACAACAACACACGACACGAGTGTTTCCATGGAGCTTCATATAAACAGAAACTATTATCTAAGCCGAGCCAATAGGGTTTTACTTATACATCACAAAGTATGAATTATATTTACAAGAACATTGCATAATACTAGCTTTGATTACAACCAATCATGTATGTCGCAATAACTAGCCCTTTAGGCGACGAAAAGAAGAAAAAACATGTTCTACGGGTCCGACATACCCATTTTTTTAATAAATGCATTGCCTTGTTATCGGAAATGACAAAAATAGGACAAACAAATCGAGGGTCAAGAAGAAAAAAGAAAACAACACCATCTGGCTACGTTTTAACTTCTTTATTGGCAATACAACTCGACATCGAACTGGCCTTGTAATCCCGCCTGCGATTAACTCAATAAGCATAAACACCATGAACACATACAATCTGATTTTGCCGAAAAAAGACGTGAACCAGATTTGTAACGCATCGTTGTAGCTTTTATCTTCAGACGTATTGATTAACTACAGTCATTTTCGCAATTATTGCAAGCAATATAACGTATAATATAGAAAACTAGATATCATATGAAACACGATTTCTTTACATAGGTTTAGTTGATGAATCCTGCTTAATTTGCCGTGTCTTTTGCCATTCATTAAACATCTCCAATATTTATTAATACAATAGAGTATCATCAATATTAAATAGGCAGCGGTTGTTTTGAATACGCTACTATTTACGACACACGACACACGTGTTTCCATGGAGCTTCATTTTGAAATGTTGATAGTTTTCCATTTACCCCATTTGCCATGCCGGTCGTGTCAGAAATGTTCAAAATAAACAAGCCAAACCATAGAAATAATAGGCATATACGACGGGTATTAAACAAATTATAAATATTTTAACCAGGTTCGCCGTCGGGGGTAGAAAAGAGACAATAATGGGAAAACGATCTCGCCCGGGAATCGAACCCAGGATCTGTTGATTGCTGATCAACTGCATTGTCCATTGGGCCACAAGACCTCGCATGGTAAAGCATCTGAAATTCAAACCTAAGCGATCTCGTTTCCCAGTCTCCTGCCACAAGTATTACCCGGAGTAGCTTAGCCAAACCATAGTGATAATACGAATGACTTATACTCAAATTTATATATTTTTATAGTGTGTTTTAAATTAGTATACTAGTGAAACTTGGTTACAGTACTACATTACAAGACAGGCTTGTTTCGTATGCATGGAAACTCCCTATCCACACTCGTCAGTTGCAAATTGTAGAATGAGAAATGCAGCACAACAAATCAATAGTTCACTACATAGATGACTGCACATGATATCAACAACAATAAAGGAATCATCAAAAGTTACTTAAAATTACATAATAAGTGCTTTCTTCTATGTCTACACCCACTCACAAGCTCATTTCTGTTATTCGGTGAAGACATAAGGGGTTAAGTTAAAATGGAATACTTCTCAGTCAGACAAAGGTTGCATTTCTTGGTGTTTGTGGAGTAGGGTTTGCTCTTGGCAATTAGTTTCCATTTGATAGAGTGATTAATGTTTTTTCACATAAGGTCCAAATGTATTGGCTTAGAATGTGTTACTATGCTTTATTGAAACTGAGTATGATCTCAGAGTACGCAAATAACACGTATTGAATCTGAATACAATACGTCAAAATATGCTTGGTCTTATATAATATTGGTGTGATAGACCTTGTGATGTTAACTCTCATTTGACCTTGACCTTAATATAAAACCCCAGATAATTGTCCCCACCAGCGTTCGAAATAGCGGCCATCCGGTCATCCGAAATGACCAAATCTACCGGCGGATGACCAGTTTTTCTTGGCCGATCATCCGGCGGATGACCAAAATGATGGGTGATGAAAGTGAAGAAAAGGATCACCAGGATGCATTAGAGGCTATATATAGACCTGACCGTCATATTGAGAGACGTACTGAAAGAACAAGTCATGGTCGCGAATGAACCAACCCTAGAAGCTGCACATGAGGATGACAATGACACAGCTGGCGACACCGACCTGCAGTTGCAGTTGTGGAACTTGAGGCTGCGTCAGATGAGGATGACTTGGATACAGATCCAATGGAGTCGGGAGATAAAGGTGAAGAAGAGGATCATCCGGATGCATTAGAAGTTGCAAATGAAGATGACACTGACACAGCGGACGACACCGACCCTGCAGTTGTGGAACTTAAGGCTGAGTCGGATGAGGATGACCTGGATACAGATCCAATGGAGTCGGGAGATACGAGTGAAGAAGAGGATCATCAGGATGCATTTCAGGGCTTACAGCTGGTCGTCCTATTGAGAGACGTATTGAAATAATGTGACGACTAGAACAAATAAGTGACTGAAGAAAAATAGTAGTTAAAGGAGAGGTGATTGTAAAATAAAGAGAAAGTTGTTTATGGAGCATAGAGGTTAATGTGGAGTTGTCAATAATTATATGTATGTGTATATGAAGACTCGCTTAAAATATGATTTTTGAGCTTGCCACTGAAAAAAATGCGGATAACCGAAAATATTGGCGGATGACCAAAATCCCAACCTAGGTTATCCGGTGGATGACCAATATATTTCTCTTATTTCGAACGCTGGGGAGTCCCCATTCTTGAAGTATGTACCATTGTTCAAAATATTTTTTTCTGGTTTTTTACCTGCTTGATTCAGTAGATATGATGACTGTACCTACCCTTACCACTACGATGTGCTTTCAAACAGTGAATTCGCCATTCAAAAGGGTTGTGTAATAAATATTGTATTTTGCAAAAGCTGCGAAGGAGCAGGACAACTTATTCTGGTTAATTAAGTATATATCTTCCAGAAAATAATAACTATTGGAGTATGTTAGACGGTCAGGGGTCAACCTCTCAATTTAAGGTATGGCTCCTACTACATAAACATGACTAACTATTGTATGTAATGCAAAGTGTGGGGTCAATGAAAAATCGACGTTACATTGCGTCCATGGTAATTCTTAATTTCGACCACTGTCCACAAGTGATACATGGAGATCGAATACAGTGTCTAAAAATTACCTTTATACTTTTTGTATGCTAGCAAATCCCTGTCCGACATTGCATTATTTTAAAAAAATGGAATCGGTTGTAAATAGCCTATATCATAATGTAATGCAAGGTGGTGCGGTGAGTGGGACAACGACGTTATGTCGTATTCATGATAATTTGCTGCGGCCCACGCTGATAAATGATTTGTCCTTGCCGGTGTGAGTCGAATTGTTGCCTATATTCTTTCACCCTGTGGCCCTTACATAGTCGAAGTAGTCTAACTAGTCGCTTATTGTCCTTGAATGACTAACGTTGGAATCTAAATTCTGATTTTGAGACTAATATCACGGTGCGAAAATATGTATTTTAGTTCTTTCTGTGGGTTTTGACACGACTTTGATTGAGTATGTTCTGTCAATTTGACTCCAATGTCAAAGGGTTTCTTAGAATTTTCCAGGATTATCATAATTATATAATGTTTGCACTTCAAAGATCACACAGCGTGCATTTTAAAACAATCCTGTCGCTCTATACGTAGGTATAGCACACACAAAATTCAAATGCACTGAAAGTGTACAGAATTAGTCTTATTTTGTAGATATTTGCAAAAGTAGAAATTTGGTAGAAAAATCATGCAAATACATCTGCCAAAAAGTGCCATTTTGGGCCAAAAATTACATTTTAGCAACTTTACACCCTTCTAATTATATAACTAAGTACATACAGTGGCTACAAAACACAGAAGCAAGATACTGGTCATAGATTTATCCATTTCTATTAAAATCAGACATGATTTATTCATTTGTACAGCAGACTCCGGAATATGCCATTTTATTCAAAATTCTTAATCGCAACTCATAAAATCCAGCTAATTAATATGCGTAACGTGAATATTTGAAGTTCTACAAGCAGTAAAAATATGAGCTTTGGTACACTGGTTACCTGTGACAAGACGTATATTAAAATGTAACATTTAGTTAATTATCTCATTAAATATGCAAATGAGCTCATTATGTATTCAAATTTCGCATATGCAATAACATAAGTTTATTCCTGAACATATCCTCTAGCCATTTTCAGTATGTTGCTATTGATCAGTGCCATTGCTGTCAAGAGTTCTGCAGTAAGCTCACCATAATAAATTTACTCTGTGTTTCTGGGTCTTTTTTCTGATGTGATGCACTCAATGGATATACAAACTAAGCATATCAGCCAAAAGTAGAGAGTTTTGCTACCATCTGGTACCTTCTACTTTTCGAATCGGGCCTTCAAATTTTCAAATCGGGCAATTATATCAAAATTTAGAGCAAATTCCCAAAAAGTATGTAACTAGCCACAACTCAGCGAAACAACCTTCAATTGATTTGTCTGAAGCAGGGTCATGTACAGAGAGGTCATAGCTACCATATATAGCAAGCTCAGTGCCAAATAAGGAGTGAATCATAACAGAATGGTCAATTATTTGGTACAATGGTACCAAGTGTGTGACTTTAAAGCATGGCATAAAAGTGTTTGCAAAGAATAAAAATACTTCCAGGTGTAATAATCACTAAACTTTAGATTCAGAAATAAATAAAAATTCCTTTAAAAAGGAAAGGAGGCAGTCATATAAATTTTAAAAAACAGACAGCAGAATGTGATATAGGTAACACAAAATGTGGTTATGTCAAAAGTTTTATATATCAATATAACATGAATGGAAATCTCTTACAAATGTTAATAATACTATAAAAAGTCAGGACAATGTGATGATCCGATAATTTGCGAACATTTGGTCTAAAATGAAGCAAAACCCCTAAAAATGGGTACCGATTTTTCAAAAATCACCCTTAGAAATGGGTAGGGGTTTTGAATCTCCAGCGGCACACCCCCGACCAAACCAAATCTGGGGTAAATACATCAATATGTTAGATGTGTATACATGAACATGTTACTATCAATAGGTATAGCACATTTGCTACACTAGAGTCTGCACACACACCCCAGCGAATTGAGTTGTTTTCAGGCAAAACTGTATACTCTTCACCACTAATTAGATGATTGATCTCTTTCTAATCTTTGGTAAAAATTGAAGTGATGAATCGGAACCTTTCCTGGATAAATCCAACAGGTTCAAGCACAACAAGTTGATTCCAAGAATGTTGATCAGCTGATGATAAATGAAGATTGATGAATGAAAACCCTCGTGACCCGGCCCTGCCCAGGGACGCTAATCGATAGCGACACTGAATGTCAAACATCCAATCAGCTAGCTACACGGAACCCATGCGTAGTATAAATCAACCAATTACGACACCGATTGAAGTATTATACGACGTACATGACCGAAACTATATACAAGACTGTCGTGTAACATAATTGCGCAGACTATATACACGACAGTCGTTAACGCATGCGCATTATATGCAAATTTAGTAAAAGACTGTCGTGTATCGAAATTGCACAGACTATGTACACGACGGTCTTCAACCTGAATGCAAATCGAGTGATAGATGATGTGGTGGGTAAGAATAAGATTTATAGGCAAAGTAAAAATAATTAGAACATGTTTAGCGTTATGACTTTCTCAAAAAACAGATGGACGAGGTCTTTTAAAAAAATTAGTACAAAATCGCCCTTTATTATAAACCAGGAAGGTGTCAAATTGACACCTCCCTGATTAAACCTTTGATGTTGGTGAACCTTGAGGAGGAAACCTCTATTAAATCTGTTTTTATGTTGTGGTTACTGTGGTTGGTCACTACAGAACTTGTATTAAATTGCGTAAAAGAAAGAGTAAGGGGTTGTTTGATTTTCTTTGGTAGGGGGGAGGTGTCCCAAAATGATCTTTATCTTCGAAAAACGAACCCTACTATGTTGATTGTATTTTTACCTCCCCTCCCTAACACACACCGATCTTTACAAGGTCTATCTAGTTAGGGTTATTGGACCCTAAAACGGTCGGTGTGGGAGCAAAAATCTCAAACTCTGAAACACTCTGAACAAAAAGGTTATGACCGTAAATAAAGAAGAACAAAATTGTAGCGAGCCAAAAATTATGAGGGGGCGGGGACGCTAAACATGTTTATTTTTATTTGGCCTTATTAAGCTCTAAGTTAAACAATTACTTAGATAAACTTCAACATGATTTCCGTTTTACACACAAAGGAAATCGATATCATCACTCCAATCTCTACTATGTTGTTGTCACAAGTAGACCTAATGTCACTGTGAGCCACAATCTGAAACTAAAATACAGTTAGGTATTTTACTGTATTTTAGTCTTAAGACACAGTATTTTGCTCTAAACCGCGGACCTAAAATATAAATTAATTTATTTTGATTAGATTATTTATAGGATAATGTTAGCGTCACTTTACAAAACACGCACCCACCCGGCACCCACCCTCTCCCGAAACGGACAAGAAGTCACGCACACAATAAGACGGACTGGTCCCAGGTCTATCTCGTACACGACGGTCTTACCATCTTTCCCATGAATTATGGTAGCTTTAGGTTTACTATTGGTGATTTCATGAATATCTTACTCATAGGCAGAACCTATTATTAAAGGGACATTAAGTGGTGTTGACATTTTTTATTTATTTTTTATTTACTTCAGAATTCAAGATGAACATTAGAAATTGCCATTATTGTTGTTTCTACTAACAAAAATACAGCAAAACTTGATTAAAACAATACCATCGCTATTTATTGAAAAACGCCCTCTATGCAAATATGGTTCGCGATATTTATCACGCGTGCTGCAGGGGGATACTGTCTGACGTAATATGCTGATCTAGCGGAGATCAGCATTTTTGAATCGACGTTTTGTTGTACAAAGAGAGCTAATTTTTCTTAATCCTTATAGGTGTAAGTTGATACATGTAATACAATTGTAAACATATACAAATCCCAGTTTTTATCATATATGTTTGTAATTGAGGGCGCTGCCTCCACCACATCTCTTAATGCCCCTTTAAGTATCGGGATTCCGGGATATTTTCAATACTAATAGCTTTGCCTATTATTATACTCCCAGTGTGTATGACGAGTGTACAATAAATCTCAGAAGTGTACAGTTTGATAATTTGACTGTAAAGAGTTTAATAAAATGCAAAACATACATTTTGTGTATGCTCGTTTGATTGTTATCTTTACGGTTATCATGTTATTAGGTGATCTGATATATATTAGCATAATTAGTAAATACCTCTTTCTGGTAGTCAATCCACAGAATGACCACACTAGTTTACACTCTGTTCCACGGTGTCGCCATCTATGACAAACGGGGGAAATAACTAGGCATTATTGTGATCCCATGGATTGGGTCTAAAATTGATGCCTGTACAAAAATTGATACCCCCATTTTAACGCAATGGGTGATTTTGACATGTTTTTAAAATTAAGCTAGTTAAGCTAAGCTTATTAATTGGTCGGTCTAATGTTGTTGATTTTGAGAATATACTGACATTTGTATGATGCCCTTGCGAAAAAAATGTGACTGTTCTTTATGACTCACCCTGGACATGATTTGCTCAAATCTACAATAGTATTGGTTTAACACGTAATAGCTTACTATATCAAACAACTATGTCGTGTTTTAACACTTGCTTGCTTAATTCGAGTTGTGTTCTCGATCTACGATGGCTCTCCAAACTTTCCTGTCCTGCATTGCTGCCTTTAAGTCACCGACATCCAAACCAGTGTCCTGTTTAAGCACATTGATGTAAGTTAGGGCAGGTCTTCCAGGTTTTCTTCTCCCATGCTTTGGTATCCAGTGAACCAGCTTCGACACACATTCTTGACTCCTAGAGCAGTGGCCTGAAAATCTTGTCCTTCTATCACTGATCTTTTGGGTGATTTTGGGGAGGTCTCCATACAGCTCTGTGTTAGTTGTATATTGCTTCCAGTGAATGTTGAGGACAGCCCTCAGCATACGAGTATAACAGCCGTCAAGTTGCTTTGCTAACTTAGGGGTGGTGGTCCATGCCTCACAGCCATACAGTAACACAGATTCAACAGTTGCGGCGAACAGGCGAAGTTTGAATTTTCTTGGTAGGGTGGATTTCCAGATCTTGTTCAGCTTCCCACAGGCTCTCCAAGCAGCTGCCTTACGTTGCTTGATATCTGTTTCAGTGCTTGACATCCAGGCACCAAGGTATTTGAAATCTTTTACTTCATCTAGTTTGGTTCCATCATTTGTTCTGATTTCCACCGCACTTGTTTGGTTGTATGCCATGAACTTTGTCTTCTTTGCATTCATAGACAAGCCAACTTTAGCCACTGATGTCTTGACCCTCTGGAGCAGGTCTTGTGCCTGGTGTAATTCCTCAGACAGTAGGGCAATATCGTCTGCAAAGTCAAAGTATGTCACTGCTACAGGTCCAATCCTTCTGCTTCTTCGCTTTTCTAGATGGAATCCAAGCTCTTCTTCCTTTCCTGTTATAGCCATTCTCAGGGCGAAGTCTAATACTATATATAACAAACAGATATGGGGCAGGGGTGTCACCCTGAAGTACACCAGCTAAGATTTCGAACAGATCTGTTTCTCCATCTGGAGAAATCACTTTAGCCATGGTCCCCTTGTACATGTCTCCAACAGCATCGACGATCTGTCCTGGTATGCCATAAGCGTGCAGAATTCTTAGCATTTTGCCTCGATGGATGGTATCAAAGGCCTTCCTGAAGTCTATATATGTTATTATTGCTTGTATGTTATTAGCTTTCACCCCTTTAATCAGCCTTCTCAGTGCCAGGATATGTCCTATAGTAGTTCTTCCTACCCTGAAGCCATTTTGGTTAGTTCTTAGATGTTTATCCGGCCCTGTTCTGATATCTAGATCTACAAAGATTGGTGTTATTTCCTCATCCTCTTCACATATATCAGGTGGCTTTCCCAGTAGGTTCTGAAAGTGGTTTACCAATTGGTGACCCTTTCCTTTTGCGTGTCTCCTTTCCACTGACATTTTGTTGATGCCTTTTTGCCTGTGATTTCATTGATTAGTTTCCAACTTAAGCCATGCTTGGAGTTGATATGTGCAGTCTCTACTTCTTGAATCTTGCCATCAAATGCACTGACATAACTAGGTTGTAGGTGTCCTCTAGTTTCTTTTTCGCAGACTTGTAACCCTCTCTTCTATCATCAGTAGTGTTGTTCTGGTACTATCATATGCATCGCTGATGTTATCCCTTGCCTTTATGACCCTAGTATCACTTGAGAAGTTTGTCTTATGGGCTCTTTTCTTAACTGGTACAACCATTTCTGCTGCTTCCTTGTTGGCCTTTATGATGCAGATTCCTCCTCATTTTCCAATACTTCAAACCTGTTGCGTACTTCAACTGAGTATCGTTCCTGCAGGCTTGTGTCAGTGCTTATTGCCTTCCAGTCATACTGTTTCTGTCTAGGAATTGCTTTACTTATCCTCAGACTTAGCTTGATTCGAGCCGATACAATTCTGTGATCTGAGCCGACACTAGCAAAGGTGTTATATGCTTCAGCATTCATTAGACTATTCTGCCATTTCCTTCTAACAAGTATGTAGTCTAGTGGGTATTTGCTCCCAACGGGACTTATGTAGGTCCACAATTTTCCATTCCTTTTCTGAAGCCGAGTATTAGAAATGATAAGGCTCTTCTCTACTGCAAGCTCAACAAGGTATTTTCCATTTCGGTTGGTTTCACTGTGGTATGTATACTTACCATCATCCCGTCCTACCCTGGCGTTAAAGTCGCCAACTACCATAAGCACATTATGAGCGGGGATAGAGTATATTGCTCTCCGAAGGTTGTCATAATGTTCCTCAATGATGTCCTCATTTGCAACATTAGTTGGGCAGTAGTTGACTATGACTGTTGTTGCTGGGTTCTCTGAAAGTTTGCTACAATTATTCGTTCTGTATGTGCCTGTATATTTGCTAATGAGCTATTCGATTTAGTGTTCAATACAAGGCCAACTCCTCCAGTTGCTGCTCCTATGCTATTCTTGGTGGCTGATGTTGTGATGAATGTCTTTCCTAGGATGCTCTCATATCCGACTGTTTCATCATGGATGATACGATGTTCTTGTATACCAAGCACTTCAATGTTCTGTTCTATGAGATTTGAAACTAGATCCTCTCTGCATCGTTGCTCCCTTATTGTCCTCACATTCATGATGGATATCTTAATTACTTTCTTACAGTTGATTAGGTTTCTCCTCATGCAGGCACCGTATTCAGGCTTGGCCCTTCCAGAAGGATTTAAGGACAATCCGTCATGTGATTTCTGTAAATTAGTGTCTGCACCAGGAGATGTTGATTTAGTAGGGACTTTAACCCTAATGTCGTGTAGTTGTGCCATCATAGATTTTCTGTTGCTAAATAATATTGTGGCCGCAAATCCTACAGTATGGTTTGTAATCAAAGTTGTCCTTCTTCTAGAATACTTGCCGGCCAAGGCTAATGAGTATATTCTCCCCGAGTCTCAGTGATTTAGATTGAAACATATTAAGCAAAGTTCAATAAACCACTCCAATAGTCCTAGATCTACTGACCATTGCCTTAGCTATTTTACCCATAGCTGGGTGGTTTATGTTCAGGTTTTCCTTCCTTAAATCAGAGCCCCGTTCGTGGAACAGGCCGCAAAGCCTGATCGTAACGCTTAGCACCAACTGCCTAGCAGAGAGGGTGGGGATGGGTTGGATGTAAGGAGGCGATCATGGACAGATGGGCTGATGGAATTGCCAACTGTGCATACCAGCTGAGATAGTGTAGAATGAAGAATGAGCAGAAAGAAGATAGTGTGCATGAAGGAATGCGAGGTGAGAAAGCAAATAGTGTGCATGAAGGAATGCGAGGTGAGAAAGCAAATAGATGGAAGGAAAGCTGAAAGTTGCGCATTTACACCCCTTTTCATATTAGTGACTGTTAGGACACTAAGCTAAACACTTAATTGTTTCAACCCGAGACCATTGAGTTAAAACAAACGTCAGTGACAGACCTGTCTTTCAGTAATTAACTGGTATTTTCAAACCGTTCGAGTGTTAGGCCAAACAAAATAAAAGGTTCGTCTCAAAGCTTGCGCGCGCATTGGTTTTGAAATGCCAAAATACCGCGTCTGAAATGCAGAAAATTGTCAAATCATTTTTTTTTTTCAATACAAATTTTTATTTCGAGTTTTTATTAAAAATATCAGCAGATTTTCCTTTTCTCAAACTTTTACATGACTCAGGTCTTCAAAAAACGCTGCACAATTGTTCGTATACACAACTACATCACAATATTCATTTCAAATAGAAAAAACAAATATCAGAAAGTGTCAACGGTTGCAAATAGTAAGAGTAAAAATTGCCACACAAATAAAAAAAAAGTTAAAAAAAAAAAATGGAAGACAAAAAACAGCGCGCGTCGCCCGATTTTGAAGCCTTCGCAAGCTTTGAGACAAACTTTTTTTTTTGTTTGGCCTTAGGGTTACTCCAGTTGAAATCCATACACGCCCTATGGTAGACATGACCGTATAGTTTTCCACACAGGGAGTGTATATTTCAAATGGAGTCACCGATGCAGATAACCCCAGTCTGAAATTCACATTAAGGTAATGCGTTTCATATGTGTGTATGTATGACATAAAACGCCATAGACACTGTTGAAAATATGCCTTGCCGTCGTTATCAGGCGAGCTGATGTTCCAGTTAAATAAATAATATTTTGATTCTTATGAAATACTGGGAAATTCTGAAATGAAGGTCATATTTATGAACCTGCTCTACATAATAACCAAAAACAGAATGCCTCCGACAAATTCAATCTATTAAATTGGTATTAACGAACGAGCTGCATTGATGTGTAAGAAATTAGTGTGTTACCACACGTTATGCAGGTTGTTTGGATGAATACTAATGCCTCCTCCGTGAGCAAAAGTAATCCAAAGCGTACGCGCGCCAATTTAGTCATAGGCAAAAATCATCTATATTATTGTATTTTTACTTATTGCCGTGTTTAAGTTCCAATTTTCTATTGATGTGTTATTATTTTGTATATTACTTGGTACTTTTAAACTCTGTACAGCGCTTTGAGTTTAGTTTAGAAAAGGCGCTTTTTAAATGCTGTTTAATAATAATACGCACTTGATTTTGACCGAACGCACGCGTCACGTATTCGATAAACAATGAGCTTGTGGCGTTCTTGTGCAACTACACCATTCTATATTTAATTCACTGCTGTAAGGTGGCACTATGTTGGTTCTCTGCACCCTGGATTCCCTGGGCCAACTCATTCATAGGTGCAGGTACAGGGTTCGCAATTGCCGGCCGGAACCGCCGCTTCACCACATTACATTGTCGCTCTAATATGGCATAAGGTAAATAACTATCAACACACTGTAGCTGAGATACCGCATCGAACGCTGAATGCATTGTCGCGCTGCCATAGCTATGGCGTGATAGGAAACGCGCTGCTGTATATCCAACTGTATGATACCACTTATTATAATGGAATAAAGTAGGTCAGAATTATGCTCTTGATCTTGATCAATTTAAATAATTAACTAGCTTCTATACATCGCCAAAAACCGCATTTTTTTGGCAATCCATTAAATTAGTAGCTAACAATGAAACCGCGTTAGTGTATTATGCATTTTTTGCGCCTCAAATCGGGGCAAATATAATATTAATTGATGAGACGGCTTTTCCCAAATTATGGTGTGATGCACCATTCTAGTGTATCACTAAGCATGAGGAGGATGTATTTTTGCATTGGATGGCCATTGCCATATCATGCGAT
The DNA here is from genome assembly GCA_035610835.1 of Ophiura sarsii. Lineage (NCBI taxonomy): Eukaryota > Metazoa > Echinodermata > Ophiuroidea > Amphilepidida > Ophiuridae > Ophiura > Ophiura sarsii. Next base: position 58,590,680 of record CM069455.1, on the reverse strand, counting down.
CTTCTGTATTTTGTTATGTTCAAGTTGGAAAATAACCCCTGGTGAGTCACAAAACGGTATATCCTTGGTGTACGACATTCATAAGTTAGTCTAGTGTTAAGACCCCATTATGGAATAAAGCTGTATAATCCTTTAATCCGTCAGTAGAGGATTCGGAGTTAGATTAATTCTGTGCATGTATGGCCGAGATTAGGGGCGGGAATTTGATGTTCCGAAAATAAACGGAACAAAAAACGCTACATGCTATACCGCCCTCATTGTCACAGCTTACGTGTTCTTGTGATCGGATCGTTGTTGTTAGGTGACCGTCAAGAAACAAACAAACAATCGGGTTTCGGATGATTTGTTTATCATAGATCTGCCGATTTAATAGTAAATACCGGTTACGGTAGCCTTAATATAATGTACTGATCGACTACATCTCGTGATCGTGTGTACTATTATAAGTCAACCAAGTCACCAAAAACCTAAGCCAAGAACAGTTGACTGTAGCCTAAATAATTATATACAAATCGTCGAGTCGTAGGGGAGATGCGGGAGAGTTGAACCACCGGGAGAGTTGAACCACCCCCTATAACTCGAAAAGTAGTAACTTACTAACATTGATATTGGCATATATTGTTATATAGCATCAATACGACATTCTTAGTGTTAAACTCTACTGTCATGTGTGCTCAGTATCAAAGATACCTAAACAAAATCATTTTTTTCACTTTTGAGTGAAAAATAGAAAAATAAATGTTTTGTCTTTTTTCCCATAGCAAGACTTAGAATATAATAGCGGTAATTTGTTTATTGAAGGGGGTATATATGACCAATATTTTAGAGAACTATTGTAAACTACCAAAAGTTCTACACCAGACAGGATTGGGTTATTTACAAAATGGTCACCATGAGGAGAGTTGAGCCATTGGTCATGGGGAGAGTTGAGCATAGGGGAAACATGTAGTAACATTTTGATTTTTGAACTAAAGGTGAAAAATGTAAAATAAATGAGAGAAAATGTTATTTTGTGCCATGATAATAACAAATGAGCACCATATTTACTTTAAGGAATAATAAATCAAAAGTTGAAAAAATATGATTTTGGTTTTTTCACCAGCCATTGACTTATCATGCTGGCTCAACTCTCCTGTAATGGTGGCTCAACTCTCCCATACTGTAGGGAGAGTTGAGCCACTTTACCAATTTTTTTCAAACCTTTTGTATAAATAAGCCTTAACTGCTATCCCAACTTTTATTGTTTCATAACGAAAACAACACTCTAAAGTTTATCTTACACTAATTTTTTACAGGTTTGTACTTTTCTTCCGCATATGGTGACACAAAATATAAAAAATGGCTCAACTCTCCCGCATCTCCCCTACTCCTACTCGTATTCCACCCGAGTCGGTGGACAAAATTATGATATTTTTTTCAGTGGGGTCGACCCCGACCGACCCCACTGAAAAAAAAAATTGACCGGGAAAATCGGGAAGGCAAAGGAAGGGAAATAAAGGGAGAAGAGGAGACGAAAAGGGAAGAGAAGGAAAGGTAAAAGGAAAACGGACAGAAAGGAGAAAGAAAGACAGGCAAATTAGTAAAATTATAAAATTGCAGTTTTTCACGCCTCTATAGTCTACTGAACGCCCCGCCCCCCTCTCATTCATTCCAATGAGAAACCATACCCATGTAAATATTGCGACAAGAGTATCTCACAGGCAAGTGATAAAACCAGGCATGAAAGGATTCATCCCGGGGGATTCATACCAAAGAGAAACCATCAGCTGAACCATACCCATGTCAATATTGCAACAAGAGTTTCTCACAGGCAAGGTACAACACTATACATGAAAAGATTCATACCAAAGAGAAACCATACCTATGTAAATATTGCAACAAGAGTTTCTCACAGGCAGGGTACAAGACTATTCATGAAAGGATCCATACTAAGAAACCATACCCATGTCAATATTGCAACAAGAGTTTCTCACAGGCAGGTACAACACTAATGAAAAGATTCATACCAAAGAGAAACCATACCCATCATGTATACATAACAACAGTTTCTCACAGGCAAGGTATAAGACTATTACATGAAAGGATTCATACTAAAGAGAAACCATACCCATGTCAATATTGCAACAAGAGTTTCTCACAGGCAAGCCCGGGGGGGGGGGGGGGGGGGGCACTCACCCAAGACGGTATACGGGGGTGTGCCGCTCTAATGGGTAGCTTTTTGCAAATCCCTAAACATGGGGTATGATTTTGTGCTGGAAATCCCTAATAATGGGGTCACTTTTTACAAATGGGTCTATTTTCGCGAAATTTTTGTCTATTTTCGCGAAAATTTGCAAAAATTAGGTCTATTTTCCCGATAATTTGCGAAAAATTGGTCTAAAATGAAGCAAAACCCCTAAAAATGGGTACCGATTTTTCCAAAATCACCCCTAAAAATGGGTATGGGTTTTGAATCTTCAGCGGCACACCCCCGACCAAACCAAATCCGAGTACCCCCCCCCCCCCCCCGGGCAGGCAAGGTACAACACTATACATGAAAAGATTCATACCAAAGAGAAACCATACCCATGTAAATATTGCAACAAGAGTTTCTCACAGGCAGGGTACAAGACTATTCATGAAAGGATCCATACTAAAGAAAACCATACCCATGTCAATATTGCAACAAGAGTTTTTCACAGGCAGGTACAACACTAATGAAAAGATTTATACCAAAGAGAAACCATACCCATATATTGAACAAGAGTTTCTCACATACAGGGTACAAGACTATACATGAAAAGATTCATACCAAAGAGAAACCATACCCATGTAAATATTGCAACAAGAGTTTCTTACAGGCAGGTGATATAAGACTATACAATATGAAAAGATTCATACCAAAGAGAAGCCATACCCATGTAAATATTGCAACAAGAGTTTCTTACAGGCAGGTGATATAAGACTATACATGAAAAGATTCATACCAAAGAGAAACCATACCCATGTAAATATTGCAACAAGAGTTTCTTACAGGCAGGTGATATAAGACTATACATGAAAAGATTCATACCAAAGAGAAACCATACCCATGTAAATATTGCAACAAGAGTTTCTCACAGGCAGGGTACAACACTATTCATGAAAGGATCCATACTAAAGAAACCATACCCATGTCAATATTGCAACAAGAGTCTCTCACAGGCAAGGTACAGGACTAATGAAAAGATCATACCAAAGAGAAACCATACCCATATATTGCAACAAGAGTTTCTCACATGCAGGGTACAAGACTATTCATGAAAGGATCCGTACCAAAGAGAAACAGCTAGAAACAATACCCATGTAAATATTGCAACAAGAGTTTCTCACAGGCAGGTGATGAGACTATACATGAAAGGATTCATACTAAATAGAAACAATATTGTAAATATTGCAACAAAGAGTTTCTCAATGGTTGGGCACAAGACAAGGCATGAAAGGATTATACCAATGAGAAACGGGTATCCATGTAAATATAGCGACAAGAGTTTCTCACAGGCAACTGATAAAACAAGGCATACCAAAGAGAAACTATGTAGGCCTACATTACAACAAGAGTTTCTCACAGGCAAGGTACAAGACTATTACATGAAAGCATCCTAAAGAGAAACCATCCCCATGTAAATATTGCAACACGAGTTTCTCACCGGCAGGGTACAAGACTATTCATGAAAGGATCCATACTAAAGAGAAACCATACCCATGTAAATATTGCAACAAGAGTTTCTCACAGGCGGGTGATAAGACTATACATGAAAGGATTCATACTAAATAGAAACCATACCCATGTAAATATGTGGGCCTCATTTGGGCGGCCAACATGGGACCCTTAATATTTTGGCCACTTTGTCCGAAAGGGGCCCATGCGAGTTGGCCCCCATGGGTCCCATCTGAGTAGGCGCATGCCCACATGGGACACTTGCTATTTTGGTCACTTTGTCCGAAAGGGGCCCATGCGAGTTGGCCCCGGCCCATGGGTTCAATGGGGGATTTAATTATGGCCAAATCAGGGTTTTAAATGGGCAGCCTATATAAGGTAATTGATAATTGAATTATTAACGTACCCGAATAAATGACTGGCAATTATGAAATAGTGCGCATGATGTGGATCGAATCATTTATCAAAATTTATAAATGCGAAATCCATAGTGTTACGAAACCACTATAACCAATGTCAGTGCGCCTGCGTGGAATTACCCTGATATAACCCATGTGGGTCCCATGTGGTCAGCCCATATGGGACCCTGATAGGTTTACCCAAACGTAGCCCATTATGGCCCTTGTAAATCCACACGGGGCCCATGTGGTCAGTCTATATGGGACCCTAATAGGTTTACCCAAACGTAGCCCATTATGGGACCCATGTGGTTAGCCTATATGGGACCCTGATAGGTTTACCCAAAAGTAACTCATTGTGGCCCTTGTAAAACCCACATGGGGCCCATGCCCGGGGGGGGGGGGCACTGACATTTGAAAAGGGTATAGGTATGTGCCGCGCTGAAGACCCCCTTTTTCACCCTCTGCTGCTAGTTCTTATGACCCCCCTTTTGAGCCTGCATCAGTTCTTAAGACCCCAATTTTATTAAAAATTCAAAAATCGCGAAATTTTGCGTTCCAAAGCCCCAATTTTGTGTTCCAAAGCCCCAATTCTTCGAAAATGTTGCGCTCTTAAACCAAAATAAATCGAAAACTGAACTATAGGCCAGTTCTCAAGACCTATTTTTTGGAAAAAAATCAGTTCCTAAGCCTATTTGGAACCCTGATAGGTTTACCCAAACGTAGCCCATTATGGGCCTTGTAAAACCCCACATGGGCCCCATGTGGGAGTTAGGTGCGGTATTGTAACTTTTGTGTATTCACCTGACACATGATGCATTGAGTGTGGTAGTTTTTTAAAGAACGACGCATAACAATCCCGCACTTTACAATCCCGCACCTTAATGGAAATCCCGGGGGGGGGGGGGGGGGGGATATATAAAAAAGGGGGAAAAAGGAGAAAAAAAGGGAAAGAGAAAGAAAGGCGGGCGGGGAGGCATGCGAGGGACATAAGAACGTTTGGAGTTTATTGTACGTTGGTCAGGATACATACGCGTACGTACGTTGACTAGAATAGAATCCATCTTTTGGAGGTAACTAATTAACTTCTTTCTGGCATAGGCCTATCTATCTGCCTATTTAAAAAGCCAATATTGATCAGAAATAAAGTGATTGCTTTTCAATAAAATATTGGTCAAAGGTACACACCAAATCGCACCAAATGGGTTAGAAATTTTAAAAAAAAATCAAATTCTGAGCGGGGGGCACATCCCCCTGTTCGAGCTTTTAAACCATCTATACTAAAATCAAGAATATATCAGTATATGACCAACTTCTTTCGTGCATTGATAAAAAACAAAACATTTATTGAAAATGAAATGATGGCTTTTCAATACAATATTGGTCAAAAGTATACACCAGATCGCACCAAATGAGTTTGAAAATTGAAAAAGAATTACACTTCTGAGGGGGGTACACCTCAGACCCCCCCCCCCCCCCCCCCCCCCCCCCCCCCCTGTTGAAGCTTTTAAACCATCTATACTAAAATCCAGAATATATCAGTATAAAAAATACTCAACTTCTTTTGTGCATTGATAAAAAAACAAAATATTTATTGAAAATGAAGCGATGGCTTTTCAATACAATATTGGTCAAAACTCAAAAGTATACACCAGATCGCACCAAATGAGTTTGAAAATTGATTTATTATTTTTTACTTCTGAGGGGGGCACATCCCCCCTCAGACACCCCCCTGTCCGAGTAAAGCTCGGAGTGCGGTGCTGCGCACCGCATAGATGGTATACCAGCTCAATTTCATTTTTTGGGGGGAAACACTTATCATCCCCCCCCCCCCCCCACACCTAACAAGAAATGTCCGCCCCTGCTTGTAAACCCATATGGGACCCATGTGGTCAGCCCGCACATAGCCCTTGCCCACATGTAGCCCACATGGGGCCATGCATACATGTTGGCTGGGACATGTACATGAACAGGCGCGGATCCAGAAAAGTTTAGGGGGCCCAAAAAATGAAATTGATCAGGTACCGTACCATCCAAGCGGTGCGCAGCACCGTCCTCCGAGCTATGCTTCAGGATCGCGACACGCAAAGCCAGGTCATTTCAAAATTCAGAGTATTGACTTTTCCGCCAAATTCAGTTATTCAGTGCGAAATTAATATTGTAATGATATTTTATATTAAATATGTCTATTACCGTAAATAAAATGGTGCTTTTATTGACAATGTAGCCTTTAAATAATAAATATCACATTTTAATGTTCGATTGAGTTTTCAAAGTGGTTGTAATAAAATGCGAAAATACCGCCAAATTCAGTTATTCAGTGCGAAAGTAATATTTTAATGATATTTTATATTAAATATGTCTATTACCGTAAATAAAATGGTGCTTTAATTGACAATGTAGCCTTTAAAGGCGTATTATGTGATCTTTTCCAGAGAGCGCCCTCTACCCAGCTAACAATTGTACGTGTTTAAAACGTTCTTAAAACGTACCAATTACGTGGTTTGGACGTTTTCTAAAAACGTTTTATAAACGTTTATTTGTGAAAGGTTTCAGACGACGTAAAAACGTTTTATGGGACGTTTGCAAAACCTTTTATGAACGTAATTTGTACGTGTTTTAAACGTTCTTAAAACGTACTATGTAGGTGGTTTGGACGTTTTCTAAAAACGTTTTATAAACGTTTATTTGTGGAAGGTTTCAGACGCCGTAAAAACGTTTTATGGGACGTTTGTAAAACCTTTAATGAACGTAATTTGTAAGTGTTTTAAACGTTCTTAAAACGTACTATGTAGGTGGTTTGGACGCTTTCTAAAAACGTTTTATTAACGTTTATTTGTGGAAGGTTTCAGACGTTTTAAAAACGTTTTATTTGACGTTTGTAAAACCTTTTATGGGGGTAGGGTGGGGGGGGGGGTGCAAGGGCATTGACTCTTGGATGTTTATGTTCTTGCACAATGTATATGCATTTGTTTAGTGAGCAATCACCTTACTCAAAACCAGTGCGAACATAGGCACTTACAAGTGTGCATCAATATACATTCCATGGTGTTAAAATTAATGCATCGACTTAATTCAAATAAAATAATAGGTTTAAATGAATAAAAGGTGTAAATTAGCTCATTAGCATAATTGAAATGGTACAAATGAGCACCGGAACTAATTTTTGTACCATTGCAATTATGCTAATGAGCGATTTGCACAATTTACTCAGTTAATATAAGGCCAAGTAAAATATGCAAATTAGCTCCAGACTAATTTTTGATTCAACAACGACGTCTAATAACGTTTTTAAAACGTCTATAAAGACGAAGACCTACAGAACCTATAGTACCTAACAAAAACGTTTTAAAAACGTTTTCAAAAACACGTTTTAAATGTGTCGCACAAAATACGTCCAAGTAAAACGTTTTATATACAGTTAAGCCCACAATTATTCATACCCCTTGAAAAATATGAGTTTTTTGCGTTTTTCTCATATCTATACCAGCTGGAGTGGTGGAACTTTGGCTTTACACTAAAGACAATTAGTTTGCAAGTACAAATCAATATATTTGGGCTCAACATATTTTGCATAACAATAGAATTGAACAAGAATTGTGTTTTTATGCCTGTCCAAAATTATTCATACCCCATACCAAGTCTCAGGATTGAGACCACTTTTTGTGATAATACACATGTTTTTGACATTCCAAACATTCTTTATATGTGTGATAGGCTTTTATATTGTTATGTAATTATTCCATGATGTGTGCATACAATGTGGATGCATTACAAATGTGTCCTATTGAATGTACAGTGAGGGATATTATAGGACAACACTCTAACTCTTTCACAGCATGGCGAAGGAGATCAAATAACTCAGTGAGGACCTTTCTTTGTGCATTGTGAATGCTCACAAAGAGGGGAAAGGCTACAAAGCTATTTGAAGCAACTTCAAGTGCCAAAATCCACCATATAAAGCCTAATTAGGAAGAACAAGACAGTTAAAATCAGTTCAATTCAGTTAAAAACCTTGTAGAACACGGTCGGAAGCCAACAGTGTCCCCTTGTTTGACAAGGAAAGTATGGTGAAAGGCCAACAACAATCCACATATCACCGTCAATACTCTCCTGAACAACCTTGGTGAGTCTTGGACCAAGATATTAAGGCAGACACTCCAGCAGACATAGTACACAAAAGTTCTCCATGGACTCCGACCAAGAAAGACTCTACTCCTGAAAAGAGACAAAGAGAAACTCATATAGCATTTGCAAGAGCACTTCTGGACAAAGATCCAAGTGTTTGGTCTTCAGTGTTGGGGTTGTCTAAGATGCAAGACAAGTTTCTCTGTGTCTCTTTTAAGGAGTAGAGTCTTTCTTGGTCGGCCTCCATGGAGACCTCTCATGTGCAATATATGCTGGAGTGACTGCCATGATATCTTGGTCCAATAAATTGCCAAGGTTGTTCAGGAGAGCATTGATGGTGATCTGTGGATTGTTGTTGGCCTTTCGCAATACTTTTCTTGCCAAACAAGGGGACACCGCTGGCTTCCGACTGCATCCATCAATGTTTTTTAGTGAGTTGAACGTCTTGTTCTTCCTAATTATGCTTTGTATGGTGGATTCTTGCACTTGGAATTGTTTCGAAATAGCTCTGTAGCCTTTCCCCTCTTTGTGAGCATTCACAATATGCACAAAAAAGTTATTTGATCTTCTTCGCCATGCTGTCAAAGAGCTAGAGTGTTGTCCTATAATATCCCTCACTGTACATTCAATAGGACACATTTGTAATGCATCCACATTGTATGCACACATCATGGAATAATTACATAACAATATAAAAGCCTATCACACAATATAAAGAATGTTTGGAATGTCAAAAACATGTGTATTATCACAAAAAGTGGTCTCAATCCTGAGACTTGGTGTGATGGAGTAAAAGGGGGCTTTATTTTATTTAGTTGAAGTTAAGTGGTTACACCTGGTTTCTAGACATTGAAATTGGGTGGTTATTCTTTAGATTCTTTAGAGTTAATAATTAGGGGTTTATTGTCAAGTTGGTTTAGTCTTCTTTGTGGAAATTATTGGTGATGGGTTTTATATTGCTTAACAATAGGTGGTGGCACTTAAACTCTTACCAGATAATCTTTACTCATCTATGCACCTGCAACATAGATAATCTGACAGGTGCTCATCAAGCCGACAATCATGTCACTTGCATTTCATAATATTATTTTCACTTACTGTTTGGAACTCAGCGGAGGAACACCTTTAGTTCCTCGGAGCACTACGAGAAATACATATGAAATAAAATCATCTATACAGTCAAGTCCGGAGTCTCTTGTTGTTTATCAACGTATTATTTAAGGACTTCGTCACACTTGGTATGGGGTATGAATAATTTTGGACAGGCATAAAAACACAATTCTTGTTCAATTCTATTGTTATGCAAAAAATGTTGAGCCCAGATATATTGATTTGTACTTGCAAACTAATTGTCTTTAGTGTAAAGCAAAAGTTCCACCACTCCAGCTGGTATAGATATGAGAAAAACGCAAAAAACTCATATTTTTCAAGGGGTATGAATAATTGTGGGCTTAACTGTACGTCACAAAAAGACGTTTGTTATATTAGTATATTTAATAACGTCTAAAACACGTTACTACAACGTCCTAAAAAAACGTATTCCAGACTAGCTGATTTAAGTCTGAAAACGACGTCTTATAACGTTTTTAATACGTCTATAAAGACGAAGACCTACAGAACCTATAGAACCTAACGAAAACGTTTGAAAAACGTTTCCAAATCACGTTTTAAATATGTCGCACAAAATACGTCCAAGTAAAACGTTTTCTATACGTCGCAAAAAGACGTTTGTTACATTGGTATATTAATAACGTCTAAAACACGTTACTACAACGTCCTTAAAAAAACGTATTCCAGACTAGCTGATTTAAATCTGAAAACAACGTCTTATAACGTTTTTAACACGTCTATAAAGACGAAGACCTACAGAACCTATAGAACCTAACGAAATTCCAAATCACGTTTTAAATATGTCGCACAAAATACGTCCAAGTAAAACGTTTTCTATACGTCGCAAAAAGACGTTTGTTACATTCAAGGGCGCAGATCCCGGGGGGACGGGGGGACACGTCCCCCCACTTCCTGACACAATATCAAATGTCCCCCCCCCCCCCTACTTTTTGTGGTGATACATCAATCAAGGTTGGCGATCTAGTGAAAAAATGGCAATGTCCCCCCCCCCCCCCCACACTTTCAAGATTGGATCTGCGCCCTTGTTACATTGGTATATTAATAACGTCTAAAACACGTTACTACAACGTCCTTAAAAAACCGTATTCCAGACTAGCTGATTTAAATCTGAAAACAACGTCTTATAACGTGTTTAACACGTCTATAAAGACGAAGACCTACAGAACCTATAGAACCTAACGAAAACGTTTTAAAAACGTTTCCAAAACACGTTTTAAATATGTCGCACAAAATACGTCCAAGTAAAACGTTTTCTATACGTCGCAAAAAGACGTTTGTTACATTGGTATATTAATAACGTCCAGAACACGTTACTACGACGTCCTTAAAAAACGTATTCCAGACTAGCTGATTTAAGTCTGAACAATGACGTCTTATAAACGTTTTCAAAACGTCTATAAAGACGAATACCTACAGGACCTAAATAGCACCTACCGAAAACGTTTTTAAAACGTTTTGTGTTTGCTGGGTATTCATGATTTTTTTTAGAACGGTAGATTTTCTTGCAGATTTACATTTCCGATCATAAATCATACATACATTCCAAGTTACAGAGCGATACGATTCCTAATTACCTCAAAATCATGGTTTTAGAGTGAATTTAGAGTGAAAAATATAAACTGTCGGGATTCCGACAGTTTATTTTCACTCTAAAACTTTGATTTTGAAGTAATTAAGAATCGTATCGCCCTGTAACTTGGAATGTATGCATGATTTATGATCAGAAATGTAAATCTGCAAGAAAATCTGCTTTCTATTTTTTTTTCGATGTTGAGGGCGTTCCCTGGAAAGATCACATAATATACCTTTAATAAATAATAAATATCACATTTTAATTTTCGATTTAGTTTATTGAGTGGATAAACCAGAGAGTCACACTGATCTATATCCGTTGTAACTCCAAGAAAGTAATTAGAACGCTTGGTGTAGCGGTTTGGTCCTTCGCTTGCCACGCGGTGGACCTGAGGCCAATTCTGCAGGGAGGCACATTTTTTTTTGGTATAATACATTGGTATATTTGATGTTCCATTATATTAATTACTTACAATATCATTAGTTTGTTTATTAACGAGACTCTTTTTTGACGGGGGAGATTAGCGACCCCGTCATTTGAAACGACGTTTCTAAGTCGTAACCTTTTCACAAACCCCTAAAATTCGCGGCATTTGCTAATATTAATAACTTGCATTAATCATCTTCTGAAGCGATTTTGTTGTAAAATGTAATTGATATTGTTATAATATGAAGGTAAGAGGACACAGTAAGTTATTTCAGCTATTTGGATGCCATTTAGTAATATACTAAGCTATTTGGATGCTATTTTGTATTATATTATATGATTTAGTAATATACTGAGTCACTGAGTCCACGGCCTCTTTGTTCCGTGTTGCCTTGGTCTCGCAATTAGCCCAATGATTATGGCGAACCCTAGGCTACATCCCCCAGTCATCAATATTACCGTACGGACGCTAAAGCTGTACAAATATCGGAGCCTGCAAGATAGCGACATAAGAGGGCGGCTGAGAGGTGTGAACCCTTCAATATGATTAGCCCAATGATATGGCAACAACCCCTCGACCTTTGCCATGCGACACGAAAACAAGACTAGAAGTGACGTCATGATTATTACTTCTCCGAGATGCGCAGAACTCCGCCATTTTGTACACATTTTAAACCGACAGAAAAATTCTGCGCAAGTACGTGTAAACCAATGGGATTTTTAACTCTGGACGAAAGTGAAAATGAACCGCCGATATTTCAAGATTTACCATACTTTGTTTTAGTTATTTGAAGATGACACTCAATCTTTAGGTTTGGCTTTGATGGTACGTGATCAGAGATCAAGTAGGGAATCTTTTGGCGTAGCACTTTTTGCTACATATTTGTGCATTAGTGTTCAAAAGTGTGTCGTATTTCGTGATGCTACATTGGTTAAATCGAACGCTGCGTGGTGGTATGCACTATGCAGGTTATTACGGGGCTTGGGCTCTACTGTGGGTTGGGTTTGGGAATTCACGGAGAGTGAGACTTACGGGATACGGGTACCCGTGACACGCACGTATAGAATGACCCGTGTCACGTAAGAGAAAAAGCACGGGATAATTCAACAGTCTTCTATCTCCCCCGTCCAGTTTTTTTTAAATACCTTGTTTTATCTATTAATATTTTTTTATTTTTTTGTTTAATGAATATAAATTATCACGATTTTCTTTCTTTTTTTGATTCGGCTGTTGTGTTGTGATGTTCGTGATTTATTTTTACAGAACGATTGACTATTAATAATTATCCTGGCGCCCCGGGAAATCCAAGTTATTTTGTTGCATTTTTGAATCTGTCATACATTACGTTTTTCTCGTAATTAATAAACATTGGAATTTAAATTAAATTATAAATTATGATATTTTTTCTTTCAATTTTTTTTTCTCCATAAACTTCACCACATATCGCTCACATAACGTCTCGGTGATTTCCTTCCAGAAACAACACACTAGTGATCCTCTTGCCGACTTCCACAAATTCAACAGATCCATTCCAAGTCTCATCCTTTTGACACTAAAAACACTTGTCCACCCAGTTTTTTAGAAGACCTTGTTTATATATTGGTTTATTGAAAAATACAAAATCGTGACTTAAAAGCCAAATTGCATTGCACTTACAATATTATAAAAACATTTAAATACATTCAAAGAGATACATTAAAATATAAATATAAAATACAAAGACACATTTACATAAAACATGTGATACCAATAACACTCTCATGAGATGAACATACACATACCCTCAAACAGCCTTACCCACACGCACCCCCCCCCCCCCCCCCCCCTACACCCCCACCTACACCAGACCTCTCC
>CM069455.1:58444949-58577390 GCA_035610835.1 Ophiura sarsii | reverse complement strand
TCTCCCGCCAGGCGAGTAATTCCCCAAACCTACGTCATAAACCATTCATGACGTGACGATCCTGTGACCGTCCTTGTTTGACTGGTTTGGAAACGATTTGCTATATCCAAATAGTATGGGAGCATGGAGGTTTAATCCATGTAACCATGCACAATGGACTAAGTGGAATCGCACCCGGCCTATTTTACATTTAATTGAATAGGTGCATGAGGTCTAATATATTATGCCCGAACCATTTACCACAATGGCCTACATGTTATATAAGAGGTGGCGTTCTTTTTCTGAAAATCTTGAACACAGTTATAATTACCGATGATCCGTTAGGTGAATAAATCCTATTGGTTTAACACGTAATTGAGAAATTCTATTAAAGGTGTTTCAACCCGAAATCACAAACGTCAGTGTCAAAAGTGTTTTCGTTGATTAACGGGCAAAACGTGCATTTTTAACCGTTCGAGTATTAGGGCTATTTCAGCTGAAAACCATACACCCTATGGAAGACATGACCTTATTCTTCCACAGAAGGAGTGTGCAATAGAGTATCCCAATGTAGGTAACTCAAATTACCGTTATCTATGTGTAAGATTAAGGTAATGGCTTGGGGGTGTATGCATTTCAAATGAAATAGCCATTGATACACAAATGCATTGCCGCTGTTTATCTACCGTCCTTGATGTGCCCTTTCCTGAAATATATTTGATTCTTATTTTGAAAAAGGGCTTTACTCTGAAATTAAGGTCATGTACCCCACCAAAGCTGAACGACTGAGATAAAGGAAATCAATAATAAATGACTAGTAACGATAAAGCTGCGTTGAAGAGTACGTGTTTTACGACGATATGCAAGGCCTCAACCTGACCGTGTGTTTGTATATATGCTCATAACTCTAAACATAAAAGTAACTTCCTACTTAAAAATATTAAGTTATACAACTATGGATTTGTTTTAAATTATGGAATAATTTATCTTCTTCAATTTAGAAATATTATTCTCGAAAAGATCAGTTAAAGAACGCCGCGCTACATAAAAAAAAATGAAACAAAGCGCAGTTTTAATTTTCGCACTTAGTTTCGATCACACAGGATGACAGGTATGTGTATGGGCTGCATGAAACATCCCTAACCGGTGAGTTGTCGCTGCCCGTTAATCAATAATATGCATATTGCTACACCGGGCGTGCGCACAAAAGAACCACATGCTTAAATGGATAACGGAATGGTGTTGGTGGTGGACACATAACTGTGTTAAACTGCAGTCAATCTTCCGGGCAATCTTTTCGGTCATATCTCAGATTAATTAATATCTATATTTTAATTTCGGTAGGGGCACAGTTTTTAGAGGTAAGACCATGATGATACCTGGTACGTTACTTTTTGAGAACTGTAGGTACCGTTATATTCTGGCTGTTTTGATATATTGAAATGTCTCACGGTTGAATGCTTCTAAACAATACCAACTGTGTTAATAGAAGTTATTAGTACGTCAGAACTGTTCTTGATCATTTTAAATAATTATGTCGCATTCTACATCATCGCAAACGAAAACCAGTTTTTGTGATCCACTTAATTAGTAGCTATCAATGAAACCACGTACTCATTTATGGTTCTCATTACGTGCTTCAAACCGGGGTATTAGTAAAATAACGTTATTGGTAAGATGAGAATAGTATAGCTTGTCCTCCCTATCATATATAAATCATGTGATGATTGTATCATTACGACGTACGAATAATAATGGGGAGGATGCGTTTTTACGCTGATTGGCAATGGCCGTATCATGCGATCTTCTTTATCATGTTATTTTCAAGTTGGAAAACAACCCCAGGTGAGTCAAAAATTGTTATATTTCAGTCAGTTCCAAATTGACGAAACCTATTTACAGAGAGCGTCGCGCGCAAAACTCTCGCATGGCGCAATATGGCGCGCAATGTCGCAGTGACTTTATATGCGTGACGCTTGCGTATGCCAATATCGCGGTTACGCTCGGAGAGATAAAACCGAATATTTCTCGCCAATTTGGAACTGATTAAACTATAGTTATTTCCTTTTACCTCATTTGAAGTACGAAAGTGACATCATGTGCGATTTCAAGTAAGATCTAGTTTGATATGCGCATACTCCAACTCACTATTGCTGCACGCGTCCGATATTTATCGTTACTCGACCAAAATTAGGAAAGTGTGTTATAAAAAAATGTGGAATCAACAATTCAACACCAATGATTGAGATTCAAATCAGAAAAGCTACCAACATCAGTTTGTTTTTTATGTAAAGCAACATTTGGCATACGACATGTATGTCATTGAAATCAATGAGAACTTCTTGATACCTCTCTTTAGAGAACTAGGGAATTTTCTCGGCCAAAGACACTTTTTTTAAATTTGGTAGATTTCTCACTAAATGGCCCTTCTGAAAACATGCAAATGTCTTATCCAAAGAACCCTATTTGTTAAGCATTCACTTCTCTCTCACCGAATGCTCTCGCTAGCTTCACACCTGTACAGGGTGTCTATAAAAAGTGCACATGTTTACCCAACTTATTGACCGTGAACCTCTAGAATTTGGTGTAACAATTGTATACCTTTTGATATACTAAACGCTTAGCTTTCATATGGCGTTTATTTCATCTAATTTGGTTTTGTCAATTCTGAGATATGACTTTGCGCCACTTTTACAGAAGTAGCTTTAGTTAATTGGTCATATTGCCAAAAAAAGAGAAGAATTGGGAATATCACTTACTTTTTTGGTCAAAATTTCAAAAAGTATTAGATTAGGTTACAAAAAGACCCCGTCCCTAAGTTTAGTGTATTAACATCATAATAATACATTTGAGTCATAGTTTAATAATTACAGCACTCATAAAATTCAAAAAGTAACTTCCTTGAGTTCCCCCTTAATGCAATCATAGGACGCGTGACGTGCTCTCTATTTAATACTTGATTGTAATACTAGATTGTAAGCTAACTAAACATAACAAAATATATTAGCGTGAAAGTTCATCTGTGTTGGTAGACAATAATTTGACAATTAAGCTTATGATCTCAACACAATGGTTTGACAATGGTTTGACATACCTCGATACAAGCTTCCAAGAGTGTTCGACCCGATTTTGGGATCACGTGTCCGAAAGGTCACTGACCCCAAATCTGGGTTGCCAGTCTCCAGATGAAGATCGATGTGATCGGTCGAATATTCGAGGTATGTCAAACCATTGTGTTGAGATCATAAGCTTAATTGTCAAATTATAACAACATATAGCCTATTTGCAGTCTCTTCTTATGTAAATGATATTTCTTCCTGTGAGAAAGGACAACACAAGCATGACATTCTAAAATTGAAGGGCTAAAATATAATTTGAATATTTATTTATATTCCAATTATGTTAGCAACTGTTGCTTCACTATCACTCAATATTAACACGTACATATATAATCTGCATCAGGTCTAGGTCCCAACGAATAGCTGCAGATCAATTGTTTATTTAACCTTTTAATATATCACCACTTTCTACCATTTTATATTCGTCCGTAATTCCGTAGTACTTTTAATTATACGTATTGTTAAGTACATTTTTTTTAAATTTCCATTACAACTGTCTAAACGACGATTGTCTTTTTTGAAGACTCTTCTTGTTAGTGGATGTTACCAATGAACACCTATGGTAGCTTTTCAATAGATTTAATATTGATGATTTCATGAATATCTTACTCAAAGGCAGAACCTATTATTAAGTATCGGGATTCCGGGATATTTTCAATACTAATAGTTTCGCCTTTTATTATACTCCCAGTGTGTATGACGAGTGTACATTAAATCTCAGAAGTGTACTGTTTGATAATGTAACTGTAAAGAGTTTAACAAAATACTAAACATAATTTTGTTTTATGCTCGATTGATTATTTTCTTGACAGTTAAGCGTAGGTGATCGGATAGAGATCAGCATTTTTAGTAAATGCCTCTTTCCAAAAGCAAATCCACAGAATGACAATAACCACAATAGTTTACACTCTGTTCCATTGTGTCACACCTTCTCAAATCAGCCAGCCATGACAAACGGGGGAAATAACTAGGCATTGTGATCCCGTGGATTGGGTCTAAAATAGAGGCCTGTACAAAAATTGATGCCACATTTTAACGCAATGGATGATTTTGACATTTTTTTTAAATTAAGCTAGTTAAGCTAAGCTTATTAATTGGTCGGTCTTTTGTTGTTGATTTAGAAAATATACTGACATTTGTATGACTCACCCAGGACATGATTTGCCCAAATCTACAATAGTATTGGTTTAAAACGTAATCGCGAAATATATCAAACAATTATGTCGTGTTAACTAAATATGAAATGAAATAGCCCATAGCTTAGATAATATTGAAACACAAATGCCTTGCCGCTGTTATCAGCCGTCATTGATGTTGCACTTACCTGAATTATATTTGATTCTTGTTTTTGAAATACTCTGAAATTAAGGTCATGTTTATGAACTCGCCCTAAAACCCACCAAAGCTGAACGACTCAGATAAAGGAAATCATTAATAAATTAGTAGTACCGACTAAGCTGCACTGACGAGTTGAGTGTTTTTATGACGATATGCAATTAGGCCTAAACCAAACCGTGTTTTTGTATACGCTCATAACTCTAAACATAAAATTATGGTTGCTCCTTAAAAATATCAAATTATAGAATTATGATTTTTTTTAAATTATGGAATCATTTCTCTTCTTCAATTTAGAGATATTATTCTCGACGATCGGACCTTTTTTTCTACCACAGAGGAGGCGTCACGAAACAGGGGTGGATCATAACTTTTAAAAAGAAATCAAGGGGGTGGTTATAACTTTTTTTTAGGAAATTCAAGGGGTCATTACTTTGTTTGTACTAATATTTCTAACCATAATATTTGTTTGATAACAATTTTATTATATTCCCATGGTCTCCTTAAAGATACAATTCTGAAAACTGACAACAGCAATATGTTGCCCTTCTTTAAGGCAATATACTCATCACTCATCGTGGAACTCAAAAACAAGACAGAATGCTCACGCTGACAGAATGCCCACGCTGACAGCATACCCTCGCTGACAGCATGCCCACGCTTACAGCATGCCCACGCATAGCTACATGCAGAGGGGGACGAGTGGTCCATCGACATTTGAGTCCTGTCGGTTGAGGTTGGCTCTGTCGGTTCATTTGCTAAGGGAAATCATGAATACATTGAATACTGAATGATGAATTGCATGCAAGTAATTTAAGATTTGAAGATCCCGCCAGGTGAAACCAGTGTAATTGTTAACATCTTAACTATCTATTCAGGTGTGAAATCAATGCGTAATAATCCAGTCTTCTGCAGCGACTGTAAAAGAAGACTAGTTTGCCATCAGAATTTTGAGGTGCTTTATCTGACCCTGAATAATTAGCGCAGTAACGAATCAGCGTTCAGTATCTGTTCGCGCGAATTTTCGGATTTTCGGGGCTGGGTCGTCCGGTATGATTCATTCTGTTTCTGGCTTCATACGGGTCAGACACACTGCTGTAGCGACTAACCAGCTTCAGCTTCAGTTTTCTTCAGTTACTTTGTATCGGTCGTTTTTGGTGTGTTTGTTGGGATCATCTTTCCGGACTTTCTACCAAGTTTATCCAACGGTAGAGTACTCACGTTTAATAACTTCATCAATAAATCATCTTCCATTAGGGGATTTCTGGACAATTTAACGCAACTGGCAGTATTATCTTTAGAACTTTTCAATTTTCCCGTTTTGATTGGTGGTTTTGGTTTCGTCTAGTCGCTATGGCCCGCGGGAGGAAACGTAAGGCGTTGGAACCGCCACCACACCGTCCTTTCCGGCACCCGCAGCACGTCAGACTAGGACTCAGGCCCGCCATCTTCCTGAGGCCTGTCCCAGTCGGAGTCCGGGGGAAACTCCGCAAGAAACCAGGCATCGAATCCCGGGGCAGAAGGTTCGTCCCGCCCACCGTCGAATCGGGCAGAAGGTCCGTCCCGCCCACCGCCGATCACAAGTACCAGTAACCAAACCAGAGGCCGCGTCTTTAACAACGGTCGCCAGTCGCCAGCAACGTTGGCGGCAAGAAGTAGTAATAACAGCGCTATTGCGGGAAATCGTCGGGGGCAGAGGTCTAGACTGGGTACCCGCGTCCCTCTATATGGCCGCCATCTTTAAAAATGGCGGACCAAATACAGGGACTGGGAAAATTGTACGCCCAAAAAGTGTGCATCTACTCGTGGAATTCCACGAGAATTTTGCATACCGAGCATGCGCATTTGTACACAGCAACAACAGAAATAGCATCCGATTGGTCCAATTCAAAGGCAGTGCATCGAACGATCGTCACGCTGCGTAAAGCGGGAGGCAAACGTGCGTCCTATCGCGTCACGCGATGTACAACGCCGCGTGAAACTACCGGCGCTCTGTGGCGTGATGGTGCGTGAACAAGCTCATTTTTTTCGCGAATTTATCAGCGCACACTTTTAGAACTGTATTTTGTCCAGTCTTCACATTTGAGCACCCTCGCAGGGGCCGTGTGGAAAATCGGGAAGACAGGAGGATCCAGTCTAGAAGAGGTCAACAGCAGCAACAACAAGTTCTGGAACTGTTCAAAATGGCCGGACTTATGCAGAGGCAGTGGCGAGTCAACCAAACCAAGACGTTTCTCGAGGATTGGCAACAACCAGTACGGTGAATGGCAGCCAGGCGGAGGGTGAGAACGTTGTACAAATACACGATCTTGTTAATGATGATACTAGTTTTCCGAATAATAGTACACGTGTTAATAACAATGAGGAGGCTAATATCGATCATGACGTAGCTATTAATTACACTCGTAATAATAATGCCATCAATAATCGTGTCAATGATGCAAACGGTCAAGTCCAATCTGTTCCTGGTAATACCACCAGTCTAGTTTCAACCCTCTAGTTCAGGGCCAATTCATGCCGTTTGGCCTCAATAGTATAATGGTAACGCTAGTTTTCTACCTGTTGGAAATATAGCACAACAGTATAATGGTAACGCTAGTTTTCTACCTGTTGGAAATATAGCACAACAACAAACATCTGGCTTTGGAATTCCTCAACAACAACAGGAAAATAATATGGTTAATACAAATTATAATATCCAACAACAAGTACAGCAAGCTCGCAATCTAGCGGGCGGGGCCAATGTCATCAATCAAAACAGTAGTGGTGGTATGTCTGCTGACGTTAGTCAGCAGGCCTTAACCTCAGTTTGCAATCCTCTAGGTGAAGGTGTGTCCCAACAAATTAAGGATAAGATAAGGAATGGGGTGTTTATTGATTTTTACTGCCTTATTGAGAAGGAGGGTGATGTTCAGGACTCTTCATCTGATAGGGCGTTGAGTTTAAATGAGTTTGGCCAAGTAGTAATTCGGGATAAACAACAGACAAAGAAGTTCATGTCAATTAATACATGGACTAGCGCTTTTTTGATTTTTTTCGGCCGTCTACCTCAGAGCGCATCCAAACCGTACCCAAGAGATCTTTAAATACGGTCAGTTGGTTCGTACCGCGGCAGATCGCTTTGGGGCGGGTTGGCGTGAATACGACAGGCAGTTCAGGCTCCGCCAAATCGCGGCGCCTGAACGCTTGTGGTGTACCATAGATAGCGAGCTATGGGCACTGTATGTGGCTGTACCCCATCGTCATGTTTCAACCCTGAGCAGGCGGATAATCTAGCTGCGCCTTCCTCGTCCACAACAAGCTCTCAACTTCCAAATCGATACGCTCAAAATCAACAATGCTTCGATTTTAACAAAGGGAAAGGGCTGTGTAGGCGTCATGTTTGCAAATTCAATCATTCTTGTACTCTTTGTGGGAAAGGTGGCCAATTTTTCAGCAGGTTTGAGCAGGTTCATCAGGGCCTTCAACCATCTGTGCTTCAACACATAGTAACACTTGCTAATATTTGGAAGAAAAAAATGTATAAACAATAAATTAAAAATAAATTTAAAAATAAAAATAAAATAAAATAAAATAAAATACAATAAAATCTTGCGGGGGGGGGGGGGGGGTAGTTAGGGGTTTTCTTTGGGGCAAACTCCTTCATTAGGAGCTTTGATTGGCGGTTGTGATTTTGGGGGGAATTAAATTGCCCACTTTCGCAAGTGTCAGTAGGTTTACTGAATGTTGCATGATAACAATGGGAGCGATAGCCGTATAATATTATATAAGCAAAGTAAATTAACAATTATTAAAGGAATAATGTGATCATGCGAAAATCAGGTAAATTAAAAGTACCATAAGTGTATGGCAAACAAAATGTTTGGTCAAATGAGGAGGTGATTATTTATCCACCTTAAATTCAAATCAGTTAAATTAAATGTATGGCAAACAAAATGTGATGACAATGAGAGGTGATAAAATGTCCACCTTTATGCAAATCAGTGAAATTAAGTGTATGGTAAACAAAATGTTATATCAAATGAGAAGGTGATAAAATGTGGTGTTAAATGTGCTAAATGTATGGAAGCATCAATCATCCGCCGTACCGACATGCGGGTGAGCCATGGGCTATAATTGACAAATCTCGATACACCAAATAAACGCCAACATGTGCATTTCAGCAATGACGGATCGTGCAAATAAATGACCCGTATGTAGCAAGAAGCTACCTTTACCTCACACCTCTGTGTCGACTCCCTCAAACTTTATGATGGCAATATACCACGAGTGACCCTAATTAGAATGATTGATTTTCATAGATTGGAAGTGTAATTGTCTATGCTCTTAGCCTTAAAAGTGATGATGCCATTTAATGTTATCTTGCTGGTCATTTCCCGTAGACTTACCCGTGGACAAAGAGATTTTTGGAGAGATTCTCTTCAAATAGCTATCATTTTGCCGCCATAGCATTATTAACATTGAGATTTTCAGCATAGATGGCCAAGATGATATTTTTGAGGAATATGTAAAAAATTAAACAAAATCTCACAATTTTAAAAAATATGGCTTTGAAAAACTGTCAACGTTTTATTGAACTGGTTCAATAAAACGTGGTCACACACTGGTTGTAACGTCGCGAAATCAGTACCCGTGGACAGAGTGAAATGGGACAGACTTTGTTCAAATATATGTTATTTTGCAACCGTAAGGTTATTTGTAACGATATTTTCAGCATAGATGGTCAAGATCATATAGTTGATGAATATTGAAAAAAAAAATTTTTTTAAATCTACAGAATTTAAAAGAAAATGGCTTCAAAACTGTCAACGTTTTATTGAACCACCCTGTATAGTGAGTGGTATACGTAACGTGCCTGCCTTTTGGGGTGACTTTTCGCGATTTATTTTGTATATCGATCGATGGGTGGTAATCAGAAAGGTTTTTGGTATGTTAATGTCCACCCCCCCCCCCTAAATTCTTTGATGGTATATTGAAGGGTGTTCTTTGTCAGTTAGGTTTATTGATCCGCCTAAAAAAAGCCTGACATATTTGAAAAACTGTCAACGTTTTATTGAACCACACATATTCAATAACCAACTAAGTTTCATATACCAATCGGGTGTTAATTTTGCATTATGCAGTTATATTAAAAGTCTGGGAGGCACATCGACGTATGATTTTGGAAGAAGAACACCTCCCCCCCCCCCCCCCCCCCCCCCCGGGAAATTACCCATGACCACATTTGTTTACCTATTTAAATTCCCTCAAGTTTAGTCTCAAAACTAGAAACAAACCTTGTGATCTCTGCTGATGTAAAAGTAGGCTTCGCCAACTTGGAACTGATGATAGTTATTACGTTCATCATGATAGAATTAAGTAGGTCAGAGTAATGCATTTCTTCTTGATCATTTTAAATAATGTAGGCCTACTCGCTTCTACATCGCAAAAAACCCAGTTTTTGTAATCCACTAAATTATAGCTATCAATTAAACCACGTATTAATCTATGGTTCTCTTTACGTGTTTCAAACTGGGGTATTAGTAAAATAACGTTAATTGGTAAGATAAGAATTGTATAGCTTGTCCTCCCTATCATAAATCATGTGACGATTGGATCATTGCGACGTACGAGTGATAATGAGGAGGATGCGTTTTACGCTAATTGGCAATGGCCGTATGATGCGATCTTCTTTATTATGTTATTTTCAAGTTGGACAACAACCCAAGGTGAGTCACAAATTGTTATAGTTCCGTCAGTTCCAAATTAGCAAAACCTGTTTACAGCAGCGAATGATTTCTGAAGCGCGTCGCGCGCACAACTCTCGCATGGTACAATATGACGCGCAATGACATTGTATGCTTGGCGCTTGCGTATGCCAAAATCGCGGTTATACGCTTTTGCGTGCGGAGAGTTAAAAACCGTATACTTCTATCCAATTTGAA
This sequence comes from Ophiura sarsii, assembly GCA_035610835.1. Taxonomy (NCBI): domain Eukaryota; kingdom Metazoa; phylum Echinodermata; class Ophiuroidea; order Amphilepidida; family Ophiuridae; genus Ophiura; species Ophiura sarsii. The sequence goes on along the minus strand of CM069455.1, from coordinate 58,567,033 downwards.
CTGATTGAACTATAGTTATTTCGTTTCACCTCATTTAAAGTACGAACGTGTCATGTGCGAATTCAAGTAAGACCTAGATTTCATCTTTGATCGTACGTTACTCCAGTTCGCTGTTGCTGCACGCGTCCGATATTTATCTTTACTCGACCAAAAAAAAGAGGAAAGAGTGTTATAAAATGTGGAATCCATTCAACATTAATGATTGAGACTCAAATCGGAAAGGCTACCAACAGTTTGCTTACAAATGTATAGCAACATTTGTCATACGACATGAATGCCATTGAAATCAATGAGAGCTTCTTGAAACTATCTTTAGAGAACTAGGGAAGTTTCTCACCCGAATACACTTTTATTTTGAACATTTGGTAGATTTCTTACTAAATGACCCCTTTTAAAAAGATGCACATATCTCATCCAAAGAACCCTATTTGTTTACACATTCGCTTCTCTCTCCCATAATGCCCTCGCTAGCCTACACCTGTAATCTATTTATATTTGAGCAAGCTGCACCCCCAACCCCAGCAACACACCAACGTTTACATCATGCAAACTTGTATAGGACAATCATGGATGTGTGTGTAATCATACATTTTAAATCTAAAGCTTTGCCAGGAATAATTGGCCACGATTGTGGATTAATAGCAATTGTATACTCGAAGGTAACGCGGAAGACCATTTATACGTTCACGAAACAGATACCAATAATTTTTTATATTTTAGAAATTCGCATGGTACAGCCATTGTCAACGGCGGCACACACGGTGGGCCGTTTCCCGTCCGTTGAACATGTTGAACATGAGAGCCCGGTATGAAGACGGTATAAGGACAGCGCACCCGTTCGCACCCGTTTCGCGCCCGTTTCGCGCCCATTCGCAGGGCGTTGATGGACGGTGGGGACGGTGGGGAACGTCGACCATCTTAGTGACGGGCTGCGAATGGCCGCATGCAGTCTGGTAACCGTTCGCGGAAAGGACTCTCAGCAGGCATGTTGCAATTCTCTAAATGTAAAAGAGCTAAAACTCTTTCAAAAGCTCTTTTTTTGGAGTTAAGTTTCACTCTAAAAAAAATAGTGACAAATACTCTTAAAAGAGTGAAAAATCACTCTATAAAGAGTGAACTTCACTTCTTAGAAGAGCCGTCCCTCCTAGAGCTCTAAAAAGAGTGAGGTTTAGCTCTTTTACCTTTAGAGAGCATTATATATGTTGGTCGTACGAATTCCGGAATGCAAATGAAGCAGCGAGCTTGAGCGCTCAGCTTAAAAAGGGCGGTTTGATGATGTAATCAAGACGTTTCGGTCGGTATCCAGGCGTTCCGACCGGTTAGGAACCGGTATGGAGGTGGTATGCACACGGTGAGGACAAGGTGAGAACGGTAAGTTAGACTGTATGAGGCCGTTGAGCCCGGTACTTTGCCGGTGAGAACCCGGTACAGACCCGGTGTAGAGCGATATGGACCGAGGACCGGTGAGGAGGTGTTATGCACCCGGTGAGAACGGTAAGCTAGCTACTATGAGGACGGTGAGCCTGGTACCAGGCCGGCGAGGACCCCGCATAGACCCGGTATATAACGGTATGAACCCGGTGTCCACCAACAAAAATCAATGTGCCCGTTGACATTTTTTACTGATTGTTTGGACTCTGTTGATTTTCTATTAGACGGTAAGGTGGCCGCCTACCATTACCGCCCTGCGAACGGGCGCGAAACGGGTGTGCCGTCTGTATACCGTCCTCAAACCGGGCTCTCACCGTTTGCCGCCGCTTTTACTCACCCGGCAGGAGTTTTGAGAACGGTCAAACTTCCTGCCGGGCGCGGATGGCCGGCAATGTCCCCGGCAACGTGTTCAACGGACGGGACGACGTGTTCCAAATTTTCACAGCGTATCACATCGTGCTCTTAACGTAAACGACGTATCCCCAACTTACCCCTAACTTATATCAGCGTACATCAACGTATTCTTCGATATTTTGCATACGTTGGCATACGTTCAGGCGATACGCCATGGTGTGACAAAAATGTGGCTTGTGTAAAACAGTTAAACCACATTTTTGCTATGTTGTACACCACAGCCTTTGCTGGACGATGCTTTTATATAGGCCAACATTGAGTTAGGGGGAGGGACCATAGTCGTTTTTTACAGGACATGCAGGAAGTGTCCCAACAGTTTTGAACATGATTGAATTAAAGGAGTGGAAAAGAACAGGGCAACCCAAACTCGTGTTTTTTTACAAATGTTACTTCGAGAGGCGAAGACGTTTTCATCAGTGGTCACTTTAGCAATGTTTGCAAAACTATGTGAACTCATAGGTTGTACACAACGGTTTTGGATTGGAAACATTTTCTTCTAACCTATGATGAATATTTCAAAATGATTAGATCAACATTCGCGATTACGTGTTATTCCAATACGAATTCAAAATTTAGGTTTTTCGCGTGTCCATCGTCGTCTGGCACTGTCGTCATTTTTTACACGGCGATTCATCAAGTGACGGAAGTCCGTCACCCGCCGGAATACGAACAAAAAACAATTTTCAATAGAGGGCGGGCTTGGGAACGACTCTGCGTTGCCAAGGGAACGGCCTCACGTCACAGTAATTCTCAAAATTCATAAATAGCCGATTTTGCCGATTTTAAACAACGAAATAACTCTCTTATCAGAGAGATAACCGTTACAAAGGCATTACTTCTGAATACTACAGGGCTCATATTTAATGTAAACGTTATCACACAATTCTATAAAATGGTGTAATCTCGTGTAGAAAATGGTGGTCTCATCGCAGAAAACCGGTCAAAAAAGACATAATTTTAGCTTGTGTCGTGTGATGTTGGGGTCAAAGGTTAAATTAAATCATCGAACTGGATGTCGCAACTCGCAAGGAGTTCTGGTACCTTATGCTGCCCTCAACTGGATAGTTACTTTTTATGCACATAATTGAGGACCCTAGATCTAAAAGGGGGTTAAGTCACAATCTTGTGAAATTGTAGTTAAGTATCAGTTTCTGCTATAAGGAGGACCTCTGCACCCTCTGTTCAAATGTTACGCTTAAGTCATGTGGTAAAGCTATGTAAGAGTCCATGGGAGGTACAACCTAAGTGGGTCAAGTCCACACATGGACACAATGAAACCCAGTTTTTTCCATTTTTCTCAATGTGACTTAACCCCCTTTTAGATCTAGGGTCCTCAATTGTGGGCAAAAGGTGAAAATTCAATAATTGCGCAACTTGACGGGTGTGCGTTACCTTGGTTACGTACACCCGTCGTTTTAGAGCGCCCTCAATTGAAACGAGGCCCCGTTCTACAGCTGACTGCTAACAGAAGCACCATTATTATGCAGACAGCGACCGGTAGCGAGTATGACACAGACAATAAGAAAGACCCTGAACAAGTTGCAATTCCTCAACATGGCCGGCCCACATCACCCACTACGCAATAATACATGTATGCGTGAATGATTAAGACTCGATTTTTACAATATAATGTTATTAAGATGGCCACTACAAAATGTATTATGACCATTTCATTAAGATCCAAACGGTTAATGAAATTACTTTCAAATGGTCAAAACAATTACCAAGGTATATTTACGTTTAACGATTGTGTATATCACCACTTCATCCAATAAAAGCAATCAAATGTGATATAGCATTGTAGTATAAAGTAAGCATGTAAACAAGCTAGCAAACCCTAACAAAAATATTTCATAGGCATTTGATTAGAACAATTAGTGGCGGATAACCAACTGGCCAAACGAGCTGTTTGCACTGTGTTTGAAACCATTTTATTAAAGTGACTAGATCAGTCTTAATTCGTGAACAGCAAGTCTATGAATAATTTAGTTCTTATATTTCATCAAATAAATTCGAACGCATTAACAATCAATAGACATATTTGACATTTCGATATCCCGTTTTAATCAACTAATTGTTGCGAATTTTGTATATCAAACTGATACTATGTATAGTAATGTGGTATATCATTTTCTGTAATTTTATACTGGGCTTAGTATTAGGTTCACTATTTCTCTGCAGTAAAATATTAAGTGTTAAAATTAATTGGTTGGTAGTAGAGTGTTTGTATGGCTTTATCGAAAACTAGGTGGTGAGTTTTAGATCTTGAGTCCATAAGTCATAATCAGTCAGTTTGAGGGCGTGATATTTATTGACGCACTGCCGTCAATTTTTATGCACGACGGTGCATCAAGTGATGCATCAAGTCTTTAGCTGGGTGACGAATACAAAGATTGATATTTCAATCGAGGGCGGGCTTGGAAACTGGACTGCGTTTCCAATGGAACGGCCTCCCGTCTGCGATAATGATGAAAGGCTTATATACAGGGTGAATCAAAAAACATTGGGCACGATTTGAAGCGGCCATTTGACCTTGATGCGTGCATTGAACCATGCAATTTTTTTTTGTATAAAGCGTTGTTAATCTAGTTTATCCTCACAAAAAATGAAAGTAATCGACTTAAAAAATAAGCAAACTGTGTCAAGTTTCGTAAACTGACCGCGTTTTTCGCCATTACAATGGGATTTACACACAGTAAAATTGGTTTGGCTAATATGGTCATTATTATCACATTAATTGTCTAAATGTTCCTGTAAAATCATTCTTTCACTCTGGGATAAGTAATTAATAGTCTGATATTGAGTTGTCAAATGAAAAGGCAAATCTGAATACAAGCATCACCTGTTACAGACCAAGAAAGCAAGAAGTCTTCAAGAAGTGGAGGCACGTGTCAGAGCCGAAATGACAGACTTAACACCGCAACAGGGAAATGGTTAGACGAGCTGTTCGTAACATGTTGGACAGGGCACACACATACACATGTCTTCAGCAAAATGGTGGTCATGTTCAAGGAAGGCTTCATTAACAAAATTAAATATCAGCAAACAACTAAATGATTTCTATTTTGAATTGCAAGGAAGCTAACATGTTATTGTATGCCTTAAAAACACCTTTAGCAGAAGACCGTAACTCATACCGTGTGAACCTAAAGGCAAATGTGAATGACTTTTCAGTACAACTATCAAGAAACAAAGTGTCTTCAGAACATTTCATTTGTGCAGTATTTTTAGTTTGTGAAGTATTATTTATTTCTACAATGTTTTACCACCTTTGGCTCATTTAATATACCAGGAACCTGCAATAAATTACATGCACAACAATGCCTTTCTTGTAGACTCTCACTCCATATCATCATGCTGCAGCAGCTGCAATATTCATGTCTTAACTGTGTAAATCCCATTGGAATGGCGAAAATGCGGACAGTTTACAAAACATGGTACAGTTTGCTTATTTTTAGTCGATTACTTTCATTTTGGGGGAGGATAAACTAGATTAACAACGCTTCATACAGACGACAAGAATGTCATGGTTCAATGCACGCATCAAGGTCAAATGACCGTTTCAAATCGTGCACAATGTTTTTTGATTCACCCTGTATGTTTACTATAACAATTCATTAAAATGGTGTAACTTACTCAAATGCACTGTGAGATAACCTTAAACATTTTTTAATCATTTGAAAGCATATTCTTCGAAATCCCAAGCTAATATTTGTATTCAAGGTAAACCATCTGTGCAATTGGATATCTTTTCCAAGGTTTGTTTAAAGATGGCGCAGGAAAATTGCTCAAAATTGTAACATTTGACCTTTGACCTTGATTATCTCCGTGCGCCAACGAGATCCCAACAATGATTCCTTTTGAATTTGTTAAACGTTCTGGACGGGTCCGTGGCTGGCTGATGATTCAGTGGAATAGGATCATCCTTCTGGCAACACTGCATTTATTTTAAGTAATATGTTCGCTTCCTCCGTGAGATACTGGGAACGAAGGCTGCCCGTGACGTACCCTGCGTCAAGAATGTGTTGGTAAATTACGCACCAATAACGCACCTCTCACGGTCGTATAGTTTACTGTTGTTAACATTAAAACATTCCAAGACTTGTTTCAAGAATTGAAGCTTAAGGGCAACGAGTTCCTTAAAAAAACTTTTCATAAATAATTCAACATGTTTACATTGTTTTCATTATTCATCAGCAACCTCATCAACTCTGACTTCAACGGATGTTTCAAGTCTTGCAATGGATGTCGGCTCAACTGAATATGGTAAGTTATCTGGAGAATATTATGGTCGAATCCAACGAAAAGTGTACACGTGATGTTCAGGCCTATAATAAAATAATCTATATCTTGAGTGATTCTTGACAATTTTAATTTTGTGTTATACGTATCCGCCTCGATGAGACGGTTTCGCGCCATATATAAAATATGACTAACTTAAATGCACACTTGGTCGTATACGAGCAATAAACCTGCTATTTTTTACACTTTTTACAAAATAGTTGTTAAGTTTTTTTGTTAGACATATAACCGTTTAGATGAAAACGAGCTAAGTGGAAATAATTGTGCCTGTTTGATTGCTGGATATCTCAAGAATGCCTCTTTAAATTGTTGTTACTTGCGACCAATCCCCTGCATTTTTGTGATTTATTTCGCTGTGGTAAGTTTTGACGTTACCTACAAATACAGGTTTTGTAAAATCTCACTTTCGGGGAAGAATTCGCATGAGGTAGAGTAATTTGTGCTGTAAGGAGGCCTAAATATATTAAATACTTAAATGAAGTGTCCCCATTCAAGTCATTTTTTTGATAAAGCTGTTAGAAATTTTAAAAGCGGAAACGATCGGTTTTGGTAAAAAAATGCATTACCTCCGAATACCTATTTAAAACACTGCCATTTTAATATAAACACAGATTAGTGAATGATATCTATAGAATAAGCGAAGTGTGATACAATGTACATGTGTGCCAAGTGTTATCATTTTGAAGGCAACATTTTTTGTAATATCAGCAATAAAAGGCTGTATTCGTAGGCAAATTTGAAATATGAACTGTTACCTTCAAATACAAATAACGATACCGTGGTACTTCCGTCTGTTGTTACATACTTGTATCGACTGGAATAAAGTAGAAATGTGCGCTGCGTTCGGCAAGCAACGGAGAAGTTTTGCATCAATCTTTCAGCTTTTGTAAGTAACTTTTTCACAAAATTCGGAGGTTTGTGTACAAGTGCATTAATAATATGTTGTTGTCTTAAAAGTTGATTTTATATACCCTCCCTCTGTCTCAATCTTATTACTCCTATTAGTGTAGTTTTTTATGCTATTCACGCAAAGACATCCTCTGACAGTTTATTTAAATCGCAATAGGGGTGATTAATGTTTATATAAATATTCAGTAACAGCATCTCGTGCATGACTTCATGAGGTAACATGTATATGTAGGCAACATTCAATAATATACATGGTGCATATTGGCCCTAAACTTTCTTATTTTACATAAAAGCAGTGCGCAATCATACAATCTGACTGGATATATTATTATATTTATAATTGGAAGGGAAAAAATAACATTCCTTTATTAAACGAAAATAGGAGGTGTTGATTTAAATCAAATGCATGGTGTAATCACACTGTTTTTGCCGAGAACATATTTTTTTGTTGGTGTTAGAGTGAATGAATGATATTTAAGTCCTTAGATTACACGTTCATCGTCTTAAAATGGCTACATTTAGTCATAACATCCATAAAAATTTCGGTCTTATAATCAATATTTTCATATTCCATGTTGTATTCGTAGGTAACTTATATATTCGTTAATGAGCATGGTACAGTTCCTGTATTGTTTGTCGCTTTCATTCGCACCTAATATTATGTAAATATTAAGTAGGAATGTATAAGACGGGAATAATATGGTTTGGTGCGTAATATTGTTTTAAACCAGCTTGTCGATATGATGTATGCGTAGTTAACCAATTTCCCCTGGAATTGCAGAGCAGTGACTACCGAGGTACATAATATTGGCCATTATTGTAGTTGCATTTGAAAATGGTATTCATGTGTAACAAATATAAAATAACTTGCTTGGTTTTCGCTGTGGCAGGTTGTGTAATGTCACCGAAACGTATTTTAAGTGAACAAGAACTTTAGTAAAACCTTTTCCTTTATTTTTAAAGGTGGGAGGGAATCAAGGGTAGGTCTTACTGATTTCAGTCTCAAATCAAATATCGCTCATGAATAATGCTTCCGACATGTATTACTTAGTGAAATTGAACTAAGCAGTGGTTGATTTTAAAATAAAATCATAATAATCCTTCTGCATACAAGTACAAGATAAACGGGTCCAAGGTCGGATGATGATTTAGTTGACTAGGATCATCCTTCCTCCGTGATATACTGTTGAAGTCTGACAACAAATACGTCGATCATCATCATCATCATCATCATCATCATCATCATCATCATCATCATCATCATCATCATCATCATCATCATCATCATCATCATCATCATCATCATCATCATCATCATCATCATCATCATCATCATCATCATCATCATCATCATCATCATCATCATCATCCTTCGGCTGCGGAGCAGGCGACCACAAGTTTTCTCCACGCACTTTTTACACGATTGATAAGAGGTCATGTCATAAATGGTGGTGTTCGGGACATGATCCATGCGTTTGATGTTAAGCATTATCCTGCAACAAGAGGTAGCATAGGCATTTATTTTGCACTCCATATCTTGAGATATCACCCAGGCCAGGATTCACAGCCATACAGCAAAATCGTCACACAGGTAGTGCTAAATAATTTCACTTTTGTTGCGATAGCTACTTGAGGACTCCTCCAGAGGTGTTCCAACTTCCAGAAAGCGCACCATGCCAATGCCCTGCGTCGTTTAAGGTCACTTGCACCCGATGCCATCATAGAGCGTAGATATCTGAAATCCGTGACATGGCTGATGGATTCCCCATAGACCTGTAGTGTTGGGTGAGGATTGCAGTTGGCCGTCATAGGCTCTGTTTTGGGAACGCTGTTGATGAGGTCAAGGTCTTTTGCTGCTGCAGCAGTTTTTGTCAGCTGGGTCTGAGCTCGTGGAATTTTGGTCTCAAGTAATGTAATATTATCAGCAAAATCAAGGTCGTTTAGAACAACGGTGGGATGACGTCTAAAGCGACGCTGATGTGTCACTACTCCCGAGTCAAAGTCAGATGTGGCTTTCTTCAATAGGTATTCTACCAGTATCACAAATAGGAATGGAGCGAGGACATCGTTGACCAAAGCTTCACCGCCATCTTGAAGTGCTTCTGATGTGATTGCACATTTAAGACCTGCCGCTGTATTTTTCTTCATTTGACTAATCATGCTAATTGCTTCATGAGTCTCTTGAAGTGTGGGAGGGTTAATTAGGATTGGTAGATCCTGAGCAGCGGGTGAAGGTAAACTGCTCACACAAACTTAGGAAACTTTTTTAATCAAGTATATTTTCATTATTTATTACCCTCTTGTATTATGTTGCATATCAATGGAAAGCTGAAGTGTTCTTCTTTAAAATGATACCAAATGTGCAATGATGACATGTTGCTGGACTTGGCCACATGAATGAGAATGAGGCAAAGTCACAAATCAAATGTGCCAAAATTACTGTTATCTGTGCTAACCAGTCAATAGGTAATGGCACCGGGTTCTCTCTAAATCTGTTAAACGCGGCATATTGAAACTGCAAAACGTTTACCGTGTCTCAGAAAAATGTTCAAGTTGTAGGACTAAACCTTTCATCACTTACCTTCATGACCTTCCACCTGGAGTCATTGTTAACCCAGTCTTGCAAATACCCAAATAATGGTTTTCTAAAGAGATGAGGGTTTACTTGTGTAGGTTGTGCTCACTGGTGCAAATCTTTGTGTAAACCATTCATGGTTCTCAAGTATGACCGGTTTGATTATTGATCATTTTACCTATTGACTGTTTAGCACAGATAACGGTAATTTTGGCACATTTGATTTGTGACTTTGCCTCATTCTCATTCATGTGGCCAAGTTCAGCAACATGTAATCATTGCAAATGTGGTATGATTCTAAGGAGAAACACTTCAGGTTTCCAGTGATACATAACAGATACAAAGAGTGTAATAAATAATAAAAATATACTTGATTAAAAAAGGTTTCCTAACTTTTTGTGAGCAGTTTAGATGAATTTCACCGTTGTCATTATGTACAATAAACTGAAGTACTTCTTCCATTCTACAAGCAGGTCTTTGTCATTTTTTGGGTAGTACCATCTCTTTTCTTAACCTTGACACTGGACTTTCTGTCTTTCCCAGAGAGATCATAGATGATTTTCCAAGTGGTGGAATAGTCGCTCATCTCTTTAGAAAACCATTATCCGGCGGATGACCAAAATGATGGGAGATGAAAGTGAAGAAGAGGATTACCAGGATGCATTAGAGGCTATATACCTGACCGTCCTATTGAGAGACGTACAGAACAAGTCATGGTCGCGAATGAACCAACCCTAGAAGCTGCAAATGAGGATGACACTGGCACAGCTGACGACCCTGCAGCTGCAGTTGTGGAACTTGAGGTTCAGATGAGGATGACCTGGATACAGATCCAATGGAGTCAGGATATAAGAGTGAAGAAGAGTATCATCCTGATCAGGATGCATTAGAAGCTGTAAATGAGGATGACACTGACACAACGGACGACACCGACCCTGCAGTTGTGAAACTTGATGCTGAGTCAGATGAGGATGACAGATCCAATGGAGTCGGGAGATACGAGTGAGGGAGAGGACCATTAGGATGCATTTCAGGGCTTACAGGTGGTCGTCCTATTGATAGAACGTACTGAAAGAACGTGCCGACTAGAACAAATAAGTGACTGAAGAAAAATAGTAGTTAAAAGAGAGGAGATTGTAAAATAAAGAGAAGAGAAAGTTGCTGTGGAGCATAGAGGTTAATGTGGAGTTGATGTCGTCATGTGTATAATATATATAAAACAAAATATAATTTATATATGTATGTGTATATGAAGACTCGCTTAACATGTGATTTTGGAGCTTGCCACTGAGAAAAAAAAATGCGGATAACAAAAAAATATTGACGGATGACCAAAATCCCAACCTAGGTTATCCGGTGGATGACCAATTTATTTTTCTTATTTCGAACTGAACCCCCCCCCCCCCCCCCCACCTCCCCCCCCCCCCACCTCCCCCCCCCCCCCCCCCTCCCCCACCCGTACAAGACCTGATCGAGTCTATCAATAGTTCTGACTTTCCTGAGTGAAGTTGTATCAACTATTTTCTAGAAATTCATCGGTTGTACAGATTTCCAAAAGAGCCTTAAATTGGTAATCATGGCAATGGTATTAGATTTAACGTTAGTAACGGTCCCGTTTCTCATGTTTCTCTGTTTTGGAAATGTGTTTGCTTCTTGTATACAAATAGCTACAAATAGTAGATTAGCCTAGCTATAACAAACTAAACGTGATGTACACAAACTTGCGCTGACTGGTAAAATGGTTTTACAACAAGTTTTGCTATCATTATCAAACCGAACTCAAATTAAATCAAATTAAATCACTTATTTATTGCGCTAATAATATACATGTATAGTTTACGCATACAATTGTTTAGAAGTTAAATAAATCAAAGAGATAAATGATAGAAAAAAACACAATTATAAACGCGTGGGCCTTTATAATTTACAAACATTGACATAAAAATGATGCTACATTAATCCACCGTCAAGTTTAAAAATATATATAAAAAAGCATGGCATTCACTGATACACCGGGGATCGAACCCCTGTTGCCGTTTGCAAACAACATGGCCTACGATGCACGCCACAGAGATCGACGAGTGTGGTTGGTGATAGTTTAATTATTTAACCATTTATCCATTTATTTATAACGAACGGATTTTTATCGTGCCATTTTTGCCATTTTATACCATATTTATATGTTACTCTCGCACAAAATGTGTTTATAATGTGATTATACTCCTTTTTTTTGAAAGAACAGTAAAAATGATGACATTTTCGAACACAAAAAATTGTTCTTCAGGGTTAAACTGAGCATTTGGCAAGATGACAATAACAGTGTAAAACTACTCTTTGGACTCCCCGATCAATATTTTTTTACATTAATGCATTGGTATGTCCACTGATAGGCTTTGGCCGTCTTTAATTTTTACAGTGAACGAAAGTTCTACTAAATATTGTCCTGAAACCATGTCAGAAACATTAATATAAACCTAACCGCTAAGTCAAGTATAATCTAATTCATTTCATGAAAGTATCATTTTCATAAATTTCAGTTCCCCGATGATATTATGTCTAGCTGTGGTGATGAGCATTTCTGAAATGATTTTAATTGTTGGTCTGGCTTTAATTGACGAAAGTATACATAACTACAATTAAAGGGAGCCTTATTCTACCTGCGAATATCGGTTTTGTTTTCGTTTTCCTGTTGTTATATAATTTAGTTTGTGGTTATCCAGTCGGTATGGAAAATGGAGAAATACTAGATACCCAGCTCAAATCATCAAGCAGAAGAGAACCTTGGGTGGCTGCTCGTAAGGCTCGTTTAAATCATGAAACATGGTGGAGTCCAGCTTACACAGATGTCAATCAATGGATTCGAGTAGATTTTGGATTCATAAGATCAGTATCTGGGATAATACTACAAGGAAGAGGAATTGGTGATAGTGTATCAACTCTTTACTGGGTAACCAAGTACCAGGTCACGATTAGCATTGATGGTGATACATGGACATATGTAAAGGATAACCATAACAATAACATGGTAAGTCATTAGCAATAGTCATACAATGTATTACATTACAATTCCGACAAGTGCCCCTCATCTCCCATCCCTCCCCTCCCTCCCCTTCTCTCCCCTTCTCTCCCCTTCCTTCTCCTTCTCCATCTCTTTCTCCACATCCACATCTTTGTTGCTTTGTCTTCGTATTAGCAAGCTATTATTTTAATATTACTCATCCCTACGCCCAATTCAGAATTCCATGCTGAAACATAATTCGCTATGACCACATATTAAGGTGTTTCTCTGTGGTGTGTTAAAACTTGATATTGACGGTTGAGAAATGTATTACCCAACCATTTAAATTCGTCTTTTCTCATTTTAAAGGAATTCGACGGAAGTACAGATAGACACACACCAGTAACTAGTATTTTCGAGTCAATTGTGTTAGCAACCTTATTGAGAATTCACCCGACCGAATGGCACACACGGATTAACTTGAGATTTGAAGTTATTGGCTGTGATGGTAGGCAGAAAAATTAGCATTCTATATTATCATATGGTTAAACCATGGTCAGAATGAGCATGACGAAAACAATATTCTGCCCGTGGGATAAAAAGTATACATGTTTTCAGATCTCTGTAGAAAAAGCAACAACAAACTAATGGTTGAAAGAGAAGTTGGCCGACTATATTAACCCTAACTCTAGATCACCACACGGCAACAGGTTTCTTTTTTTTTAAACGTGCCATTAGTCAAAATATTATGTCCACTTTTTTTTTTAAGATCGTGCAGGTTTGAATATTTTGAATGCAAGGCTGCCGAATTCGGCAGGCTTAAAGGTTGCATATCAAATATTTTAAATATCGACCAAAATACTGACCGCACTCTTGATGTTTTCTTCAAGTATGACAATTATTTATCATATTTGAGTGGTAAATGGTGCATACATGTCTTTAAACTTGTGGTGACCCCCCCCCCCCCCCCCCCCCCCTCCCGAAAAAAAAACCCCAGAAGAGAAACTTAATTTTTAGGGCTAATGAAACAAATGCAACTGTCAATATTATTTTTAAACTTTAGGTGTAAAAATGTTAAGTTCAATGGAAAACAGGCTTCAACATTACCTTAGGAAACTCCCTTTCTCAGGAAATCATGACTGGAATTCCCCATTCTTTAAAACATCACTGCAATGGTCAGTTTGGGTACGGGTTTTTTGTAACAAGTGGCGTTACTGACATGGATTCTTAAATAACTGGCTCGCGTCTTCCAAATAGTAGACAAGTGCTACGTTGTATAATGTTCCCCAAAAAAAAGTGAAACAAAATGGGATTGTGCAAAAACAGTTCTCTTCAAAGTTACTCCATTTTACGCCAAGGCGAGCATTCCTATGATTGGAGAGCGCAAAGCTTGTAAAAAAATAATTAAGCTCTTGGATGAAAATCAGAATCTGCGAGCCATGCCTTTGAAACGCCGAACTACCATTGCCAAACTAAAGCAGATGGAAACCAACCTTGATAAAACTTTCCAGCTGTGGCCAGTAAATGCAGAGAAGCTAATTACGAATCTGGAAGACTTGCATTTTTTGCAGTCTATGAAAACAGACCGTAAAGCTACATTTTGAAGCAGTGATGAGGTGTTGGCTAAAAAGATTGAGCGCAAAGAAGCACGTGCTTATTCTGAGAGCAAGAGGTGCGAGAAAGCTCGCAATGACATGCTGACTTTTGCTCCTGCTAGCTCCCTGAGGTTTAGTAGTAAAGAGTCTGAAGACAGCAGTCACAAAACAACGAAAATAAGTGAAACCGAGCGTGCAACAACATCTGAAATAAGTAGTACACCTACTAGTAGTAAGCGGCATCGTCGCACTATCTTTACAGGAACACCAGCTTTCATTCCCCGCAACATACTCAAGTCACCTAAACTTGTTTCCCTTGCCACTAGAATGAAAATAACCCCATCTCAACAAGCTGCTTTCACCGAAGACCTCATAGAAGAGTCTGGCGGCGATACATCAAAAGTCTGCACTTCTTACTCTGTAGCTGATCGGTCTAGTAGACAAGTAGGAAAACATATAGCATATTCCTGTAAAGAACAATGGATCCCCCTACGCTTGCATCTCTACATTGGGATTCTAAACTCTTGCCTTCTTTGACAAACAAATATGTTGCTGAAGAGCGTCTTACAGTTGTAGTAGGAAATGCCCATGAATTGAAGCTGCTGGGAGTGACATCTTATGAACCTAAAACAGATCGCAATTCTGGGGAAATAATTACTGATTTGACAGTCGACTTGCTGGAATCGTGGAACTGTAAAGACTCTATTGTCAACATGGTGTTTGACACCACAGCATCAAACACTGGACATGTGACAGCAGCATGTGTCACTATCCAGCAGGCTCTTCAAAGACCACTATTATGGTCAGAATGTCGTCATCATGTTGGCGAAGTAATATTGACTCACGTCTTTAATGATTTGCAAATTGAAGCCTCCAAGTCACCAGAAGTAAGTCTCTTTTTGAGATTCCAGAAGAACTTCAATTCATTGGCACACAGTGATGACACGCCACTACCACAGTTAGATGTATCTCATTTAGATGCGGAGATACAGACAATGGTGGCGGTCTGGGTTGCAGAGGTTCTCTAAGTCCTAAAATTTGAATCGGATCTAAGAAGAGACGACTATCGTGAGTTTGTAGAACTGTGCCTAGTATACCTAGGTGCTGAACCGTCTATCAAATTCAAGCAGCCTGGGGCAATGCACAGATGGATGGCTGAACTTCTGTATGCTATCAAAATGTGCCTGCTAGAGACCTGCTGGAGAAAGTGCACTTAAGGCATTCAAGCGGCACTTATGGTACCTGACATCAGAAATGGTTCCCCTGGCATTATGCAGCAACAAAGTACCGTACCAACAAAAGAGCGACAAGCACTGGCTGAAAAATGCAAACCAGAAGTGGAAATGCAAGCCCCAAAGGATCGCTTTGGAACTGGGTTCGGAAAGCCTAAATTCCCCACAGCTATCACTGAATCTACAACACTTGCAGACTTAGTTGCACAGGATTCCTGGTTCATGATGAACAGTTTGCAAATACACCATGAGTTTCTGACAGAACCAGTTGAAACCTGGTCAGACTCCGCTTCATATCAAACCTCATTTGCAAACATTGGTGCATTGAACGTAGTCAACGATTGTGCCGAGCGTGGTGTGAAATTGAGCTCGGATTTCCTGTCAGCAGCAAAATCTGAAGAACACTATCAGAATATTCTTCAAGTTGTGGAAGTTGACAGAAAAATGATGCCTAACTTACGTGAACGCAAAGCAAAAACTGACAATTAGTTGAGCTTGAAAAGCTATGGAAAAACTGTCATTTAAAACGGTGTGTAAGTGTATGCACTATACATGAATGGTCATGAACAATTTCAAGTTGTTGTCAAATTATTCTTCAAACTATATGCTGTATTATGTTTACTTCCATAATAAAAATATAATTAAGGGGGATGAGGAACAAAAATATAAGTAAGGGGTTGAGGAGGGATGTAGGGGAGATGCGGGAAAGTTGAGCCAATTTTTATATTTTGTGTCACCATATGCGGAAGAAAAGTACAAACCTGTACAAAATGAGTGTAAGTAAAACTTTAGAGTGTTGTTTTCGTTGTGAAACAATAATAGTTGGGATAGCAGTTAAGGCTTATTTATATAAAAGGTTTGAAAACAATTGGTAAAGTGGCTCAACTCTCCCTACAGTATGGAAGAGTTTAGCCACCATTTCAGGAGAGTTGAGCCAGCATGATAAGTCAATGGCTGGTGAACAAAACAAAATCATATTTTTTCAACTTTTGATTTATTAATCCTTAAAGTAAATATGGTGCTCAATTGTTATTATCATGGCACAAAATAACATTTTATCTCATTTATTATACATTTTTCACCTTTAGTCCAAAAATCAAAATGTTACTAGGGTAGGTGTGGGTAATACGGGACCCTAAGACATTTGCATAATTAAAATACAAACTAACTGACTCAAATTTAAGCAAAGTTTGTTATTTGAAATCGACATTTTACAAACCTTTATTGTAATAAAAAACAGAGTCATTCTATGTTTGGTTTGGCTGTTATTATCAAATACTGACGTCATCATAAATGTCCCATCTTACCTACACGTGAAGGTAATATGGGACATTGTTTTGAGGACATTGTTTTGGTATGAAAAGTTATTTGACATATTTATTTAAAGAGTAACTGTTAAAAAACCATAACTAATGGTCCAGTAATCCATTTAAGAGATAATAATGCATGAAGTACATTGCTACAAAAAAAGGTACATTGCTACAACAACAAAATAGGGTAGGTGTGGGTAATACGGGATCTATAAGACATTTGCATACCGTCATGCTGGCTGTCCCATATTACCTTCACCAATTGTGAACCCACGGCTCCCATTCAATGCATTATAACACCAATGTACACTGTACTAGCGAAGCACACGCACAATACATGTTGGACTAACACCTGAAACATGCTTAACAATGCAAGAATTCAGGTCACGCCCCCCCCCCCCCCCCCCCAAAAAAAAAAGTCAAAGGAAAACGCTTCCAGACTATCCATGGCAACGAGGACTTTTGCGGTTCATTCCCTTCTGGATACTACATTCTTGTGGTGATGGATGATTATTCCAGATATACGGCCATTTTGAGATCTTTAAAACATCAACATTTGAAAAAGTACCATTCCACCGTTAGATGACACGGAATACCAGAAATAGTGAAGACTGGTAATGGATCACCCGACCAGTCAGAAGACGCACCCATGACGCACTTTTCCCGGGGGTCGTATAGCATGTACAGTGCGTCATACAACTGATGTGTGCATTAGTATTCTGTGTTTAACAATAAAGCGTTCCAAGAATTGTTTCCAGGTTTGAAGCTTAGAGACAACAAGTTACTTTAAAAAAATCATAAATACTTCAGCATGTTTACGTTATGCTAAGATTGTATATGTTTTGTTATTATTCTTCAGCAACCTCAACAGCAACTTTGAGTTCAACGGATGTTGCAAGTCTTGCAATGGATGTTAGCTCAACTGAATATGGTAAGTTATTTGGAGAATATATGGTGACCCATGGTGAGATCTATCAACTACAATGCTTCTGCGTACAACTGCACGATGAACGGGTCCGAGGCTGGCTGATCGTTCAGTTGACTAGGATAATCCGTCTGGCAACCGTTGCATCGATGTTAGTAATATGAGCCGAACTGAGCCACTTGCATATGTCACTGAAGCTAAAGTTCTTGGTGTGCGCATCCAAAACAACCTTAAATGGGATGTCCAGATGGACAGTACGTTGAAAAAAGCTAATTCCTGTTTGTTTATGCTTCGGACTTTAAAACGTTTCGGTTTCACCAAAGATGAGCTCAGTGTTGTATATAGTGGATATGTCAGACCAATTCTTCAGTACGCCGATGTGGTATGGCACTCGAGTGTTTCAGCTACTCAGTCTCAACAAATAGAATCAACTCAAAAAGGGCATGCAGAATAATCCTTGGCCGTAATTATACTTCTTACGAGGATGCTTTAAACATTTGCAAATTTGACACCCTCTCTGGTAGATTTGAAGGGCACTGTCTTAGGTTTGCCGAAGGGCTTTCCAAATCAAATCGCACCAGTTCTCTAATACCACCTACCAGAGGGGAGTGTCATGGGCGGTTTTTACGCAATAATAGTAAGGTTTCTCAGCTGTCAGCCAGGACTAATAGATTCAAAAACAGTCATGTGCCTTATTTTGTGCAGCTTTTAAATAAATAGGCCCAGGATTTGTCTGCACCCACTTCTATTTTTATAATGTTATTTTCTATGTACGTTATGCAATTTAAAAAAATATGTCTAATGTGCAATATTCTTTTTTATATTAATTAGTAAGTTACCTTGCCTTGTTTGTCAATGTTTTATATAATATCATATTTTTAATGTGTTTTTATCTATAATGTGCAATATTCTCTTTTATGTTAATTGATAAGTTGCCTTGCCTTGTTTTCAATGTTTTTTTATCCATGTAAATTTCATGTAATTTGGCCTTAGGGCCACGACTGTGAAATATTAATAAAATCAGTCAATCAATGTTCGCTTCCTCCGTGAGATACTTGGACCAAAGTCTGCCCGTCACGTAACATGCGTCAATAATGTGTTAGTAAATGACACATCGATGACGCAACTCTCCCGGGGTCGTATAGTGCGACATAAAACTGCTATGTGCATTCGTTTTCTGTTGTTAGCAATAAAGCGTTCCAAGACTTGCAGGATTGTAGCTAAGGGACAACCTTTGACTTAAAAAAGAGCTTTTCATAATTATATACTTCAACATGTTTACTTTGTGCTAAGATTGGATATTTTTTTCATTACACTTCAGCAACCTCAACAACAACTCTGAGTTCAACGGATGTTGCAAGTCTTGTAATGGATGTTAGCTCAACTGAATATGGTAAGTTATTTGGAGAATATAATATGGTGACCTATGAAACGTCAATTCTACGCGGGTGACATCTATCAACTACAATGCTTCTGCGTACAACGACACGATGAACGGGTCCGATGCTGGCTGATCATTCAGTTGACTAGGATAATCCTTCTGGCAACCGTTGCACGATTTTTAGTAATATGTTGGCTTCCTCCGTACCCTTCGTCAAGAATGTGTTGGTAAATGACGCACCTCTCCCGGGGGTCGTATATTGCGTCATACAATTGATATGTGCATTAGCTTTCTTTTGTTAATAATAAAGCGTTCCAAGACTTGTTTCCAGTATTGTAGCTTAAGGACAACTAGCACTTTTCATAAATAATTCAACATGTTTACTAAGATTGGATATATTTTTCATTATTCATCAGCAGCCTCAACAACAACTCTGAGTTCAACGGATGTTTCAAGTCTTACAATGGATGTCGGCTCAACTGATTATGGTAAGTTATTTGGAGAATATATACGGTGACCTATGAAACGTCAATTCTACGCGGGTGACATCTATCGACTCTGCGTACAATTACAAGATGAACGGGTCCGAGGCTAGCTGATCGCTCCGTGAGATACTGGGACCAAATTCTCTCCACGGTCGTATATTGGGTCGTACAACTGCTATGTGCAATTGTTAACAATAAACATTCCAGGACTTGTTTCCAGAATTGAAGCTTAAGGGCAAATTTTCCTTAATAATTCAACATATTTACATTGTTTGCATAATATGCTAATATTGGATGTGTTTTTCATTATTCTTCAGCAACTTCAACAACATTTCCGAGTTCAACGAATGTTTCAAGTCTTGCAATGGATGTCGGCTCCGCTGAATATGGTAAGTTATTTGGAGAGTATATATCATGATATATGGTGGTGACCTATGAAACGTCGAATCTACGCGGGTGAGATCGATCGAATATAATGTTTCTGCAGACAAGTACAAGATAAACGGGTCCAAGGAACTATTTTCGAAACTTTTTTAGATGAACTCGACGATGACGCGAGAGCCGGGAAGTGAAATAAATTATATCACTTCAAGTACAAAAGGTAGCAGATGAGTCTAAGAAGGAAGAAGAGGATAAAAAGAAGGGGAGGAGGAGACCTGCTTTTTCCCCTTGCACTCAATCAATAAATATGTCTAAACATCATTTTGGTACACAGGTTGCCTGGCCAATTCCGTTGCACATGGCAACAGCAAATGCTACGGTGTTGAGGCTGAAATGAGGCAAAAGAGAATGTTGGCAAGATCATCAATTTCTGAACCTTGTTGTTGGCCATCTTAAATTGTTAAAGGAGGTGTCAATCAGGCACAACATTGTGCATTATACATTAGAACAATATTATCGTGCCCAAATCGCGTAGTTCAGTTTTCTTCGGCAGTGAGATATTTGTGAACTTGGTGAGTTGTAACGGACGTTCAGCACTAGCATTACGCCAGGGAACACCGGTTTATAATTGAGTTCGTACTCGCGCCTTTAATCAGCAAAATAAATGATATATGTTTTTGTAAGTCTGACAACAAATACGACCAGGTACATTGACCATCATAAGGTAAATATGGGGCATACTAAGTTGAACGGAAAGGTCTTGTAAGGAATTCACTGCATAAATCTGTATTCAATATAACGTTGTTTCAGTTGTAAGTTAAAACCCTATGTTTAATCCATTTTTCCCCATTTCTTTAGCAAATAAAACGACTATCGCTACGACTACAAGCTCTGGAAATGCCAGTTACGTCAAATTAGGTATGTTACGATACAAAACCGCATCAACTGCGCAAGATGGGCACAACCGATCTAATCCTTACCATTCTCTTATTGACATATTGAGTGAGTTTCGATTTATACAGCACTTGTACTTCTTTCTTCGTTTGGTTAGACAGCCAATAAAATTAACCTTTTGACAAGAAATTAATCATAATTATCACTTTTCCGATCTTGTTTCCTTATGCCATACAAAGTTGACGAATATACAAAGATGTACGAGGATTATGTCAAAACCAATGTAAGTTGCACTGCTCTATCTGAAATTCCAGTGGTCACTGAATGTGTGTTTTTTCTTCTTGTAAATGGTCGATTTAGCTCCCTGCGAGTTAAACACACACACACATCCTTATTACCCCCTGCTTAGTAACTTAGAGTGCCATGGTTGACTCCCACGGTATAAATCCAACATGGGCTTGATATAGATTCGAGGATGGGAATACGCAAGCTTTGTTTATTCACTGTCCCGGATGCGAATTTATTAACCGTAAACAGCATTTGGCCAAACACTCTATGCATGTATTATACCGTCTTATCGTGTACATACTAGATGCTTTAGTCCGTCAAGGTATCACAATGTTGTTTACGGTAAATAACATATCGCCTCCAGGTTCACTGTCCTGATCGAATTATTTCTACAAGTGTCCTCACTCAGATTCTCCGATATTTAAATGAACAACGTAATTCTTCAAATCAAATATTAATACACAAATTGTCCGTACCGCGCGGAATTAGCCAAGAAGGTGACTCTGACTCAATTGATGGCGGGCCTTCCCGTCTCTGTTCATGATATATGTTTCCTTTCTGGTTCATGCTGAAGTTAGCTCATTCAGCTTGATGAGTTGTCTTCGGGTAAGACACGACACACGTACGAGTACATATCAGATTAATATATCCATCGTGTAATTTCCATATTCAACATGTTCATGCCAAACAGATCGTGACGAACCAACTTATTTCTTTCTGGGACAAATTGACGTCACAAGTACCGGATAGAGACGTGATTGTTGTGTCAAATAGCCTCAGTAAGTTATAACATTATGGTTCAATTTGTCTTGCTTGTTAGAATTCACACCACCCTTCCTGCCCCCTCCTTGAACTCCATATCAGTTCCTACCACGAAATTAGATACTGGGGATTTCAGCTCCAGTGACATGTCCTCTCTAAACCCCATTTCCCTCCTCATATGCCCCGCCCTCCATGAATGACCTTGCAGTATGGATCGACGAATCAATCAAGAGTTCCGAATTCCTCATCCGACACTCCGAGTGATACTTACAATGTCTAAGTCTGCTGCCTGCGCGTAGGCCTACCTATTCATGGTTCGCTTAATTAAAAATGTGCGTTATTGAAAGAAAATGGTGGAATGATTAGTCAAAAATCGACTTCATTGGCGGTGGAATTCGAACACGGGTCCCAAAACGTGAGTCCGTGTCCTATTTCACTGCGCCAAGTGGTTGCGCTCACAAAATATAACTTTTCTGTCCTCGTATCGCTCTGCTTGAGTCCTTTCAGTGGATAAACTGTAGTATGACATTCTGTGTCGTAATCTTCAAATGGAGTTCCGTGGTTTTCAGAGTTTTAAGAATAAATATAATTCTACAACCTTCGCTTATTTGTTAGTGTATGTTCGTGTGTGGTGATGCATTGAGTATGAACGAATATCATTCGGGATAGAGTGCTGAATCCCTAACCCGACACACACTGAGTGTCACTTTGGAGGCCGCAGCCTGCATGAATCTATTCATGGCTTACATAATCCAAAATGTTGGTTTATTGAAACCACATTTAACCCTTATAACCTCCTCACCGGGGTGGAATCGGGGATAAGTCTATCATGAGAAAAAAATGTCTTGAATCAAAGTCGACTCTTCCGGTCGCGTTTCCAAATGTGACATGTTTCTGTCCTCATATATATCTCCCTTTGTAAACGCCCTTGTGTTTCGACTCAGGCGTGGTGTTCTGTGCCGTAATCTTCTAATGTTGTTCTGTGGGGTTCGGGTTTTGATGGGTTGATATGATTCACCAATCTTCGCGTATTTATTGACCTATAGAAATGGGTTCCTGATACCGAGACTAAGCATATATTGAATTGTTTTTTTGTTTTTTATAAATTGTGTATTTTTATTTATAAATTGTGTATTTTTATTTATAAATTGTGTATTTTTACTTATAAATTGTGTGTTTTTATTAATAAAGGCATACGACGACTCCAAAGAACTCCGGATAATTCCATTGAACAGCTGACTATTGCATTAAACGACATCACGATTGAAATTCCATCCGATGCCTTGGCAGTTGTCGATAAAGGTAAGATAGCAACAGAAATACGTGCGTTGTTTGGAGACGAGCTAGTGAGCTATAGTGTTTCGGAACAACCTGCTTTTGGACAAAACTTGACAAGATTCTGCTGATATTGGACAAACTCATTCAAAAGGACATGACAGCTTCGAGCCGGGGATGCAAGGGATCACCGAGGTGTCACCGGGCAGCAATTAAACCTCCTAGATAGTATATCCTGCGACCGCCCCATCCCACCCCTGACCTCGCATACCAGGCTCAATCCTCCAACCTACCATTTATCAGCAATATATATAAGACAAACAAGACCCTGATTACAAAGCGTAAAGCCCCTTCCCATCTCTCTCCCTTTGGTGGTGGGTGAGGGTGGGTGAGGGGCGGGAGGGAGGCCAAACCGATCTCATGAAAACCAAAGCAGCGATTGATGAACACATCACCAAAAGCACGCAGCCTTGCCAGGTGCAAGCCGCGCCATGTACCATGAAACAACCAACCAATCGCGTCGCGCAACCTCGCGTACAAAAGATGCCGCCCGAAAACAGTGCATATATCCTCCTTAATCAGGACATGACCTATGAATGGGTCAAACTCGCTAGTCATAAGGGTCGCTAGTCATAAGGGTCACTAGTCATAAGGGTCACTAGTCATAAACCCTAACACTAACCCTAACCCCAACCCCACCCTAACCTACCCTATCTCTAACCTAAACATAACCCTAACCCTAAGATACTTTTATGACTAGCGCACTCGTGGTATAGGATAATACACGTTATGACTAGCGACCCTTATGACTAGCGGGTAAACCCGACCGTAATATACTAGAATTTCACACTGACAGCGTAAACAACCTGAACGAGGTTGATGCCCTTTGCAGCCCACCTTCAGGTTATGCTCCCACACAGCTTAATTTACACGTGAACGGTGTAAGTGTATTTCTGGACCCATCTTAGTTCGAAAACTGAAAATGTTGACCACCCTATATATTATAAATATTACATGGGGATGTTAAAAACGTCATACTGGAGAGTTGAAAATGGCAATAAAGGATTATACAGCGCTAGTCCGTAAGGGGGTCTTTACATTCGTCTAACTTATGAATGTATTACATCAAGGATATACCCGATTAGATGCTCAACTTAACATTATGATTAAAATATAATATTTATCATTTATACAGGTTACATCGTTATTGGTATACTGGCAATTAAGGAAAACAGCAATACCACTATGCTCATGGATGGAGTTGACAAAAGTGTCCGATACTTGCTTGGTTCGACTATTGTGTCAATCAGTATCTTTGATGCCGGTGAAACTCTGCTAGAATATCCAAATGGAAAACCAGTCAAGATTACGTTTCCAATTGTGTCCAAGGTAGAGATGCTGAAAGTCATAATTTCGTGAATAAACGTTGAAAAGTGTCTGCTTTGAACCCCTGAGCACTACATGCCTATCTAGCAATGTGTATGATTGGTTAATTTGTAGATATATAGGCCTGTACTAATTTGAATAACCAATTGAAATACTGGTCCCGGTATATTTCAATCCAATCTATGCCAGGGACACATCTTTCTAACAATGTCTATGATTGGTGAAACAGTAAATGATGTATCCATATATCTGACCAATCGGCAGGTAGCTCTCAAGGGGTCAAATAAGGACAAGACACTAACAGAGTCCAGTAAGCCCTGTGTAAACTCTTGTATGGTACATCTCGTATTACCCCTAAGGTCCCGTCACACTATTGCGTATAGAGCTAACAGTTGCCCGACTTTTTGGAAATTTGGGTGTACGTTTGTGTAAGTTGTCATTCGATCGTGACATATTTGGCATACGTTGTATGTCGTTAGCGGTTCGCTAGAAGGGATTGCAGAGAAAAAGTTGAGCGTGTGACATGCGTTGTGATCAATACGCAATATATACGATGAGCATTCGCTGCGTGACGTTGGGTGTAGGTTGCTTATTCGTCAGCTGTTCATCCATAATTGTATACGCTCAATTCTTTTAACATACGCAACATTGTGACAGGCCTATTAAAACGTATAAGCAAAGAAACAAGCGTGTTTAATGCTGCTAATCCGCACGGATTGTTGATATTCATCACATTTTTTGTCATAGATAGCGATGATAAGATTTGAATATCCACCTTAAGAAGATAATCACCTAACATCTTGATTTCGTCAAAGTGTCCATGTTAAACGATAAATTGCAACATATCGTCGCTATTCTTTCAAAATTATGTATGTTTTTTCAGGCCCTTCAGCATGTATAAAGTAAAACTGCCAACGGTTATGCATAGGAAGAGTTGCTTTATACATGTGTTGGGACAAGAGAACTTACAAGGTTTTGATAGATGTGATTTTGTCACTTAATTTCTTTAGAGCAGACCGCCTAAAGGTCATACATAGGACGTATTACTTTATACGTTCTGAAGGGCTGGATGGAGATACAAGGTTTTGAAAGAATAGCGACGATATATAGGCCTAAAAACACGTCATAAAATTATAATCGTATCACTTTACACTTGAATGTCACCTTTCATCTGGGGAAAGCAACCGTTGCCGGAATAACAATGGGAATATCCTGTACGTAAAAATTCTAGAAATCTGAAAAGAAGTTCTTCTCTGTGACTGTATATTTTCTTCAGAATCAACATGTCCAAGATGATCAACAATATAGAGGGCGTGTCTGTGGTATTTGGAAGTTGGAAGAGTAAGTGCAATTTAATACATTGCTTCTGTTGTTCTTATTATGTTGTTGTTTGTTGGTTTTACTTGAAGGCGTACGTACATTGAAGTGTGAATGCAGTTGGCTTAGCACTTATTCATGAACCTGGTAGCTATAACACTTGAACAATAAATGCTTTGAGACAACTGTGGATTTTCATGTAACATGAATCTAGACACACAAATGATATTTTAGTTCAAAGAATATCATATTTATTGTTACATTTGATTAACAACCTCTAGGGACTCATTATTACGTTAGTACTATTTGCTATAATTATTTGTAATGATTAAAATTACCTTAAAGATCGATCTAAGATGAGGAGTCAATTAACGCTTTTACGCGGCAGGCGTCTGCAGACGACAGTTCCAAAATGTCACAAAATGTTCAAAAATGTCAAAATTATTGATTTACATCACCATATTTGGAAACACTATGAGAAATGCATTGAAATAAGTAAAAACAAGCCGTGTATTGGTTCAGTAATTCTTGAGAGATACACTTTGAAAGTGGGGGGAAAAAAAATTTTCTGGAAAATCTGTTTTATGGTAAAACTTATAGCCGCGCGGAAAGTGTTAATAATTGGTTGCAATGCTTAGCCGGTCATTCCGATGAAGGTAAACCGTAGCAGGTCCAATCTCATTTGTGCTTGTCAGAATGCCAGTAAGAGCTTAGATTATGTTGTTACCCTCTAACAAGAGTGTGCTGGCTGGATAAATAATGAAACAGTTGATGACATGAGAAATATGATATATCAGAAATAAATTTTAAATAAACTCACTTCAATCGAAAATTGTTGTTGGTATTTTATGTGGGGAATACAAAGAGCCATGTAAGCCTATAACGATGTGTTTTGTAACAATTATTGAACAGGTTGTGGTCAGAAGAAGGATCAGAGGTGTCTAAAGAAAGTTCAAATGACACCCACTTGACCTGCATGTTTACCCACCTGACTTCATTCGCCGCATTATTCAGATTTACAAATGTAAGTACATTTGAACAGTTTAAAAACAAGCAATCAATATTTTGACAATTTTGTTATAGTTTCAAATATTGACATTTTTACTTAACTTGGATATTACATGTTTGTGCATTTAACATTAACCTTTATCATACTTTCACAGTAATGGAAACGGTGCGTTATTTGCTGTTTTGAAAACACAGCACTGATCTTTATTGAAAGTGCATAACGCCCTCTATAGTTGAATAATTGGAGAAATAACACGACGATACATGTTAGTGACGGAAATTATACTTACAATGGGGATGGTTTTCCAAACTCCAGCGCTTTTAGGATGAACTCCAAAGTGTGATACAATTTCTGAAATCGAATAATCAACATTTTATATTGAAACCACCGGGGATTCAAAATATACGGCCATTTATGTCCACCATCGTCTGTGTTTATCGAGGGAAAGCAATGCGCCATCTAGAGTTAAAAAATAGAAATGAAACGTGTTTTATTTAATAAAAGTGACTTAATACGCCCTCTATAGTAAAAAGGAAAAACTACTTTATTTGTGTTGTACGTTGAACGTTGAACGCCCATGATGTTTTTCGGAAATGGGATGTGCCATCTTGAGTTATGATAATAAAATTGATATGACAAGTGGAAAAAAACGGGGGTTGTCTGCTATAAACCATGCCGTATCTTGTCGTTATAGGGAAAATGTTACTAACCTTCTAACCTAAAACTCATTCCGGAGTGATCGGGATTGAGTTTGTTCTTCAAAATAAATAATACCCACAAGATGATCATTAAAACTGTTTACAACTATGGGATTTTTCTTATAGGACAAAAATGTGAAATACTCACATGCTGTGAAGGTACTTTCCATCATCGGTTCCGCCATTTCTATCGGTGCATTGTTGACAGCGCTAGTTACCATGGCAATTTTGTGGTAAGTAAGAGCGTGTACAAATTATTATCAGAATCTAATGGTTTAATTTTCAGAGATTTTCGCCCCTTTGCGGTAAAGCCACAATTGAATTGCTGCGATCCATATGTTCATGTCATGTCGCGATTTTGCGGGGGCACATGCGCGCAATACAAATTACTATCAGTGTAATACTGACCGTCGTAATGCCATGGTTCTCCTATTCAAATGAACAGACCTTAACCAAAATATCATCGGTGCGAGCGCCCTATCGCCCCTAACCCCACCCCCTGGCTACGCCACTGTATTGTTATGAGTGCATACCATACGTTTGCTTGAAAGTAGCAATTGATGTGAGCCCCGATCTCAGGACGTCCGCAATTTAAATCCAGGGACATCCCAATAACGTCGCCGGATTGGTGTTTTCGGATTTAGGTGTTGGGTGTGTTGTGTTTTTTTTTTTTTTTTTTTTTTTGTTGTTGTTGTTGTTGTTGTTGTTGTTGTTGTTTTTTTTTTGGGGGGGGGGGGTTCTTACACACCCACTTGGCGATCGATCTTTGTTAGTGCAAAGACGACAAGACGACGGATTGTTCATTTGCAAGCGATCAACATTCAGCGATCGTTTACCGGAAAGGGGACCTCCAATCCCAGTATGAGAGATCAAAAATCTACAATATAATTATTTTTAATAGCTGAATTATACTTTGCTTAAGCATGCTTAGCGGCGATCAATCGTGGGTATGTCTAAATATTTATGTATATTTTCTATTTACGCTACTTTTACAGGAAAAGGTCGTCATTGAATAAAGAAAGACTAATCGTCCACGTCAACTTAATGATTGCCATGGTATGGTCCTATTTGTGGCTCCTTTTGAGTGATTCGGTCAAATCAAACGCCGTAAGTAGCTGCTCCAACTTAATCGGGAAACTGTTATAGCTAAACTCATTTTGCAATATTATATTAAGTCCAACAGATACATGTAGCAAAGAAGCTTCATTCTAAGATCAATATCATCATTACGCTGCAAAGCGAAACTTGACCCACATGTTATAGATCCCTAGTTAATAGATAAATTGCAATCAAACTTTGGATTTTTACATAGGAAGTGAAGAATGTTGTGAATATTCAATATCGCCAGAGAGACTTATTGGGTATTTCATGATTAAAGCATGGTGATCTAAATAAATATAGGGCGAATACCGTATAGCATGCATAGACTTTACACATTGTTTTGTGATATGATTTACTTTAATTGTGACTTTTTGGTCAGGTTCATCCTCTTCTTTGCAATGACGTCAATGCGTGTCACTCCGTAATTAATCCTAATGATGCGCGTCATTTTAGATCTACATTGCACATAGATCGTTATAATCGTAGCAGGCAAGGCGCTTGCGCGTTATTAATAGCGTGTGTAAATTGATTAGATTCCACAACGAACGCGAAAGAATTATACGTAGTAACATCATCGCAAATCATCGATATACCATTGCCATCCTTTACAAGCATATTGTACGGTATTTCTGTCCATCAGACGGCATGCTTGATTATCACCATCCTGCTACATGACGCCTTCCTGAGCGTCTTTACTTGGATGGCAATAGAGGCGCTTCATTTATATCGCATGATAATAGTTGTGTTTGGTGCTGAGCGAGATCTCAAGTGGCTGTATCTGTCTACTGGATGGGGTAAGTGACACCCCCCCCCCCCCCGAGTTACTCATGCAAATAGGTATACAGTAGTGTATGTCCCAAATGGATCCCTTGTTTAAAAAATAAAAATCCCTGAACATGGGGTATGATTTGTGCTAGAAACCCTAAACATAGGTCCGAAACGCAAAGTGTTCCAAGAATATACCAGAATGAAGCCAAGTTAGTGAATTTTATCACTAATGCAATACAAGGTTTTTTTCTTACTCTAAAAACACTACAAACGCTATACCTTCTTCGGATTATTGTCGCATGTGTCATGTGTGTGATAGTCTAGAAATGCCTGCTTTCCATATGTCCAGCTCTTCCTTCAACTTGTTCAATTTGCGCCACACTCAGCAAAATACTGTTAGTAATTTAACTTCGTATAGCGGTCCCTTGGACAGATGTTAAAACAGATTGATGTTCGCAGAATGTGGGGAAAAACAAATGTCCCCGTTTGGAAAACCTATTTGAATGAAATAAAATGTATGACATATATAATATTTATTCTTGCTTTGCTCGGTGAAATGTTTTGACTCAACCTGTATTGCTGCCGTGTCTTTTTATTTCTGATGACTTCCTTTTATTGATACTACTACATACAGGGATACCCGTGCTTATTTCCGGCATAACGGCCGCAATTGGCAGAGAGAAGCTGAACAACTTTGAACAACCACGGTATGATAGCTGTTTTAATGTCAATAACTTGTTCCCAACCGGACTCAACTCAACAAACAAACCCGGAAAATGTAATTACCATATTTGGAATCACCATGAAAAGTGCATTGAAATAAGTACAAACATGCCTAGTATTGGTTCAGTAATCTTTGCGATAGAAACTTGGGAAAGGTTTCTGAAAAATCTGTTTTGTGTATGGTAAAACTAATAGCCGCGTTGTATATAAGTGATAACATAAGTTCACAGGTAGGCTACTAGCAGCAGACTAACCATAATACTAGGCCTAAACATGTATGTGCACTGATTGTCCTACTATTTATATCTGTTATTATAGGTGCTGGTTGAGCGATGGCTTTGTGTGGGCCTTCATTGCGCCAGTTATCATCATCATTACGGTAGGTCTACGATACAAATCTATCTCGAGAACACAATAAAAGAAAACTGCACTGAAATTAAAAACAAATCGAGTGCTTTTATGGAACATTAAACTAAGTAATTATACACCGAACATGTTTTAACTGTAAGATACATCAATTGCATGGTTTAATGACATATATAGTTTGAGTACAGTGAGGTCATTGTGCCGGTCCTATTCCATCAGCACGGTAGGCGATGGCGCGAATTTAAGTCCTAACAATTAATACAATTTCAGCAGACCTTTTTATTCATTTATCAAATTAAAACTGTTTTCCCTAAAACCATTCGATTTGTGCTCAATGATTATTTCTTAAACTTCCTTAAAGTATATAATAAATGTATTCTCTTTCTATTTAGTAAGGTCCACCACTACTTACTGAAAATCATCACTTAAATTATTATCCGCCGTTTATTGCTATTTTGTTATACTAATGTTATCGTTCATGTAATTATAATTATCATGGAAACTTCATTTTAATAGATAAATGGAGTCGTTTTGGGACTCGTGATCTATAAAACAATATCCGCCGCGGCGATACATGACCACGATAACATCAAGTTAGTTAAGTAAGTACATTATACAAATAGTGACTTCAATGAGTTGCATAGTCGCAACTATGCCCGGGTCGGAAATAGTTGTTTTCCATGCCGTCATATTCGATCTGAAGGCATTGCTAGATAATCCCCTTAAATGTTGACCAATCTAATGATATGACAGGTAACGATGAAGTATGAAATAATTAAAATGAATATACAACTTGCAATACGATAATGTAACTACTTGATAATTAATAACTTAATTAACAGCTTTAAAGTCAATAAAGGAAAGGATAACAACGAAGACTGTTCTCAGTTATAATATGGTCCTAGCATCTCGTGGAATACATGTTCAGTGAAACATTCAAATTAAATTTAATAAAGATCACAATTTCCTCTCGACAGAACTGGCCTCCGCAGCGCCTTCTTGCTGATGCCGATGTTAGGTGTGTCTTGGTTGATTGGTCTTATTACCAACGTCAACGTAGAGGGTTTGGTTTACTTCTTCGATTTACTGAGTTCAATACAGGTAACATGCATTCAGTTTATAGTTATGTTGAGCCACGGATAATTATATATTTTACCCTCTACGTCCCGGGCTGCATCCCCTCCAGTTGGGATACCTCCCATTATCATCAGCGCGTAATCTAGTCACCAATGCAGCATTTCTGTGGTGGGATGATATTTCTTCTTTGATCGCGCGTGTTCTAAACGCCTTCGCATCGTAGTAAAGGGCTCGTTCATACTAAGCGTTACCCTACAGTGTGACGTGGTAGCACAACTTCCGCCGCTTTTTACGGGAAATAATCGCAGGTCACGCTCGGGTAACGCATGTCACTACATGCGACAACAGCGAGCGTATGTGGCAAATGGGAAAACGTTAACACGCTGCATCGCAGAATGTTGCAATGGCAGTTAAATACATTTTAAAATTCCATTGTTTTAACGCACTGAAAGGCACACTAAATCACGTCTAGTGTGGCCGGGCCGGGTTTTTATGCATGTTGCAAATTATACTGACGTCACAGTAATACACCGCCTTGAGGTGACATGTGTGTCACAAAGTTATGTATGATAATTGCACTGTCAATATACGTTAATGGAAGTTATGTATGGTAATTAAATAATTTAACTGTAAATCTTAGTGAGTAATCGTTATACTGAGGCAAAAGACTGACTATTACTAATCTTAAGGCTAGGGGGTGTTGCAACCATGACATTTCTATAATTTTTAATTTATTCCGTCAAAAAACGCTCAAATAACTTTGGGGTATTTGTGGAAAAGGAGATCAAATTATTAGGGTATTTAATTAAAAATGGGGGTTAGATCATTTATTGAGAGCAGTATGAGATTTAACGCCGGTTCCTTGATTGAATATAATTTATCCCGTTAGGTTAAACTATCAAGGTCCATAACGCTGGTAATATCAACGTTTCCTTTATTCTTCAAGCTGCTTAAAAGAATATTCGTTGGTTATTAGTGTTCGCAAAATGAGTTGGATTGTCTAAAGTTAAAGTTGCCAGTTAAAATGTTTGAATAGTATAACCCTTCTAATATAAGATTCTAATCATTGCCCTAATCATTGCCGACTTTATTTTCCAACAGGGTCTATACCTGGTAATTGTTACGTGTGTCGTCAATACAGAGGTAAGTGAAACGATAGGAAATTATGAATGATAACATTAAAAACGCTGTAGATTTTATTTACAAACAATATGGGTTAAAACTGCGGTAGATAACAACTTTAAACGGGGATTGTGATTGCTTATGACAATGACGTTGTATTATCACAGGCACTGCAAGTATCAGTTACTAGTTTAAAGTCTAGTTTCAATTTATTTTGAATGTAGTTGTCCTCCAACATGTCAATGCTGGGAGTCCAGTTTGAAATACTAATTATTATTTTCACTTGATTCTAATTTCATCAATTAGATTCGAGAAGCAGTGCGTCGTGAATGGCAGAACCGTGTGGTCCCTGAAGGGGTGAGATCTTATACTAAACTCATAATTATATGGTCGGTATGCACAAAACAAGCTAGTCAGCCGTGTATAACTTTAGATCTGGTCTAGAGGAGGAATTGTCCTTCTGGAAGAACTCGTTTCTTTTATAGTCGGTCATACCCCTCTAACAAATTCTCAAACTAAACTCGGAAAGACCTAATTGGGCGAATGCAACTCAATGCAATGTAATATTTGAGCTTATCTAAGCATAAAACACCTTTTCTGCGCGGATTATTTCCTCATTTAGACCAGGTAGATCTAAAGTTAAACCAGGTGTCAGTTTTTTCGTGCATACGAACCGTAGAGGCGTTATTTGCAATTTGCCCCTTTCTGTTGTCAATAACGTAATATGGTGCTATTTACAGCTCGTCACCTATCACGGAGCCATGGAATCTTGGTGAGAGTGACCAGATGTAAATAACCCCATTTATTTACGTATGTTGTCAAAATGTTGTTATTGATTAATTTAACCCATGGTAGTTATGGCCTATGGTAGTTCAATATTTTTCAAGAATAATACAAAATGATACAGACAGCCATCATTGACAAACGCTTGTGGTGCTAACAATAGTCAAGGCGTTGTTGTGTAATTGTATTTTAGCCACATGTTTGTACTACGTGCTATGAAACAGATTTGTCAAATTCTTGAAACTTGAAAATGTCACAATAATGAACATGTTATGGTAAATTCCGTTTTCACCATGGTATATTCGTTTATGTCTTCTTCACAGATTCGAATGATCCATGTTCGGCCTGCAGCTGTTGATGACACTCAAGATACCAACGATGGTGCAGGGTAGTGAAGCAGAATCCCGAGGGGTACTCATGCATAATTTATACGGGGATGTGCGCCCCCCCCCCCCCTCCCTCAACATGGATCGTTAGAAAACCCTAAATAGGGGGTATGATTTTGCGCTTGAAAATGGTTCCCGTTCCGTGAAAAAGGTTTTATAAAAACATTTGGGATGAAAACAGAAAAAAAATCCCATTAAATATGGTTCAGGGTATCAAACCTTCGGCGGCCCTCACCCGTAAAAGAAAAATCGAGTACCCCCATAGGATGATGATGAGTCAAGCAGGTTAATATCATTGTGATTGCTTGCGTGATTCGAGTTTTGTTTAATTATGATTACAATTATAAAAATAGTTAGCTTATTTTATGGGAAATTTACTCCCAACAGTTCTCTCCAAATTTAGCAGTAAGCTTGCGTAGTCAGCAATTGATCACAAAACATCTTTACGATAAGAAGTGTTCCATCCGCGGTGGCTGAGATTGTATTCCTAATCTGATTTGGCAGTTTACACTTTTAAAGCGTCTACTATCCATTATCCATATTGATGTTCACGAATACCAATTGAAAGTAAGAAGAATGTGTAATTGTGTTAAACATTGATAAAACTAAATATTTGCGGTTCAAAGTCCGTATATTGACATTTTTCAAACATTTTGTGAAATTTTGGAATTGTCGTCTGCTGACGACTGCCGCGTGGAAAGTATTAAGAAGTACCTGTAATTATGTTACACATAATTTATAAATCTAAATATTTGTGGTTCGAAGTCCTTATACTGAATTAACATATATTTTTTCTTCTCTTTACGTCATCGTGAATGACGATATGTGTGAGATCCGTGTTGGTCACGTCGTCAGGTCAGTTCACCCACAAGTATACTTCTTCTGTTTAATTTTGCAAATAATATGATTGATATGATTATCAAATATGAATCTTAATTATCAAATATAAATATATTGTAACATGTATTGCTTTTTATCGGTGGGTTTGAATTCAACACCGGATTGGCACTGGGTAATTTAGCGGGGGAAATGAAGTGGATAACGCTATCCGCGAAGGGGCAAAATGCTATGGTACTCGTTTTCTCACTACGTTTTTCGAGCTTTACGCAGCCGGCTTCTATCAGGTTTAATTCTGATAGGTTACCCTACGGCCCCAGTATCTCTAATCGTAATTGTATGTTTATTCACAACACTGTAATATTAACACTTTCGACGCGGCTATTGATTATACCATTTTTTTCGGAATCCCTTATCCAACTTTGAAAGTCTCATCTCAAGAATTACTGAACTGATACAAGGCATGCATCTTATAATGATTCCAAATATGGTGATGAAATTAAATATAATGTTGACAATTTTGAAAAATGTTGGAACTGCAGTCTGCAGACGACTGCCGCGAGGAAAGTGTTAATATAACATAACTATACATATGTGCACGCCTTGGTTATGTGCACTTGCGCAAAAAAGTAATATTACTAGGACATAACATCGTCAGTGGCAATACATAGTGACGTACGTATAGTCAGTGGTATTACATATGAAATGCCGTGTTCTTAATTATTTTAATACAAAGTCCCAAAACCAAAAATTGATTGTTTTATTGATAATCAAAAAATTAATGAGTTGTACAAAAACGGTAATAAATATCTTGTTTTAACATAGTGATGTATGTCAAACCATCGACGAAATAAGCTCATAACTCTTAAAAATATAATGTCAACTTTAAGAACTTAAATTATTATTGATTAATGTCACCTCTTCAATTTAAGATATTGATCGCAAAGATAAATTCACTGATAACGCTACACCGAAAATAATAGCATAATATGCAATGTTAATGTTCGCACTTTTGAACGCGGTATAATGTAACAGGTGTGTCATGTGTAGGCATGTGGGCTGCATTGATTAATTGAAGCATCTCCAATCCTCATCTTAATATTCACCGATAAGTTGTGCAAGTGGCTACTGTTTATTTATTTAAAACATACCATAGCCTTCGCGCAGTGGGGTTTTCGTCGCCATCAAAACAAGTGCTAAACAGACGTTAACACGGTTGAATGTATGTTTGGAAAGTTTGGTGAAAATGTCAAGTATAACAGCCACTACCATTTCGATGAAATACACTTACTGCAACCGTATGCGGCGGAAGCGGTGGGGTGGGTGGGTGGACGCGTCCCCTAAATTTGCAAAGCGCATCACCAAACACGTGCATGAAATATGTCCCCGTTGGGACCGTCCCCCTTCAAATTTAAATTATGATGCTTTCACCGCCACTTGCTGCAACATAAAACACTCTCTTGACCAGTTTTAGGGTTCAACCAATTTGAAAAGCAGATGAGTGTTAATCAGCTCATAAGGATAACTTGGAACATAGAATTAAACAGAATTAAATTCAAGATGAACATTAATATTAAATGGTCATATTGCCACTTACGAAATTCCGAAACTTATGCCTTATTTTTTTATTGGAACTGTTTACAGCTAGGGAACACACATTGTGTTGAAACACATTGAAACACATTTACCCTTTTACCCTAAATCAAGGTCAAAGATCAAGGTCAAAGATCAATTAAACACCCGCGTTGGCAAGGATGCCCACCTATATTCGCAAATATAGCGACTTCAAGGAACATGTTGGTATATAACTCCCTGTGCCAAGCCTAAAACGAACACATGTTCCCCAGCTAGTATTAGGCGCTTATGTTAAAGAGGTTGGTATGTTTGGAATATTTGGTGAAAATATATCCATGATACCATTTCGAGGAATGCACTTGCTGCAACCATATGCGGCGGAAGCAGCTGTGGGTTGGACGCGTCCCCTACATTTACAAAGCGCCTCAACAAACACGTGCTTGAAAATATGTCCCCCATACAATTTAAATTGTGAAGCATTCGCTGCCACTTGCTAGGGTTCAACAAATTTGAATAGCGGATGAGTGTGAATTAGCTCAAGGGGAACTTGGCATTAAACAATTAATTTAAATTCAAGATGAACATTAATATTAAATGGTAATTTTGACACTAACGAAATTCCGAAACTTTAAAATGTTTAGCATATTTTTAACGGAACTGTTTATAACTATATAGGGAGCACACATGGTTTTGAAACACATTGAAACACACGTGACCTTTTACAAAAAATCATGGTCAAACGTCAATTAAACACCCACGTTGTCATGGATGTCCACCTAGATTGGTATTTATACCAAGGAAGGGTGAATCAAAAAACATTGTTCACGATTTGAAACGGCCATTTGACCTTGATGTGTGCATTGAACTATGGAATTGTTTCTGTATCATGCGTTATTAATCTAGTTTTTTCCTCCCAAAAGATGAAAGTAATCGACTGATAAATAAGTAAACTGTGATAAATTTTGTAAGCTGACTGCGTTTTTCGCCATTCCAATGGGATTTGCACACAGTAAATTGGTTTTGCTAAACTAGTCATTATAATCACATCAATTGTCAAAATGTTCCTGAAATTAAAGTCTTTAAATCTGTGATAAGCAGTTCATCTTCTGATACCAAAGTGTCAAATGAAAAGACAAATCTTGAGGCACGTGTCAGAGCCAAAGTGACATCCCTGCCCCGCAATGGTACTCCATATCATTATGCTGCAGTAATATTCATGTCTTAACTGTGTAAATCCCATTGGAATGGCAAAAAACGCGGACAGTTTACATAACGTGTCGCAGTTTGCTTAATTTTCAGTCGAATACTTTCAATTTTTTTTTTTGAGGATTAACTTGATTAACAACGCTTTATACAAACAACATGGTTCTATGGTTCAATTTATCATGTATGTACACGAATATAATGTTAAAGGTCGTATAAAACCAAAATGTATCATAATTATGGCGAAATTCATGTAAATAGTACTACAAAAATATTAGTGATAAATAGTGAATTTGTAAAGTACTGTATTTTCAAATTTATAATGGGTGTAACCAATGAGTATGATATTCATTTACGGATTAAGGTTCATCACCATTTGACTGATTATAAAATGGTAGCTTTTCAATAGGTTTAATATATATAGGTGATTTCATGAATATCTTACACATAGGCAGACCCTTTTATTAAGTATCGGGCGGGATTCCGGGATATTTCAAATACTTACTAATAGCTTTGCCTTTTATTATACTCCCAGTGTGTATGACGAGTGTACATTAAATCTCAGAAGTGTACAGTTTGATAATTTGACTGTATAGAGTTTAATAAAATACAAAACATAATTTCATTTTATGCTCGTTTGATTATTTTCATGACAGAAAAGCATAGGTGATCGGATATCAGACTGTAACAAAAAAAAAGTTATACAATCGCAATTTTTTTTTAACCCAATTTTAATATCATGCAATGTCAACATCTTTGACACTCTGTGTTAAGTTCCGTAGTGGCTACCAGAATAATTTTATTTAGTCTTTTTAACTACTTGCGTTTAAAAGTTATGACTAGTCTACTAGTCGTCTAGAAATCGGGTTGGGCCACTTTCACAATATTAGATAATTTTGCTTGTATACATTAAATGGTTAGGGTATCATGCAAGGAACATTAAAGAGAACAATATAATTCTTTTTCAAATAGTTTTATTTCATTTGAATGAATAAATTCATAAAATAAATAAATTATATCTGGACTGTCTCAATCATTGTCATTCTAAAGTTCTGTTTACCATGTGTACAACCATACAAACTGGTTCTTCCAATGTGACTTGTTGAGCGGCAGCTATGCTGTTAGTCTTAGTAAGGGATGGTTTTAATTCTACCCCACATTTCAGATCTGTGAAAGACCTTAGGCTACCTTCTTTGTAATACTTTTAACCACTTGAAATAAACCCTTGTTTTGTAACAAGAGCGCTCTACTGCTATGTTCCTAGTTTGATTCCATTCATATTCATCCCAGTGGTTTAACCATTGGTTATACCAAAGTGGCCCAGGTGATTTCATGACTACTTTAGACAATTGATCATATCTGCTTACCGACCATCTATTGTCATGAATCAAAGCTTATTCGAAAGCTTAGGAAATTCTCCTTGAATACCATTAAAACTCAAATTAGAAATTCTACGGGAAGTATTTCTAATATTTTTTTCAAAACTGTATAACTTTTTTTGTTACAGCCTGTAGATTTTTTAGTAAATACCTCTTTCTAAAAGCCAATGCACAGAATTACAATAACCACACTATTTTACACTCTGTTCCATGGGGTCACACCTTTTTAAATCAGCCAGCAATGACAAACGAGGGAAATAACGTGGGAAATTGTGATCCCATGGATTGGGTCTAAAATAGAGGCCTGTACAAACATTGATGCCACATTTTAACGCAATGGGTAATTTTGACATTTTTTTTTTAAATTAAGGTAGTTAACTACCTTAATTTTTGTTAAATCGGTCTAATGTTGTTGATTTTGAAGATATACTGACATTTGTATGACGCGCTTGCGAAAAAAGTTACTGTTCTTTATGACTCACCCTGGAAATGATTTGCCCAAATCTAAAATAGTATTGGTTTAACACGTAATCGCGAAATCTATCAAACATGTATATCCTGTTAGATAAATTGTTTCAACCCGAAACCAATGAGTTAAAACAAACGTCAGTGACAGATATGTCTTTTTTAGTAATAAGCTTGCATTTTTAAACCGTTCTAGTATTAGGGATATCATGACCTTAATATTCCAGACAGGTAGTGGTATCAAACGGAGTCACGCATGCATATAAACCCAATCTGAAATTCACACTAAGGGACGCACCATTTGAATTCCAGTTGGGCGGTAGGAAGTTGGGTCCGGGGTGAATTTTTTTTTTGGCTGCCGTAAGGTGTTGTTTTTTTGTTGTTACGCCGCCGAAGGTGGCGAATTTCTTTTTTTTAATGTATTCATTCATATTGAGTTGGGTGGGGGTAGATCTTCTTTTTTTTTTACTCATCAGGGTGGGATTTGTTTTTGTTTTGGGGGGGGCCTGCATAGAGGGGGAATTTTTTTTCTTCCAAAAACTTCCTACCCCCTCCCTGGAAATCTAATGGAGCGTCCCTAAGGTCATGTAGAAAAAGTATACTTTAGGTCCCAGATGCTGTTATACCAGTATCGTTCAATACTGGAACATAAAAAAATGTCATTATCGCTCGATACCGGTTTTTGGTTTGGTTTATTGAAAAATACAAAAACGTGGCTTACCAGCCAATTCGCATTGCACTTACAATATCATAAACACATTTAAATACATTCAAAGAGATACATTAAAATGTAAATACAAATTACAAAGACACATTTATATAAAACATGTGATACCAAACACACTCACGAGATGAACATACACATACCTTACCCACTGGGTGGTAACAGATGTTCAGTCCTGACATAATGATCTAAACCTTTGGCAAACTTGAGAGTGTGATGTTCTCTTCTTTCCTCTAGACTATCAAGATCACACAATCATGCTTATGGCATCAGAATAAGAATAATATTTTCGTCCTGAGATAGTTCTACAGGCCCGTTTTTGAACTCTTTCTATAGTCTTAGATTGTTTCCTGGTAATACTAGGATGCCATACAACGTCATCATATTCGAGGACTGGTCTGAGATAACTTTTGTACACGAAAATAAGCTCATCTTGATCAAAGCCAAACTTTTGTAGAGATCGTAACATGAACATGCGCTTGTTGGCTTTGGAAAACATGTCATCTATTTGAGCGTTCCACTTATGAGATCATGTTGGATAAGTACACCAAAAACTTTAGCCTTTTCAACATACGGCAGTACCTCATTACCAATTCTCAAATCGTAATGACGCCTCCTCCTCCTCCTCCTCCTCCTCCTCCTCCTCCTCCTCCTCCTCCTCCCCCCCCCCCCCCCCCCCCTCCTCCTCCTCCTCCTAAACTAAATTTCTGATGAATTATAGAAGTCATATAAGATGGTTCATCGTAACTGATGTATGGACCATCCAGTGGCGTAGCGTCATAGGGGCACGGGGGGCACGGCCCTCCCCCCAATGATTTTCGGAGGAAAAAAAGAAAGGGAAGGGAAGGGGAAAAGAAAGGGAAGGAAGAAAAGAGAAAGGAAGGGGAAGGAAAGGAAGAAAGTGGAAAGAAAGAATTGTTTATCGTCAGGACGGTGTTTAATTCGGATCGGGAATCATTAGGCGCGGCCGGGGTAGGGGGGGGGGGGATACTCAAGTCCGGATCCAGACGAGGCACGGCGCGCGCAAATCAAAGTTGCAAGACCGTGCCCTAGTATCTTTCGAACACATTGGCAACATGGAAATGCGAGTCCCGGGATCCGCCGCGACGGTTTCATGAAAAAGCCGTATTATTTGCAATTATATTTCAGTGCCATATTTCAGAGAAAAACATTTGTAAAGTATACAGTTCCAATGTTTAATTGCACAACGAAATTTGTGACAAGGGAGAAAGAGAGAAAGAGGAAGGGGAGAGAGGAGGGGCGAGAGAGCCAGTAACGTATCCAGACGATGGCCCAGCAGGCCATGCCCCAACCCCCCCCCCCCCCCCCCCCCCCTCCCCATTGACGAAAGAGTAAAAAAGGAGGAATAGAAGGAGGTAGGGAAATTGGAGGAAAAGTAGGGGCATATGCGGCGCAAATGAGTTATGGGTTCACGTTCCCCTAATTTTATTGTGTGGGTCGTTAAAACATTATACTGGACCTTTTTAGTGTTAAAAATGCCAACGAGTTTCAATGTTTCATTTTATATTCAAGGTGGCTTCCGGAACGGTTTTTTGGACCATTTTAGTTCAAAAACTGATTTATTTGTTTTGCTCGCCTCGCGCACATTTTTTCTACAGGTTTCAACATTAACATTATAATGGATCTCGAACCATCGTAAATAATCTAAATATTATGTGTGGGGGCGTTAAAAAATTCATATTGGACCTTTTAAGTGTTAAAAATTCCAATGTTTGCGCGCTTCACGCGTATTAGTTTCAATGTATCAATATTCAAGTTTAACAAGATAGGTTCAGGAACGTTTTTCTGGCCCATTTTAGTTCAAAAGCTGATTTTTTTTTGTGCGCATTTCTTCGACAGGTTTCAACATTATAATGGGTCTCGAACCACTCCGCGCCCATTACTTTCAATGTTTCAATATAAGCTTTACAAGATGGCGTTAGGGTCCATATCCAAACTCTCAGTGATTTTAAAGCATTTTTCTACCGATTTTACAACGATATTCCAACGGTATTTCGTTCTATTGTTAAAAGCATCGGAAAATAATCGGTGATTAACTAGAGACTCTCTACTTATCTGGCGTTAACAATACAACTATTGTAGTACTCTCGATCGATGGCTCAATTAGTAAAGCAGACAGATGAAAGCGCGAGGGAGGTTGTGTTATATTCTTTAAGAAATACTATAAGCTTTTTAAATCCGATCGTAAAATGTTTAGTTCACCGCCGATCAATGTATCTGGTCGTCTAGAAATATGAATTAAGCTACCGCTCCATCACGAGTGTAGCATGTTGTTTACTCTCACTCTATTCATCTATTGTTCGGCGCAGTATTTGCCGCGAATTGTAATCGATCAAACGTAATGGTGAAATTTATTTACGAACGAAATGTCTAGAATCGTTTCAAAAAATAGTGTTATGCATTATAATGAAATCAGAATTACAACCTCCTTCATCATATAATCATCTTTTGGGCGATAACCCATATTAAAAATGCACACCAATCGAAATATAAAGCATTTTAGCCTCCGATTTAAGAGATATTTGTATTTTGAACCCTATGTAATGTTTTTCTTCAAAACGTTTATGTATCGCCTTCATTAGCGCAAACGTCAAAGCGCCGGCTTCACAATCATGAGGTCAGTGGTTCGAATCCTGCGGATGGGGATGGTTTTCTTTTCTGTTTTGTTATTACACTGTTTGTTTTTATAAATTGACAGGATTGCTTATCGTTCGCTATATTTATTGAATGTTGAATGATACTTTTTTTCTTTTGCAATTTCACTGCGATAAAGAATGTCCTGTAAATATAATTGTGTTTACTACTCCTAGGCCTACATTGAATGGCCCCTAGCTAGTCTATGAACATGATCTGCAAAGGCCAATTGTTATGTAAATAAGAAGCCAGTCGGCTCATGTCCTTGAATCGATTTTCCTATTTCCTACACCACCGAAACATTATTTCAATAATAATAATACAGGCACATTGATTTGTATTACATAACGGCTGGCATTTGTAACAAGTTTAGCTCAATCGATAATAACACACAACGAGTTTCTATTGTATTGGCCTGTTGCATAGGAGTAGGACAGTTCGGTGGTATACCGCGGT
This sequence comes from Ophiura sarsii, assembly GCA_035610835.1. Taxonomy (NCBI): domain Eukaryota; kingdom Metazoa; phylum Echinodermata; class Ophiuroidea; order Amphilepidida; family Ophiuridae; genus Ophiura; species Ophiura sarsii. The sequence goes on along the minus strand of CM069455.1, from coordinate 58,523,846 downwards.
TCATTCACATTTCATGATGCCATGCACACTAAACAGTCAGTGGAAAATTAAAATAAAATCGTAAATAATTCCACATTCCAAAATAAACTATAATTGAACAATAATGAATAATGATACACTGCACGATTTAAGGACGTACTGAAATGCTTTTTTCCGAACACAACACAAAACACAACAAATAATATAAAACAAAAGAAATGGATCGAAAATAATATAAAACATAAGAACTGGATTTGGTTTGGGTACATTATTTCCAAACACAACACAAAACACAACAAATAATAGAAAACATAAGAAATGGATCGAAAATAATATAAAACATAAGAACTGGACTTTTAGGGGTACATTATTTCCAAACACAACACAAAACACAACAAATAATCGCAAACATAAAAAATACATCGAAAATAATATAAAACATAAGAACTTGATTTTTTTTGGAATACATTTTTTCCTAACACAACACAAAACACAACAAATAATATAAAACAAAAGAAATGGATCGAGAATAATATAAAACAAAAGCAAATAATATAAAACAAAAGCAATGGACTGAAAATAATATAAAACATAAGAACTAGATTTTTTTTGGAATACATTTTTTTCCGAACACAACACAAAACACATCAAATAATATAAAACAAAAGAAATGGATCGAGAATAATATAAACCATAATAAATAGATTTTTCAGGTACATTTTTTTCCGAACACAACACAAAACACAACAAATAATATAAAACATAAGAAATAGATCGAATATAATATAAAACATAAGAATTGGATTTTTTGGGGGGTGCATTTTTTCCGAACACAACACAAAACACAACAAATAATATAAAACAAAAGAAATGGATCGAGAATAATATAAAACATAAGAATTGGATTTTTTTCGGGTACATTTTTCCGAACACAACACAAAACACAACAAATAATATAAAACATAAGAAATAGATCGAAAATAATATAAAACATAAGAATTGGATTTTTTGGGGGTACATTTTTTCCGAACACAACACAAAACACAACAAATAATATAAAACAAAAGAAATGGATCAAAAATATTATAGAACATAAGAACTGGATTTTTTGGGGTACATTATTTCCAAACACAACACAAAACACAACAAATAATAGAAAACATAAAAAAATACATCAAAAATAGTATAAAACATAATGATTTTTTTTCAGGTACATTTTTTCCGAACACAACACAAAACACAACAAATAATATAAAACATAAGAAATAGATCGAAAATAATATAAAACATAAGATCTGGATTTTTTTCAGGTACATTTTTTCCGAACACAACACAAAACACAACAAATAATATAAAACATAAGAAATAGATCGAAAATAATATAAAACATAAGAATTGAATTTTTTGGGGGTACATTTTTTCCGAACACAACACAAAACACAACAAATAATATAAAACAAAAGAAATGGATCAAAAATAATATAAAACATAAGAACTGGATTTTTTGGGGTACATTATTTCCAAACACAACACAAAACACAACAAATAATAGAAAACATAAAAAAATACATCGAAAATAGTATAAAACATAAGAACTAGATTTTTCAGGTACATTTTTTCCGAACACAACACAAAACACAACAAATAATATAAAACAAAAGAAATGGTTTTTTTCAGGTACATTTTTTCCGTACACAACACAAAACACAACAAATAATATAAAACATAAGAAATAGATCGAAAATAATATAAAACATAAGAATTGGATTTTTTTGGAATACTTTTTTTCCGAACACAACACAAAACACAACAAATAATATAAAACAAAAGAAATAGATCGAAAATAATATAAAACATAAGAACTGGTTTTTTTCAGGTACATTTTTTCCGAACACAACACAAAACACAACAAATAATATAAAACATAAGAAATAGATCGAAAATAATATAAAACATAAGAATTGGATTTTTTTGGGGTACATTTTTTCCGAACACAACACAAAACACAACAAATAATATAAAACAAAAGAAATGGATCAAAAATAATATAAAACATAAGAACTGGATTTTTTGGGGTACATTTTTTCCGAACACAACACAAAACACAACAAATAATATAAAACAAAAGAAATGGATCAAAAATAATATAAAACATAAGAAATGGATTTTTTGGGGTACATTATTTCCAAACACAACACAAAACACAACAAATAATAGAAAACAAAAGAAATGGGTTTTTTTCAGGTACATTTTTTCCGAACACTACACAAAACACAACAAATAATATAAAACATAAGAAATACATCGAAAATAATATAAAACATAAGAATTGGATTTTTTTGGAATACATTTTTCCGAACACAACACAAAACACAACAAATAATATAAAACAAAAGAGATGGATCGAAAATAATATAAAACATAAGAACTGGATTTGTTTGGGGTACATTTTTTCCGAACATAACACAAAACACAACAAATAATATAAAACAAAAGAAATGGATCAAAAATAATATAAAACATAAGAACTGGATTTTTTGGGGTACATTATTTCCAAACACAACACAAAACCAACAAATAATAGAAAACATAAAAAAATACATCGAAAATAATAGAAAACATAAGAACTAGATTTTTTCAGGTACATTTCTTCCGAACACAACACAAAACACAACAAATAATATGAAACAAAAGAAATGGATTTTATAAAAATCTAGTTCTTATGTTTTATATTATTTGTTGTGTTTTGTGTTGTGTTCGGAAAAAATGTACCTGAAAAAATCTAGTTCTAATGTTTTCTATTATTTTCGATGTATTTCTTATGTTTTATATTATTTGTTGTGTTTTGTGTTGTGTTCGGAAAAAATATACCCCCAAAAAATCCAATTCTTATGTTTTATATTATTTTCGATCTATTTCTTATGTTTTATATTATTTGTTGTGTTTTGTGTTGTGTTCGGAAAAAATGTACCCCCAAAAAATCCAATTCTTATGTTTTATATTATTTTCAAACAAAAAGATTTTTTTTTTTTTCAGGTACATTTTTTTCCGAACACAACACAAAACACAACAAATAATATAAAACATAAGAAATATATCGAAAATAATATAAAACATAAGAATTGGATTTTTTTGGAATACATTTTTTCCGAACACAACACAAAACACAACAAATAATATAAAACAAAAGAAATAGATCGAAAATAATATAAAACATAAGAATTGGATTTTTTGGGGGTAAATTTTCTCCGAACACAACACAAAACACAACATATAATATAAAACAAAAGAAATGGATCAAAAATAATATAAAACATAAGAACTGGATTTTTGGGGGTACATTATTTCCAAACACAACACAAAACACAACAAATAATAGAAAACATAAAAAAATACATCGAAAATAATATAAAACATAAGAACTAGATTTTTTCAGGTACATTTTTTCCAAACACAACACAAAACACAACAAATAATATAAAACAAAAGAAATGAATCGAAAATAATATAAAACATAAGAAATGGATTTTTTCAGGTACATTTATTCCGAACACAACACAAAACACAACAAATAATATAAAACAAAAGAAATGTATCGAGAATAATATAAAACATAAGAAATGGATTTTTTTCAGGTACATTTTTTCCAAACACAACACAAAACACAATAAATAATATAAAACAAAAGAAATAGATCGAAAATAATATAAAACATAAGAATTGGATTTTTTGGGGGTACATTTTTTCCGAACACAACACAAAACACAACAAATAATATAAAACATAAGAAATAGATCAAAAATAATATAACACATACTCATCCTAACTCTGTCGATGGGGGCGACATTATGTTGTGTTTTGTGTTGTGTTACTAAACACAACATATTTTTCCGTCCTTATATCGGGCGCTACATGTGAAGAATTATACGAAATGATAAACAATATCGAAAACTAATAAAAAAATGTATATAAACGATTAAAATAAAATTTCAAGACGTGATAGGATTCGAACCCACGACCTCCGGTTTACTAGTCTAATGCTCTACTGCTGAGCCAACTATGCGCTATGTGAACGCAATAACAAACAAAAGTAATATGGTTCAACATACCGTGTGTATTTAGGGAATAGTTGAATGAGAACTATATTTGGGTATAAAGCGCTGAGGATTTCAGAAAAATTGAAATAGCTCAGTTGGTAAAGATCTCAATCAGCAGGCCGTACGTTCGAATCTTTGTGGCGGTTTATATTCCTTGTGCTCTATACTTAGAGCGGTCGAGTCTGGGTAGAGGTCGGTTAGGGTTTTAAGTATGCCGAAATATAATATTTATTATTGTTCTCTCATTATACGTCCGTTCGGGGTTTTCATTTATATTGACATAATTGTAACGTTATTTATTTATTTTGTATTTACTTTCTTAATTGTTGATGTTTATTTAAATATTTATCAATCAATTAATTATAAATAGGCCTTAATACTATTTTATTGATATAATTATTAATCTATATATTATTTATTTACATGAATTACTTAATTTCTTCATATTTATTATTTATTTATTATTTATTAGGTCACGTTCAGAGTGTATGCAATATTCTTAAATAGTCTAAAAACGCAGAAAAATGACACTATTTAGGGATTCATAATGCTACTTGGTTACACACATTATGCCTATACCAGAAAACAATAACACGTTGTATGTTTAATGGCTCCCATATTGTTTAGTATTCAATGATAACATTATCCATGCTTGTACCAGGGAGGTGTCATTGTACTGTTTACTCTAAAATCATCCACGGCTGAACAATAGTCTTTAAAGGCCACTTCAAGGAGGAGGATTCTTATGACGTTAACGAGTGGATTACAATAAGCCTAGCAATGAATAGGCGGCTACAAACATATCTCGTTTGAGTCGGGGTTTGAGGAGTGTCGCGACTAGCCTCTATCACCTGCCAAGTGTATTATCAAGTGACACCATATATCACTTGCATTCCTGCTCGGAATGCCGTTTGCAGAGATTGTACAGGACTGAGCATTAATCAGATACGTTACTTTGCCTGAAGCTTATTTAACAGAAGTTTGAGAGAGTAACAGGATACATGTCAGGTGAAAATGTGCAAGTAACATGTGACACAGCTTATGGTTAACTAGACAGATGCTGGTTTACAGTTAAGAGGAAATACGTCTCCAAAACTCGCGCGTAAGGCGTCAGCACTATCGTTAGTTCAATGTCCTCTCTAAAATCACTGAAACGAAAAAAGCATCTGCAACATTTTTCGGAAACCTAAGAGTGATGCACTACCGAACTGGTCCTTGAAGCAAACTCCAACGTAACATTTTGATCTGAAGTGTCCCTCCCAGATAAGCGAACGCTGAATAACTTTTTTTTTGGCATTATTATTGGATCATACCCGATGTCGATACAGTTCAACGACCTCACAAAAACCATGCTCTATCACACAATGTGCGTCTTATATACACTAGTTCACCTGATCGGTACGCCATTCGTAGAGTTTGTACAAGCAATCATACAAAAATATGTGTTACTTTACCTACATGTAGGGCCTATATAGTACGGCTATAATTAGTGTTACGTAGAGTTTGTACAAGTAATCATACAAAAATATGTGTTACTTTACCTACATGTAGGGCCTATTTAGTACGGCTATAATTAGTGTTACCATTATATAAAACAGATTACTCAGAAACCTTGTTGCAGATGCATTTTTGTTTCAGTGATTTCAGAGAGGATATTGGACTGCCAAGGATGCTGACGCCATACGCGTGTTTTTTAGACGTTTTTCCTCTTCTGTCTACCAGCATGGTACCTTTCCCAACTGTTAGCGTCCATCTCAAGAATTTCTGAACCAATAATAGGCATGTTTGTACTTATTTTGATGCATTTCTCATTGTGATTTCCAATATGGTGATAAAATGTAATATATTGTGACAATTAGTGTTCAATTTTGTAGCTCAGTATCGTCTGCAGACGACTGCCGAAGTTTTAGAGAATAACAGGATACATGTCACATTAAAATGTGCAAGTAACATGTGACATAGCCCAAGCTGGTAGACAGAAGAGGGAAAACGTCATAGAAAATCACGCGTATGGCGTCAGCATCATTGGCAGTTCAATGTCCTCTCTGAAATCACTGAAACAAAAATTCATCTGCAACATTAAAGTTTCGGAAACCTTAAGGCTTTCTAAAAGTGATGCTACTACTAAACCGTTCCTTAAAGCAAACGTCGACGTAACATTTTGATCTAAAGTGTCCTAGGTAAGCTAATACTGAATCACTTTTGTTCCTGCATTATTATTGGATCTTTCACGTTGTCGAAACAGATCAACGACCTCATATAAACCATGCTTTATCATTCTTGAAAATGTTGTTCAATTTAGTAACTGTAGTCAGCAGACGCCTGCCGCGTTGAAAGAATTAACAGAAGTATGGAATACAATTGGGATTTGTGTTGACAAGAAAATGTATGCCGAACCATAGCCATCATTGCGTGTCCCTGGTTACAGATATATCATTGAAGACGGCAACGGAATTGCGGCGAAACTCACGCGTATACACTCAGTGCCCTAAAGAACCTGTAACCCGAACATAAACCTGTTAAATTAAGGAAATTAAAGAGCATCTCAAAATCATCAGTTTTTAGCAAACCCTGCCATAATACATAATGTACAGAACGGGTATATCGTTTCAAAGTAAATTTTACATTCAGTATACAATTGTATTAACCATGTTATGATTTCCGATGCATATCATAATGTATACTGGTTTGTATTTGATTACTTTCTGTATGTTCTGTGATTGCAAATGTTTGTTTCCGTTTTGGAAGTTAAAAAGTCAACATAAAAAAAAAATAGAAATAAGAATAATAACAAGGTTCAAAATTAAAATATGAGAACAAGGATTGCAATCTGACAATATCCTTTAATTCGTACTGGTTCTGCAGTCCGGCCTAAGTTTCATCTGAGGACGCTGCATGAACAATAAATTATAAATATTACAAGCAAAAGATAATCGCATCTTCCCACACGAGATATCCACACGGTAATCGGATCATACCAAGCATGGCTTAACTAGGGGGTTGGGGTTGAGGTTGTCACTATCGGTTCATTTGATAAGGGGAATCATGGAAGTATGATGTTAAAAGTACACAGATAGCAAAGCTGCGCCCTATTCGAGCGCATGTGCCACCATTACTGATATTACCTCAATCATGGCACATTTGTTGTGTGACATAGCAAATTTGCGCACGTGTTACGCGCGCATTTATTAGGTGGTTAATGTCTTGTCGGTTCAATTGTATTTCGTGCGCCTCCTCCAAAAAAATCAAGCTACACCACTGCATAGCAATGAGGTTTGTCGTTTAAATCCAAATGTTAAAATGTGAAATTTATCATTAGGTGGATGGTACTTTCAACATCGATATAGACGTACCAGAATTGCGTGGGCACGAAGTCAAGCTTAACACTGATATCTTACAATTTAGTTTACATCGATTGCCGTCCGTTTTAAAGTTAAATTTACTGGAAAAGAAGATATCTCAACCGTAACCCTGTAAACTATTGGGCTAAGTAAAATATAAGCACAATTGTCATGGTGGAATCCGACTCATATTCAAGTAAATAATCGGATTAAAAGCTCGAGCTATATTCTTGGCATGTATTTATTACCAAACATCAATGGTGTAGCTGATGAATTAACATCAGAAGGGTATACTCCCAATTAGCCAAAACAATCTTCAGAAAATTTACAAAAAATGACTTTGTGAGGACGCAACATTTAATCGCGATATTGTATGTCATAACTTATTGCCTAAATTATCAATGATACTATCTAAGGTTTATTCCATCAGGTATGTTTATGGTCGAATCCAACGAAAAGTGTCCACGGCTAGATTTTTAGGGTCTAGTTTCAAAATGCTTCGATATCTTATTCCTTTTCCCCACTCAAAGTCAACATATCAAGCTTGTATGGAAAAAAGTGCCATCACTAATCTCTCCAATTGACCACGTGGCGGAATGATGAAGTTGAAGGTACACTTCTCAATGTTACCAATACAAGTACCATATTTTGATTAAGTGATGATTATTCCACCTATTTACATATTTCATTCAAATTTGTGATTGTATTGTATTCAGAAGATGCTAATGCTGATAGAAAGTGATCATATTTGTCCAGGTGCTCATTTTTTTGTTTACATTTTAGATTCACACAGTTAGGTAGCATTTGCAGACTCTCAATACTTTGAAACATGAGGTTGAGTCACTTTACCTTCACCAAGATGATTTTAATGAACATTTGTTTTCATGTACCTCAAAGAGGGGGAATGACCCTTTCTGTAAAATTTAGAATTTTGAGCATGCGCCCAAAACCTAAGTACATAGAGGAATGTGGACATTTGGTATTCGAAGGTAACAGTTAATGTATACGTAGGTAAGAGAAGTAAAACTGTAATAAATTAATGTTCTACTTAATTTATGTTACATTTTGGGGTGAAATAATTATGCAGGGTTGTTAACAATTTTTTTATTATTAAATAAACATGTTAAAACATGTTTAAATCCTAATATTATAAACATATTCCCAGTAGTTTACTTTAAATAGATACTAGAATATTAATTTAGTGTTGAAAAAAATATACAATATCTAGCTGTCAGTTGTAATTTTGAAAAGGTTTATTAAGAACAATATATCAGGCAACATTTTTAAGCATTCCTATAAGAGAAAAAACATGTTAAGACTTAAAACACGATAGCTTACATTGCAATAATCAAAGTATTCGTAGGTAACACATTTGTTCTCAACTTCAACTTCGTTGACTAAGAACAGTTGGATTCGTTGATTTGACATAGATTCAAGGGCAAAATTGTACTCGGCGTAGTTTTTTATGCTCTGAATCGCGTGTGAGGGAATGTCGTATCAAAATGGTGTCTTCATTGACTTTATAAGTAGATTTAAGAATGTGCACTCAGTGCTGCTTTTACAAAACAATCAGAATTGCGTAATATTCAACATTTAATATTTCTATGATAAAAAAACACACCCTAAGCATCAATAACCTCACTAGTGATAGACCTATACTGTTATTATTCTTGATGTTAAAGGCATATTGAGTAGAATTAATCTTTTACACATGATAATTATGGCAGAAAATGCTGTATTATGCTAACGTATCTGATAATCCAATTTTGTTAGTGTCTTTCTTGCTTGACTTTCAATGATTAAGAATGTGCGTTTAACTTCTACAAAACAGTCAGAAGTGTGTAATATTTAACATCTGATTTAGGGCAAGATGATGACAACATACATATCATACTGAGTTAAAATTTCGTAAAGTTATAGTTAAACAATCAATTAACTCGCTAGTAATACTATTATTATTACTGATCTAATTTGGTAAAAAGCGTGTTCATCATTAAAACTAAACATAAAAACTTAAGCATATATATACACATTTTAATTAAGAAACATCTGATCATTCAGCCTCGTGACCATTCAGCCTTGTAATCTCTACTTAACAAGTTTAGTGGTTCTTGATGTATTCTGTGTGTAGTTAGTTATTTAGGTCTCGGTCTCTCATGTCGCGAGGATGAATATATAATAGAACATAATTACTCTTGGTTTATTCTATAGGACATTCTAGAATGTTAAGAATGAACGTTTCAGTTTCCGTATGAATCCAAAGTATTGGATCGAATCAACTATTGAATAGTTCACCGAGCTATCTTTATTTAGAAAGCGAGCGGTTTCCTTTAAGCAAACAGTTTGATTTGCCTGTAATTCATAGTCTTGAATGTCAGGTTATTTGTTTTAAGCAATAAAACAACCGGTTGCCTTCCTCAATTTGTTCTAAATAAAGGAGGCAAGTGAGGTCTTCTGGAAGTTATCATTTTGAATAGCTGTTTTAAACACGAAAGCCAGATCGCTTTTTGATTCATTTAATATATACTTTGAAATAATTTCATATCAGACCTTATATATATGGGCCATTCCACAAAAATGGGACCACTTCAGCTTTGGAAAATTATGAAAATAAATTGTTTCAAATCTGCTTACTTTGATTGTTTTTGATGACCCAATATGCTAAAGTTACTAGAACAATAATGTTTGCGAACACCACTGCTCACATTTTTACGCACGAAACCATGTAATTCAGGTGTTTTATATGGGGTTTTTTCACTCGGTGAACGGCGTTATCTAGTGTCATATTGCATTGTCAGTCATTGCATCCCTAACTAAGTCCGAATATGATATTCAAATTATCGTTTTTTTGTCGTTGAGAGGACTCCCCACAACAATATTTGACAAGCTATGCGACAGAAGAATGAATTTCATTTTTTAGCCTCAACAAATCTCTTGCTGTGAATCAACGCTTTTGACAACTATGTGCTTTCAATTTTGTACCTTTTTCCAAAACTTGTTTTGTCAATTTTACTCTAGTAGAAGAATATTCCCTTCTGTAATGTATCAATTGTCAAATTTTCTTTAAGCCCAACATTGAAATTGTATGTCATTATATAAAGATAACTTTATATGCTATTTTTAATGGTATTATTCTTGGATAACGCCGTTCACGTGTATGCCAGTTATGGGATTGAAACAAAGATAAAACAATTGAAACTGACATAAATCATGTAGCTGTTGGAGAAACTTTATTTGTTATATCAATTTTAATACGAAAAAATGATTTCAACCATACATTTGGGCTGAATTTCCCAATATTGACCGTCAAACAGTGGTCAAATATTTAATTTTCACTTTAAATGTTTTATATAGCTTGCATTTTCGTTTAAAAGGGGTATGTACCATTACATTAACTATTGTATTCAATTACATGCACACTGCATCGCATATTGTGAAGTTGTTCTCTTTTTTTATTGATATGGACATTTTAGGGTAAATTCCGTTATCCCTGTGAACAGCGTTATCCATGGTTATCCTGACATACACACGCGAAATAAGCCTGACGAAAACACATGCTCAATACTTGCTAAATAGAGCGATTTCGCTATGTGTAGCGCGATAGTAAACACTCATATGTGTGGACTATGAGCCATATATTTACACTTACAGCATTTTCTAGAAGAAACCGTTTGGTTCACAAAGTGAAATGTGTTATATAGAACACAAAAGAAGAAGCAAACTCACTGTTTTTAATGTTTCGCTGCTGTATCTAGACTTCTCAAAGATTTTCCAAAGAAGAAAGATTGTGCTCTTGCAATATTTTCTTCAAATGAGGGTGATAACACTTTACCGGATAACGCCGTTCACGATAACGCCGATCACGTTTGTATTCGTTTTCGTCCCTTTCTGACCTTCTGCAAGCCGTGTAGTTGAATTTCTATTTTTTTCGATACATTTAGTATAAGAACCAATAGACCTATAACATAATACCTTTCAAAGTTAACAGGATACCTACTTCCCAGAGAAACATCGATAACGGAAATTACAAGCTTAAAACAGTCGTTTTAAATAATGAACTTCAACATTTTTTATAAGCCAAATGATGTGCCAGAGACTTTCGAGGTGCTATAATTTCAATAGCGTGGTCGGTTTGCTACGCGATTGCTCATAAACTATTGCATATTTAGAACATTCAGTTTATAATGATATATCAGGTGTACGGATATCGGAAACTACACACATTTCGTGGAAAGTTCATTTTAATTTAAAAGTGCATATTAATTTTACTGTATGCAGAAATTAATGCCTTTATATATTTTGTTGGTACCTTTGCTTGATTTATTCGTGACAAGACCTTAGAAAAACTTGAATTGCGAGTCAAATCCAACAGTTTAAAATTGCGACATCTGGTCGAGGAAACCGTGTTTTTTGTGGTTTTGGGGGCCTTTCAGTGTAAATTTGAACCTGATAATGTCATTTAAAGCATGGCAAACCATGGTGTTCCGAGTAGAACTCATCAAGTTCTAGCATAATATTTAAAAAAAAGTGTGATATATACTTATAGTAAGATTTCCCGGATCAAAGAATGATAAAAAGCCAAGTGGTCCAATTTTTGTGGAATTGCCCATATATAAGTTTAATATGAGCCGAACATATTCAAAGTCTAGAACATTCAAATATTTTGCCTTTCAGTCCACAACGGAATAAAGCACATACAACTTTCAGCAAGACATTCAGTTATCAGATTAGAATTAAGATATAATTTCCTAATTTGGAATTGGTATCATTCTAAATGTCGTACATAGTCAGTCTTTATCGAGTTTCAACCGGAGGCAGACTCCGCTTGACATAGAATCACCAATATGATATATTTTGTCAGATGTAGACAAAATAGGAATTTTATATTTAGAAATTCAATGTTGTTTGATTTAACAACACTAATCTAATACGTTTTGCCACGACAGATATTTTGTCGGGCATGTGCCTTTCATTATGATTTTTTTTAAAAAAATCAACCACTGCTTAGTTCAATTACACTAAGAAATAAATGTCGGAAGCATTATTCATGAGCAATTTTTGTATTTAAGACTGAAATCAGTATAGGCCTACCCTCGATTCCCTCTCACCTTTAAAAAATAAAAGGTTTTACTAAATTTCTTGTTCACTTAAAATACGTTTCGGTGACATTACACAACCTGCCAGAGCAAAAATTAAGCAAGTTATTTTATATTTGTTACACATGAATTCCATTTTCAAAAAACTACAATAATGGCCAATATTAAGTACCTCTGCTCTGCAATTCCTGGGGAAATTGGTCAACTACGCATACATCATATCGACAAGCTGGTTTAAAACAATATTACGCACCAAACAATATTATTCCCGTCTTATACATTCCTACTTAATATTTACATAATATTAGGTGCGAATGAAAGCGACAAACAATGCAGGAATTGTACCATGCCCATTAACTAATATATAGGTTACCTACGAATACAAAATGGAATATGAAAATATTGATTATGAAACCGAAATTTCATGGATGTTATGTCTAAATGTATCCATTTTAAGACGATCAACGTGCAATCTATGGATATAAATATCATTCATTCACTCTAACACCAACACAAAATATGTTCTCGGCAAAAACAGTGTGATTACACCATGCATTTTATTTAAATCAACACCTCCCATTTTCGTTTAATAAGGAATATTATTTTGTACCCCTCCAAATATAAATATAATAATATATCCAGTCAGATAGTATGATTGCGCACTGCTTTTATGTAAAATGAAAATAATTTAGGGCCAATATGCCCTGTGTATATTATGTTGCCTACATATACATGTTACCTCCGAATACAACAAGTCATGCACGAGATGCTGTTACTGAATATTTATATAAACATTAATCACCCCCATTGCGATTTAAATCAACAATCAGATGATGTCTTTGCGTGAATAGCATACAAAACTACACTAATAGGAGTAATAAGATTGAGAAAGAGGGAGAAAGAGGGAGCTGCCGATGTTATCTTGACAATGCTAATACTTACAAGAAAACTCTGACCTCATATTTCTGTACATTTGTAATACACTTTCACGTTTGAATGCATATTCTTGCACTTTAAGTCCTACATCAGAAACTTAAAAACGAGATACAAGATGATATCCTCGCTCAGACTCAATTTAAGTCTATTGGTTAAGTTCTCTTGACTCTACCTTAAAGAAGATCATCAATGGAAAATGAGATGAGGTTAATTTTAAACTTGACATCGAGGCAAGGCAGGATATTGTCACTTATCCCGGTTGAATTGAGGACATAGTCTACAATACAGATGTGAAGAAATATAACCGACAACGCGGTCTGAATGGGAGAGAGCTTTCGTAGGGGGAATTATAATCATAATCTCAAATCCGCAATGCACATGAGGGGTCTGATCATGGAAATGATGGAGTCATTGATTTCATACATCTGTAAGTTTCAAGATATAACGACATGGAGTGCACAGCAAAGGATCAGTTGAGATACAGTACAAGGTTAGTCAAGGATTCGTAGACTAATGTTCATTAGGGATTCCTCATCATTACATACAGCTATAAGAGGTAGCGCCTCTGGTACTGAAAACATGGAGTCGGTCCTGGTATGGGGTGGGGGGTGGGGGGTACTCAGATATTGTTTTTTGGTTTTTTAGTTGGGATGTGCCGCTAGCAAAATTAAAATTGACCCAAGCAATTTATCCCATATGTTTATCGGAAACCCATAATTGTCCTATATTTGTCAAATTTTGCTAAAATAAGAGATAGCGCCTCTAATACTGAAACCCTAGAGTCGATGTGTTTCTCATTAAATCAGCAGTAATGTAACAGCACACCATCGTCGTGCAGTATGTTCAATATATTGAATAATGTGTTCAGCAAGTTCAGGCAAGAGTAACTCGGGAGATAATCAAATTGGAACACCAACATATTCAAAAACACAATCACAAAATGGTAAACGCTGTATGCGATCAGATTGAAAGTACAACACAGCATTATTTTGATTAACAAAATTAATCCATTAACATAATTAACATATTTACATTTTTTTCAAAACTTGACGAAATAAAAACTACTACAGAGCCGGACCAGCGTAACAACTATCATTGCCCTGGACACTTTTAACAAGAGAAACGCAATATTAACGAGGATAGAGTTTGTTAATTAGAACTTGTCAACAGGCCTATTTGTCTGATTCAGAAACTGTGATATTTGACAGGCCTGACCATCAGTTTTGCCTAGCTGTATAGTTTCGCGGGCTTTTCGGGATTCTGTTCATGCGATGGATAATGCAGTGCGTTGCAGCTGGGAGCTGCTGAAGTCATTCACGTTAAAACCTATATTTGGTTATCGTGAACCAACCTGGTCTCCCTATTAAACTGCTATGTACAATTAAAACAAGGTATTTACAAAAAACTGGTCAACATCCTAAATTGAAATTAACAGACGACAAAGGAAATATGAAAAAAGAAGATTTAGACATGTGTATGATGTATTTTAACAAAAACTCTTTGTTTTTATGCTGGGCCCACTTTTCTCTCTGGAACCCTCCATGATAGCTGGGATGCAAATGTGTTAAATAAACCTTGATTCTGCTGCGTAACGTATGTTTGACCGATCGTGAAACATACAAATACCTATACAAACTAACGTAAGCCTAGTACCAAATACCTGTTCAATATAATTTTCAGATGTTTCACGATCGGTCAAACATACGTTACGCAGCTGAATCAAGGTTTATTTAACACATTTGCATCCCAGCTATCATCGCGAGCTTCGGAAAATAGTATAGCAGCTTCCTAGAAATCCATCCCATAATCGCGGCTTTCCACCGGAAGACGATAATTTCCACTTGATAGAATGACGTTATAATTGCTGGTTCCCAATTTTAAATTCGAATCAGTGTGTGGGAAGACCATCAGCGCAGGGAACCAGCGTAACCATGGTAACCGTCTTCTCGCAACATTGTATAAAGTTGCCGTTCTATTTGCAATTCCACTAAATTTAGTTAAACACGACGAATGTCGCAGATTTTACAAAACTCTATCATTTGTTTTATATTATTTAAACCATTTCTCCACAATTGTAACAACACATGTGTTCATATTTTCATATCCAGATCTAATATATATTTTAAAGCCATCTGGGTACAAATACTGATTAAAGATACATGAAAGCAATTCATAGACTCTTCCACAAGACCTAAATCTGAATGGATGTTGACAAAAAGGTGCTTAATCTAATCATATATAGCAGATCAGCTTTATTCCGTTAGCACCCTCAACAGAATAAAGCGCAATAACACTGACAAAATTGTTTAAGAATGTAGGATATCCAATATTGACTATTTAAGAATGTAGGGTACCTGATATTTATTGTTTTAGATTGAGCTCAATGCCCCACACATTGTCATTGAAGTATTACGTGATATCACCTGTCACGTGACACACATTAATACTTATAGAGATTTGTTTACAGCTGATCATACATCAGGCATGCGTTAATGTGCCTGAAGACTATTATTCTAACAAACGGTTGAGAGAGAATCAGGAAACATTTCAGTAGACAAAATGCTCAACAGCTTGTGGGTACTCAGGCGGATCTTGGATGCAGGATTGAGAGGATGCGTCTCCGATACTGGAGCGTATAGCGCTAGCTCAATTGATAGTTTAATTGCCCTCTCAGAATTTTCAACACTGTATGTTTTCGGAAAAGGTGAACTTTATATCCACGTCGTGTGTAAATACCTTCCCACAGGACTAGTGTGATTTATAATCAGTTCCAACCGTACCAGCAAAGGGCATTTATGTTGGATCCAAATGGATTCAACAGCACTACAACAACAATATACAAAGTGTTCAATTATAACATCCAACATCCTTTGACGATATCATTGCACACCTTTTTAGTTATTTCCATATGTCTTATAACACTAATACACATGTCACATACACATGTATGAGGCACTATACGACCCCCGAGAATGGTGCCTCACTTTAACGAGGTGCGTCACTTTCTCATGTACCATGACGCACCACTGTGTCACAAAATTGACAGCCCTATGCCATACAATGACTGTCTCAAATGACGCACTCAACCGTCATACATCCGTCGACTGAACTGGATTGCAATATGGAGAAGAAAAAAATTGAAAAAGTGTAAACAATTTTAAATCTCAATAGAAAAAACGAAGAAAACGAAAACAATCATTAAAGGAGAAGTTGGCCGATCAAGAAGTTATTTTCGTTATTATTTACCAATTGCTTTACTATTTCCGACTTTATTCAACTTCATATATTATCTCTAGAAACACACTTCCGCATCAACTCACTTCCTGTTCATGCCTCCCTCTCAACATATTATAATACACGTGGCCAATGACTACTGAAAATGAAACTTATTTATGATTCACTGGGGATCTTCCCTTATATATATTTCGTGTTGTGAAACCCGGTACCCTCGAATATCTAAGAAATAATGTCTGGTTGGTGGTGAGTAGGACCTACGTGTATGAAATATAAGTAAAATGCGTAAATAAAAATCGTATATGACATTACATTTGGGATTGTAACTTCCTCAATAATCACCATTCATAGCATGGAAAATCTGACATTTAAGAGGATACATTTCTCAACAGTGATGCGATCTGTGAAAACTCGCCACATAATGGCATTTTTCATATTTGAGATTTTTTTTTCTACGATCACTACAAAAAAGTTATGAGTGAATGATGATTGTGATGTCATAAAAAGCTACAAAACAAGAAATAATGAAAACAGGCCAAAAAAGATACATAATTCAATAGAGTAACATTATATTGTTAATAATAAAAGTGACTTAAGGGCAGTGTCAACCCGGCACTTGTTTCAAAAATTGAATTTCATATTTCTCTATTATTTTATACTTTTATATGTATTCCATCATTCCCATCATAAGTTACTAATCGGAAAGATTATTTCCCGTTCTTTTGGGTGATTTAAAATTGTTGTTTTGGTAAGTTTGAGCCAGGAAAAGGCGCATGGTTATTTGGCGGGGAATTAAGC
The DNA here is from genome assembly GCA_035610835.1 of Ophiura sarsii. Classification (NCBI taxonomy): domain Eukaryota; kingdom Metazoa; phylum Echinodermata; class Ophiuroidea; order Amphilepidida; family Ophiuridae; genus Ophiura; species Ophiura sarsii. The sequence continues at coordinate 58,506,365 of CM069455.1, read as the reverse complement.
GGAGTTCCGTGCTTTTCAAATGCTGCGACAGCTGTTCGATCATTGCGTCGCGCGCTGAATCTTCCCGTGCGTAATACTAGACGCGCCGCTTAATATCCGCGACGTAGACGCGAAAAACAAAAGAGCGCAAAACAAATTCTAAAAATGTAAACAAAGGCCAATCTTACGATCATTTAAATTTCCGTTTTCTTCCAATTTCTTCTCATTGTGACAATATAAATTGAATCTGATAGTTTATTTTAATTGTTCATAATAGTATACTCGCCTTTCGGGTCACACGCTCGTGTATTCCGAGAACATTTAGCTTTAAATGAAGGAATTTTACGATTTTTCAGACAGCATAACTAAAAAGATATCAAACTATTAGGTAAGATTTTACTACCATTGTGTAGAGGACTTTCAGCGTTAGGAGGCAATTTTTTTATTTTTTCGATTATGGATTTTAAACTCGAGATATGCATCCAAAAAGTGCCAACAATGTGAATTTTGCGATAAAAATCTCATTGTTGGCACTTTTTGGTCAATATTTTCAAACCTAAACATTTTTAAGCAAAAACAAAAAATGCTTCCTAGATAATTGACTTTAGATGATTTTGGTGAAATATTGAAATTTTTAATCAAAAACTGACTTTGTTAGGTTGTCTAAAAATTGTTGGCGCCAAAAAAGTGATTTTTGGGCAAAAATGTAGAAATCACCTTTTTGGGGGAAATTTAATACCAAATATAGATTCTCCGACTCATTTCATTTGAAAAATTGTATACTTTTATGTACATTACATTATTAGTTTAAAAGTTACAGTGCTTGATAAATTTCATATATTTAGGGTTGACACTTCCCTTTTAAAGTAAGTTTTTCAAGGTGAAATTTCATGCAAGATGATGACACAAAGAATTGGAATTCAATTTTCATTAACAAAATCTAAAAAAAGAAAATTAAAAAAAAAAAAAAACCCCATAATCCCTAGTACACATTTTGCGACATCCGACGGGTTTTCATAGATTGCATCACCTCTAGAACTAATACACCTATCAGTTGTAAGACGCACCTTATGACCCCCGGGAGTGGTGCGTCACTTTACCGAGGTGCGTCGACTTCTCATGTACCATGACGCACCCTGTGTCAAAAAAACGACGGACCATTGCCTTCCAAATACGCACCCTCCGTCAATTTTTGGACGCACCATTGGTGGATTCTGACGGACCATGACGACGCACCCCGTCGTCAGATATCGTTGACTATAACTGGATAAAACACGATCTACTGGAAATGAAACTACTTTTAATTCACGGGGGATCTGCCCTTATTCGATGTTGTCAACCCTGGCCCTCGAATAATTATATAGACCCCGGACCGGGACCGGGTAGGCCTATGTTTTTTATTTGAATCTCCTGCCGCACATCCCCGACCAAATTCAATTCCGGGGGCCTGTCCTACTACCTCTGTGTTCTTAGATTGTTCTGCGCTTGTGCAGAAGAGCGCAATGCTGATCCCCTATCTTATACCATGAAGATGCTTGTATACGTGACACTTCTCTTAAAATGAAAGGTTCTCGGTCTACTGCGGTTCCTTGTTTTTTTCGTTTGCCAAACTCTTGTATTGATGATCGAGTGATTTCAGGCATTTTAGAACATGCGGTATAAAATATCGGAGTGATGTTTGCGGTATTAAAGTGGAGCCTGGTTGGCGGTATTAAGGAGTTATGTGGTATAGTAGCCCTATAGCGTATATTTAAAGGTCGTATTTTGTTGTTCGTAAACAGATGTACACTGTGACGCACCCATGTAAAGTGACGGACCTTGACGCACCCTCCGTCATTTTTTTGACGGACCAAAGGCTGCCATGGACGTACCCTCCGTCAACATTTTTTGGTAAACGACGCACCCACGAGGCACCTCTCCCGGGGGTCATAGGGTGCGTCTTACAACTGATAGGTGTATAATATGTTTATGTAGGAGTTATACTTTTAGAATCAACACATTTTATAGCCCGGTCAGCTACTTGTGTTGATTGTATTGTTTTATGCGTTAACTCAAAATGTTCCAAACAAATAGACGTCTTCGTGCATGAGTTAATCGAATTGTAATCAGATCATACCAGTCGCTTTAAATCTGAAGTGGATGTATCTGCAGGTCGATCGTACTACTTTCAACATCGATGTACACGTAAGAGAGCTAAACAACTACTTGCGTAGGCACGAAGTCAAGCTTAACACTGATATCTTACAATTTAATATATATACATCAATTGCCGTCGTGTTTGAAGTTAAATTTACTGTAAAATAAGATAACGGTTACCACTCGCGGGAAGATATCTTTGCCGTAAAATCGCGAACGATTGAGCTAGGTAAAGTACAAGCACAATTTTGTAGCGGCTTGCAATATCCAGTTACGCGTGTTGCTCGTATATTTGAAAGTATGCATGCTATGAAGTATAATGAAATTCAACCGTATCTACATGTACATCAACTTTACCTTGGTTACAAGATTGACTAAACATTTATATGAGTTTGAACTGTATTGAATGACAGGTGGTGTTCACGGCTAAACTCGGCTAACACAACACAATAATGTTTTGTCCCCTTCCCCTTTACATCACATAATGACTAAAAACAAGATTATACATTTTTGTAATAACATTTGTATTTCGTGGCCTAGACCAGGGTTAAAAAGATTCCATAATAGCACAAGATTTGATAAAAACATCAAATTGGAACGTGCCTCAGTATTAGTACTGGTAGTGTACACGAGAGAGCGGTTGCATAGCGACGACTCTAGAGTTGCTCGATTTTTTTCTTTTTCGGAGAGCAATATTGTATCAAACACATGCTCTTCGTCACGATTGATGGGGTGGTTCCTCCTTTCTTATCATTATCACAAACCTGAATATCGTATTGACGATGCACGATGACATGTTGAGGCCTTGTAATACGATGTTATTGTCTTGTATCGAAGTGTAGTTGTCCTCACATGCAATACATGGAAAAAGTTTATCATTGCGATTACGCCCAAGGTTATACATATTGCTTAATACTTAGTTTGCAGAAAATAGCGGAATATCAACGTCAGCATTGTGTTACGGAAACCAAGTTTTACATACATGTAGGCGTTTTAAGAAATACTAAGCTTTTGTTATGATACTGTTTGAGAGTTTTAGCATAATGAAATGGTGTTTGTTAAGAAGTAACCCAGCAGTTGTAGATATCCATGAATGAATTTTAAATATTAATAACATTCACGATTGAATTATGTGTTCACGATTGACTTGACTATTCTTATATATTGGGCGTGGGTTAAAATGTAGTCCAGTTAAGCCTTGTAAAAGTAGTTTTACACCAATACAAATGAATACATGAATTTAAATATTTTACAGAACTGTGAATGAAACAAAATCATCTAAATAATAATGATATAATCCAAGTTTCATACGGAAAAATCAGTCTATCATTGTTCTTCCATGATCTTATTTGGGCCTTATTAGTACATGTATCATGATTATACCGTACGCGTGGTAGCTGTAGTCTGTATAGGAGGATTGAAGGCTGATTCAGCAGCAACAACAACAGCACAGCAACACAAACTATAGTAAACTCTGGCGCGTCGGTATCGATTTTGGACCTAGTCCATTGGGCGTTAGAGGAACCAATTTTGACCAATGATAGATGTTATTATCATGATTATTTGCGCTCCATAATCAAAAGCTATTCATGATATTGTGGCTTTATGAATAGGGCTGATCATATAGCTTTACAATCACGACAACCAAAAACTTAATCCAGCAGCTTCAAATGTGTTATCCCTTTTGAAGCGGTTACCAAAATAAAAACAAATTGACCATCATCGACCGTATACAGTTTTCGAAAGAAAAATATTATGTATGTCATTTCACCTATTAATAATTTAGTGTATACTTTTTTTAATTATTTTCCGTTTTTATTATGCACGTGGAATAAAGGAAACATTAAAATGAAAATAACAGTTCTATACGTATTTATTTGCGAGAAAAAACCGGAAAATAATTCAATAATCATTTTTTTATATACCTAGGTACAAAACCATATGTCCTAATTAAATGGAAAAACAGTTATATCAACCAAGATACGGATTATAAACGTTACTTTAAGTATTTCTGGCTATGAGACCACCTGAATACCAATTCAATTTATCTGAATAACAATACATTTCTTTATCGTTATGCCGATAATCCAACCGCAAGTTCCCTGTCACTGGGTACAAAGTGGTGACTACATCATAACATTACAGTAGTACATGCACACGAAGACACGGTATTAACCCTGCATATTACGATTACATTTGAGTGTCTCCCCCTCTTTTGCTTCTGTTACCTCTTTACTGAAATGGTAAATCGCTAAAATCGGCCAATGTCTGCGAATCGACTATAACCCTACTTACGTGTACCTTAACAATTCCAATATATAACCCAACTTGAATTGTCAACTCAACATTTACACTTATATCATGTGATACAAATATCTCTTTATTAAGTACATGTACATTCAAGTTCAAGTTTGTTTGTGGCCGAAATACTCAATCTCAATATGTTTATAGTAATAGCTCCAATTCCAGAGAAACTTCTGAAACTGAAAGAATAAAAGTTTAAAAATAACAAGATGATGATGGTGTGAATGACTGTGATTTGATTACTCGTTATTTGCAACATATTCATGTTTTAAATTACTGTCACAATTGTTTTCAGTATCACAACTGTGACGTCTAGCGCGGCGCATAATCGCATTGGGTGTAGATTACTAAGTTAAACAAAATAAACACAAAGAATACGGGCAACCAAAAAATCTGCCGGGCAACCATACTTTCCTGCTAGGGTGCCCGGCGGGCAACCATACTTTTGTCCTTAATTCGGACACTGTACAACCCGGGTATGGTGCGTCACTCTACCGAGGTGCGTCACTTTCTCATGTACCATGACGCACCCCTGTGTCACAAAAGTGACGTCAATTATGTGACACACACTTGATTGATTGATTCTGACGGACCATGACTGTCTCAAATGACGCAGCAGCCGCACCCAACTGTCATACATCCGTTGACTGAATTGGATTGCAATATGAAAATGCTTTTTGAAAAGTGTAAACAAAAATCAGATCTCTATAGAAAAAAAGAAAGAAAAAAAAACGATTAAAGGATAAGTTGGCCGATCAAGAAGTTATTTTCGTTATTAGTTTACCATTGCTTTACCATTTCCGACTTTATTCCACGTCATACATCTCTAGAAACACACTTCCGCATCAACTCGCTTCCTGTTCATGCCTTCCTCTCTACATATTATAATACACGTGGCCAATGACTACTAAAAATGAAACTTATTTTTGATTCACTGGGGATCTTTCCCTATGTTTGGTGTTGTGAAAACCGGCCCCTCGAATATCTAAGAAATATAGCCTGGTTGGTGGTGAGTAGGACCTATGTGTAAGAAATATTAGTAAAATGCGTAAATAAGAATGGTACATGACATTACATTTGGGATTGTAACTTCCTCAATAATCCACCATTCATAGCATGGAATATCTTAAATTAAAGAGGATACATTTCTCAACAATGTTACAAACTAATAGGTTTAGGTAGGAGTTATACTTTTAGAATCAGCACATTTATAACCCGGTCAGGTACTTGTGTTGACTGTATGATGAGTTATGTGTTGATTCAAAACATTCCTAACAAATAGACGTTTTCGTGCATAAGTTATTCAAATTGTAATCGGATCATACCGATCGCTTTAAATCTGAACTGGAAATCTGAACTGTATCTGCAGGTCGATCGTACTACTTTCTACATCGATATACACGTAGCAGAGTTAAACAACTGATTGCATAGGTGTCAAGCTTGACACTGATATCTTATAATTTAGTTTACATCGATTGCCGCCCTGTTTGAAGTTAAATTTACTGGAAAATAAGATAACGGTTACCACTCGCAGGAAGATATCTCAGCCGTTATGTAAAATGTAAATTTAAGTTTGTACTCATGTTTGTATTGTGTGTTTTTGTTTTTTTTATGTGATTTTTTTTTGTTGTGAGTTAAAAAATAAATAAAAATAAAGACCCTCACGGGCTTTGAAAATGAGAAGAAAAAAAGATATCTCAGCCGTAAAATCGCAAACGATTAGGCTAGGTAAAATAAACAGGCACACTTTTGTAAGCGGCTTGCAATCCAGTTACTCGTGTTGCTCATATATTTGAAATTATACATGCTATGAAGTATGATGGAATTCAACCGTATTTACATCAAATGTACTTGGTTACAAGATTGACTAAACATTTAAATGAGATTGAGCTGCATCGAATGACAGGTGGTGTTCACGGCTAAACTTCACAAAACAATATTTGTTTGTCCCCACCCCCTTACAAAACAAATATTTACTGCTCTGAATTCGGGAAATGGTACAAAATAGGTCCCTCTGGAACTGGAGACCGTGGACTTACTATTTTCCCTCGACCGCCGGTCTCAGGAACAGTAAATATTTGTAGATATTTTGTGATCAATTAAAGAAATAAACTATCTTACAACTACCTATAATATAGTAGATATAGTAATAATAATTCCAAGTACTATCTACATCTTGGAATATTATTGGATCTTCAGAATGTGTTTAAAACTTGATCAAATTTACTGTTTGCCGCAATTATATATCTACAATGGATGTAGAGGAGGGAAATAAAGTTTGATATTTACAATGCATATTGATTTACAAAGGTTGTGAGCATTTCGAAGTGTTGCGTGAATTTTGGAATACCTGTACATAACTTGTTAACAGTTTTAAGTTGTAGCAATTAGTTTCGAAAACGACATGTGTTTGATGTACCTTAACGTTTTGAAAACGTTCAACACGTTCCTAGTAATGTTCATACAACATTGTCATCACGGGCTCAAATCATTATGTTTAAGAATTGTATTACTAAACTAATGTTGACTTAAAAGTTGTCCCAAATGCTTCGTTAAAATTCCTCCACTTTCTCAACTACATTTCCCAACTACAAGGTTGTGGTGACGTTACGTGTTTGCTGGGTATATATACTTAACAATATTACATAATTTTAAATTGAACATAGTTGTACTGGTTATTAGTTGTAAAAGTCTACTAAGATTTCCACCTTGGGGGGGGGGGGGGTCTCACATTGATATGTTATAAGTATAATATGTGCCTGCCTTTTGGGGTGCTTTTTCGCAAAAATTGGTATATCGATGGGGTGTTTTTATCACTAAAGCGCCCATTTTGCATAAATGGGGTGTATTGTGAGGACTTTTCTTTGAAAAAAGCACCCAATTTGGGCAACATTTTTGTGCTTTTCTAACAAAATTGGTATATATATTGATGGATGGGAAATTGATCAGAAAATAGGTATAGAGAAAGTCAAAAATTGTGAAGTCCCGAAGGCACATCCACGTACGATGTTAGCAAAAGTACCTCCCCCCCCCGCCCGGGATTTCCACAGATCATTTGGTATCAATCATAAGTAATCTTTTTTTTATTTGATCTTTTATTGTTTATTACTATCAATTATATTTATACATGTTCATATCATTTTCACATTTCACATCGTTTCATCATGTTTACATTGCGTTAACGTTACATGTTTAACATATGCTTTTCAGCATGTTTACCTTGCATATCATTACATGTATAGCTCCTTTTCATATGCTTATCAGCATTTTCACATTTTTGACATGTTTTCATTCATGTTCACATAGTTTCATATATTTTTTTCATTTCACATGTTTTCATAATCATAAGTAATCATTGACGTTATGCCTTTGGCAATTCATAGGGACCAGCATCTACATCCATGGTGTATGTCGGTGGAACTTCATATTCGACATCTAGACCTACTGATTCATACGTATCAGATTTCACCCGGCATGTCTCGTATTCTGCTTTAGTGACATCTCGTTGTTGTAAATCGGTATAAGTCATTTGCAAACCACCTGTTGGTGAATTCTCAGCGTTGGTGTATGATTTCCTGGATTTCAAGAGACATACCACAAAAGTAACGTTCACGCAGAATGACGGGATCAACAGGATGACACAAGCAGCGAGTAAAGAGTGGGTCAATGTGTTGAACGAGAAAGTGCAATGGTCGCCATCGATAGCAATAATGCTTGGGGTACTCGTCAATTCCTGTAACATTAAAAAACATAATTACGATTGACATTCAATATAGAATCCACTATTGATGAACCTCTATTTGACAGAATAAAGTAGTGTAATCTATCGCCGTTGCCTCATTATGGTTCATTTTATTATTTTTTCCTAGGCCGATACGTCTAGTCATACCGCACTAATATTGTGCATGTCATAAAAATCACTGATGGTTGATTACAATGCATTTCAAAGATTAATATTTCTGTAGCTTAGCCAAGATGGTTATACTTGGTAAAGTGGCCAATCCCAGTACGGGTATTTTATTAATAATTGGCATACACATTTATCAACCATTATTGATTCTTACCACTGTAGGAATTACACAGTGCAAGGCAACTCCGTGACCGGTATTTATCTTTCATACGGGTATTAAAATTATTACAATAGTAGTAAATTGTAAACTCATTTAACATTTGACAAGTTTCGAAAAAGTTATAATATAGTATTACAAAAACGACAACGTTTTTAAAAATTCAACATAAGTTAACGTTTTAAAAACGTTCATCACGTTCCTAGAAACGTTCCTTCAACATTGTAAACATGTTAGAAAGAAACCATGTTTAAACGTTGTATTACAGTGAATTTAATTTATGTTGACTTAAACGTTGTCCTAAATGCTTCATTAAAATGCCTGCTGTTCCTCCACGATCTTAACTACCATTTCTCAACTACGAGGTTGTGGTAACGTTACGCGTTTGCTGGGAATATATAGATGAGGTGACCGTTGTTTACATATAGAACGCCCTCTGTTGATTTGAGACAAAACACACCGGGCAAGAGTTCCTATAGTTTACATAGGCCAGATCAGGTTTTCTAACTAGATTGTGGTGTCACAGCAAATTGTTATCAAAACTGTCTTTAAACTTGCTTAGGAATGCTATAAGCTATCGCATTTCACAAAAATAATAAAAATAAATGAGTTTTACAATTCATTAGAAAGAAATTTCATGTTGTCTTCATTAACTTTGCTGTATATTCTGCCTGGCGGGAATCAACAGAGGGTGTCCCATTTGTAAATACTTGACGTCACCGGTCACACCATCTATACTTCACAATGTTATTGAAATTGAAATTGAACATAGTTTTTGTTATTAGTTATTAGTTACATGGCGGGTTTTCTTTAACGTTTGATAATCAATAATTCTAATGACGTCATCAATATCAGAGTGCAGGGCAGTTCCACAACCTGTATCATGTCTTAAATTATCGTAACATCAATAGTATATTAATACATTGATTTAAACATACCTCACTATAACTGAGTGATTTAATGTCATCTTCCGGGTTTTGGGTATCTGTTACTGAATTCACATATACGATCGCCTCATTACTCTCCATCTCCTTTCTACCATTGTTAAATGCTCTACACTGGACTCGTGTACCATTACCAGAAAGCTGAAGATCGTGTAAGGAGTATGATGACATGTTGAGGCCTTGTAGTACGATGTTATCGTCTACTAACCAGGTGTAGTTGTATATGTGAGGTGACCGAACAACGAGTCGTGCATCACAGTTAAACACGACATTGTCCCCTTGGTTGACGTACAATTCCAGAGGTGTAATATTTATGAAAGTATATTCCAATGGAGTCACTTTACACTCAGGATTGTACGCGTCAGACTCTGATATAGCTTCACAGGTAAATGTTTGAAAGTTATGTTCTTCCCTCGCGATAAAATTCAACACCAGGGGTTGCACGGGATGAGATGCATCACTTCGTAAGGCTAACACCGTACCATTCGGTGTGATCCATTGCAATGCTCTGTATATTGGAAGAGAACATACCATGGATACATAGTCTCCGACTCCAATACCTGGAGGGCTTGCTGAACACGAAGGTTCGAATATATCAAATTGCATAGTAAGGGCTATCTCATTAGATATGTAACTGGTCAAACATTGATACTGCCCTTCATCACTTTGTTGGACATTTGAAATATGCAAGTTGTATTTGTTACCTGAATAGTCTACAGTAAATCGATCATCGTAATCAACATATAAGCAGTGGCTTATATCTGCTGTCCGTCTTCCTCCTCTACCATTATATTTCTTCCAATAAATGATATAAGTATCTCTGCAGTCAACATCAGTCAGTATCGTAGGGAACTTGTGAGTAGGATCTGGAGAGCAGCTAAAAGTCACATCTTCCCCAAGTAGAGATGACACCGATTGTCCAGGTTGTGCTTCTACGAATTTAAGTGAATTACTAACCATAAAAACCAGTGCAAATAAAAGGAACATTTTTATATAAATGTTCCGTAGTCGTACCTAGATTTGTTAATGTAAATGGTTCACAATTATTATACCGACACAAAGAGAGAGAGAGACTACAAGCATTTTTATAGTTTTGTTTTGTTTTACAGCGGGAACTTCTTGTTTCGCTTAATAAGTGTAGATGGTAGATGTAAGTAAACTGCCATGTTTACATCTAATTATGCAATTGTAGGTTTGTAGTTGATGAACAATTACAAACACAATTTGTATGTCTTTTTCTTTATCGAAAATCGTCTTTTGACCTCATAGTTTAGTTTATAATATAAGAGTGTGCACACTATTTGAATTCGTTTCATTGCTAGTACCCGAATGATCATTTGAAATGAGTGGCAAATTGCATCGACAATAGTCGAATGACTCCACCTCAACAGGTCACTCTCCGAAAGGTCTGTTCATATAGGGTGTCCCAAAAGTTTCGAAACCTTTTGAAAACTTTATATCCCCAGTGAAATAATTCGCAGTATACAAATACAAATATATTTAGATAGAGAAGTCCTGTAGAATTATAGTTGTAACCAACTTGCATGTTCAATAACAGCTATCTGTTTTGCCAAAATACAGACAAAAGTGTCCCGAACTGTAAAACTGCACTTTCTATAAAAGCGTTTTATAATGAGCTTAATAAAGTCAAGGATGCGACAAACGGAAAGAGGTAGGGAAGAGAAAAAGGTTCTTTACAATTATTATTTTAATTTCAGATTGATATAATCCTCGTTATGAACATCACAACATTAATATGAATTCCATTAAAATATTTTTTTTACAGCAGATCATGCATCAGGTATGCGATATTGTGCCTGCGAACTATTATTCTAACAAACGGTTGAGAGAGTGTCAGAATACATTTCAGTGGACAAAATGCTCAACAGCTTATGGGTACCCAGGCGGATCTTGGATGACAGGAGAGAATATGCGTCTTCTATACTGGCGCGTATCCCGCCAGCTCCCTTGACAATTCAATTCCTTCTCTGAAATAACTGAAACAAAACAGAATTTCCAACACTGTATGTTTTCGGTAAAGGTGGAATCTATATCCACATCGTGTGTAAATACCTTCTAACAGGATTAATCACTAGTGTGATTCCTATTTCTATAATCAGTTCCAACCGTACCAGCAAAGAGCACCAAGATTGTATCCAAATGGATTCAACAGCACTACATCAAAAATGGACAATATGGACATGGCTAACAAGGTGTTAAATTATAACATCCAACATCATTGGATGTTGTCATTGCACACCTTTTTAGCCATTTCCATTCTTATAACACTAATGCATATGTCAGATGAGGCACTATACGATCACCGGGAATGGTACGTCACTTTCTCATGTTCCATGACGCACCCCTGTTTCACAAATGTGACGGACCTATGCCATACAATGACGGTACCCTCAGTCAATTCTGTTACGCACCATTGATTTATTCTGACGGACCATGTCTCAAATGACGCACCTCACCGTCATACATCCGTTGACTAAACTGGATTGCAATATATATATATATATATGGAAATGCTTTTTAAAAAGTGTAAACAAAGATATCACTCGTTTGAAGTTATTCGTAATTATTTTGCAATTGCTTTATTATTTCCGACTCTATTCAACTTCATACATCTCTAGAAACACATTTCTGCACATTTGACTGTGTGTTTTGCTCTACATATAATATTATCACGTGGCAAATGAGTTGAACTGACTACTGAAAATGAAACTGATTCATGATTCACTGGGGACCTTCCTTAATGTTTGGTGTTGTGAAACCCGGCCCCTCGAATATCTAGTTGGTTGGTTGGTAGTGAGTAGGACCTACGTGTAAGAAATATACGAGGGTCATTCAATAAGTTCTACCTCCACCTCATAACTTTGCTATTATACAAGCCAGTCGTATGAAATATTCTACAATTGAAGCTTTGAATCTCAGCTACAAAATCATAGTAGATTGGTCTGAATACTCATTGTACTTTTCTGGGTATGCATTAAAAATCAAACTTCCATTTAGTGCGACGGAAACGGGTAAAAAACAGCCAAATGTTTTCTAAGTGCTATTCATTTGCCCAATTCTAAGAGACAAAATGTACCTATCGGTCAATTACAATCGTTCTAAGTTACAAATATCTCTTGAACAGACTTTAAACAATACAAGTGACTGATTTCTTTGTAGAAAATTCGCTCTAATTAGCTAGAACCAGACCAGGACAATAATCAATTTTAACCCTTCCCTAGAGAACCGCTGCAAAAGTCATTTTTGCTTTTCATAGGAACTAAGAGATCTTTATCATACAGGACTAAATGGATTATTTTCAAGTCTCTCGAAGATATATTTTTCTATCACTGACTACCTGATTAACTATTCTAAATGTTGCATATAAGGAAAACTGATAAAGTTACTATCATGTTAAGATTTAACATTCGAGGCATCACTGTGGCTTGACTTGTAACAACGAACATTTGACTGAATATCAGTATTCCAGTATGCTAAAGGCGTGTCATTACATTCGACTTGATATTATACTATTTACAAGCTACAACGGTTAATATTGCCTACAATCTGATGTATACATGATAGTTAGCATTATATTCAGAAATCGTCTATTGTTTTCTATTTTTAGTATTTAAATCGGGCGGTTATACCTAATCATACAATACAGGGTGTATCAACAAAATGAGGACACTTTTTGATGATGGTTTAAATCCTTGTTAAATCACTGAAGCATGACCAATTTTTATTTCAATGTAAAGTACAACCGATAAAGATAAAATCCTGAAGAGATGAGAAAAATCCATCATTAATTAAGGAAATTGTGACCTATTAGGCAAGGCAATCTATTTTGTAGTATGTACAATGGTCATTCACACAGTATTAACAGTAGAGTAACACACAGATAGTCAGTAACATAAACGCGCACACTATGTATGCCAATATCATGGTAATGAACCATCTACAGTGGGTTCGAGAACTTTTTTAATTTGCACAGAATATGCATGCATCTGATATGTGGATTATTTAGCCAGTATTGATTTGTGCCAGAATTAAATGGATTACCAAACTAATCTTTGCTATTGACTGATAAATTATTTTCTATGTTTATAATTAATGTAACGTATTGAAACGTAAACCATGTTATTTACTGGTCTATACATGTAAATCCCATTGTACAAACCAGTAAATGACATGGTTTACGCAAATTATGCTAGTCTTCTTATTTTTCATCGGATTGATCTCACATTTTCAGGATCTCATAATAATTAATTGGGCTTTACATTAAGACTAAATTGGTCATGGTTCAATGATTATAACAAGTATTACACCGTCACGAAAAAGTGTCCTAATTTTTTTGATACACCCTGTATGGAGAGAAAACAACAAAAAACCATGTATTTATCTTTGGGCTAATTTTCCGTGTCGGTTGTCCAACATCTCTCTCTGGCTTTGATTGCATCTTGACAATAGTGAAATAGGTATCAATTAGCATTTACTATTAACGTGTAGCTATGATTCAGAGCTATAATCATGACAAATGTCATGAGGCTGACATTCATATTAGCGATGTTATGAGTGAGGAGGTAGATCTTATTGAATGACCCTCGTATATAAGTAAAATGCGTAAATGAATATCGTACTTGACATTAAATTTGGGATTGTAACTTCCTCAATAATCCACCATTCATAGAGTGGACGATCTGAAATTAACAAATATGGCAAGATATAGGAGACGTTTACAAAGGTAGGATTTGAGTTTCTCACCTCATACCTTTTTAGTCCGGCCTTTAACGCCCTCTACCGTCATAGTTCTTTGTATTTCTGTATTTTGAGAAAAGGTATGAACATCGTGGTAGGTATGAATCAAAACCTACCTTTTGAAAAAAAATTGGAGCTTATGTATTTCTATATTTTTTTTAATTTGCAATGTAGGCCTATTTCTTTTCAATATATCGCCTTTGGCAAGAATTTCACCTTTGTATAACTTTCTGAACTCAGAACTCATAAATTTAAGATCGCAGTGACGAGTTTATACTTTTTTGGGTTAGCTGAATGGTGTCACATATTTTTTAATAATTTAATTATTTGAGAACTAAAGGGTAGGAGGTAGGGCTTTACAACAACAAAAATATCCGGGTTTTTTAACGTCTCCTATATCTTGCCATATCTAATCGGATGATACCGTTCGCTTTAAATCTGAACTGGAAATCTAAAATGTATCTGCAGGTCGTTCGTACTACTTTCTATATCGATAAACTGCTTGCGTAGACACGAAGTCAAGCTTAACACTGATATCTTACAATTTAGTTTACATCGATTGCCGCCCTGTTTGAAGTTAAATTTACTGGAAAATAAGATAACGGTTACCACTCGCGGGAAGATATCTCAGCCGTAAAATCGCAAACGATTGGGCTAGGTAAAGTACAAGCACAATTTTGTAAGCGGCTTGCAATATCCAGTTACGCGTGTTGCGCTTGTATTTGAAATTGTGCATGCTATGAAGTATGGTGGAATTCAACCGTATTTACATCAAATGTACTTGGTTACAAGATTGACTAAACATTTTAATGAGTTTGAGCTGTATTGAACCACAGGTGGTGTTCACGGATAAACTTCACAAAACACTATGTTTTTTCCCCTCTGCAAACGTATTGCATGCATCATAATGACTACAAACTAGATCATAACTATATTTTTAAATATGTATTTCGTGGCCAAGAGCAGTGTTACTTAAAAAGATTCCATAATAGCACAAGATTTGATTTTAAAAAACCCATCAAATTGGAACGTGCCTTAGTATTAGTACTGGTAGTGTATAAGAGAGAGTGGTTGCATAGCGACGACTCTAGAGTTGCTCGATTTTGTTCTTCTTCGGAGAGCAATATTGTATCAAACACATGTCAAAGGCGTTAATGCTCCTCGTCACGATTCATGAGGGGTGGTCCCTTCTTTCTTATTGCCACTGCTTCACTAATCAATCTCTTGCATTAGGGCTAATTACAAAGAAAGTGTATATTTAATTTTATCTCTAAAGTCGAAGAATATTTTGACGTACATTATATCAAAGATTAAAACCTCTGTAAACAGAATTCGGACTCGGTTCGTTATCAACCATCAATTATTCTTACGACCACAGTGACAAGCAGTTCCACGAGTTTTATTTAAAATTGTCATTCATAATGTCGAAAGTAAATTGTAAATATTGTTAACATACCTCACGAAAACTATATAAGTGTTAAAATGTCATCTCCTGGGTTTGTGGTTCTTAGCTTAATTCGGTAGCTGATTTCACATAGATGATGGCCTCGCTTTTATACACCTCCTCCTTATCATCGTCAGATGCTTTACACAGGACTCGTGTGGCATTATCAGAAACCTGAATATCATTGACGATGTACGACGACATGTTGAACCTCTAGGCAAATGCGGGGAGAATTGAGGGAGGGGGGGGGGGGGGGAGGGTGGCTGTAATGGGTATGTCAAGATCTTGTATCATATGAACCTCATCATTGGTTCCTGCAAACACCCGATTTTGATCAAATGTAATAATAATAAATACTAATAATGTCAGCTTATAATGCGCCAACATTCAACAAAATTGTTGCTCCAGGCGCATCGACACAACATTGCAAAAACAAAATTAGTACAAAAATCTGGATGAAGGAAAACCGTCATCACTTCAACACAACAACAACAAAAATGGTAGTGTTGACATGGTTGAACTAATGACAATCCCCACTCACAATGTGAACAACGCCACAGATAATAACATACACATCAAGAACATAAAAAATTCACAAAAACATTAATCAAAGAAATCGCTCTCAGATTTCATCATTAAAGTCTTTAACAATGTTTTGAATGAATCCACAGATTTTGCAGTTTTTACATACTCCGGAAGCTCATTCCATAAGCGAGGTGCAGCACATAAAAAAGAACGTGATCCACAGGATTTTGCAAATCGCGGTTCAGTGAAAAGTATTTTGCTGTTCGAACGCAATTGTCTATCTTGCTTGTATGGAGTTGGAAGAATGAGATATACAATGGTGACATATTATTAGTTGATTTATAAACATAAATAAGTATTTTGAAGATAATTCTGTCCTTTATTGGAAGCCAATGTAGATCTCTTAGAACTGGTGTGATATGCTAAGTTCGTTTGGTGCGTGTGATAATTCTAGCAGCTATATTTTGTAAGCGACTGAGACGTTTGATCTGGAGATTCGGGAGTCCATAAAGCAGAGAATTTCCCATGTCAAGGCGCGATGTAACAAATGCATGGACGAGTTGTTCAGTAGCATCATTTGTGAGGTATTTCCTGATAAGTCCTATGTTACGAAGATGAAAAGAAGATGATTTGCAAATCGCAGAAATATGATGATTTAGTGTCATGTCCATATCAAAATAAGCGCCTAAATTGCGAACTTTACTTGCTGGAACAATAGAAGAATTCCCAATTGCAATACGTAAATGGGGTATATTTACTTTGTCATGTAGACATTTAGAACCAAATACAATGAATTCGCTTTTGTCATCGTTCAGTTTTAAAAAGTTGTCAGTCATCCACTCGCGTATTTCAGTAACACATGATTCCAGCTTATTCAGTGCACAATCAGCATCATTTTGAGTAGGCTTGAAAGACACATAGATTTGAGAGTCGTCGGCATAGGAATGATAATCAAGATTGTATTTGCACATAATTTCACATAGGTCTAAATGTATAATGCTAAATAGTAAAAAAAATAAAGTTGCAATAACTCATAATACTAATACTAATAACAATTGATGCGTAGCGCTTGCGTATGCCAAAATCGCGCGTACACGCTTGGATTACTTTTGCGTGCGGCTAGATAAAAACCAAATACCTCTCCCCAATTTGGAACTGATTGAAATGTAGTAACGTTCCTACGACATTGTCAACACGTTAGAAAGTGCTGAAAACGTGCATGCTACGTTATGTTTAAACGTTATAGTACATAGTACTAAACCAATGTTGACTTCGTTGTTCCAAATGCTTCGTTGACATTCCTCCACGACCTCACGACCATTTCTCAACTACAAGGTTGTGGTAACATGACGTGTTTGCTGGGTATATTACATCATTTTAAATTGAACATAGTTTTTTGATTAGTTATTAGTTGTAGTATGCTACTAGATCCTTGACATTAAACCCACAGTAATAACGTTATGCCTTTGGCAACTCATAGATACCAGTATCTTCAGGGTTGCCCACATTGTCTATCGCTGGAACTTCATATTCAACATCTACTGTTTCATACGTGTCGTTGTTGTCTGCAGATTTTACCCGGCATTTCTCGTATTCTGCTTTGGTGACATCTCGCAGTTGTAAATCGGTGTATGTAATTTGCGAACCACCTGTTGGTGAATTATCATCGTTGCTGTATGTTTTCCTGGATATCACAAGGCAGACCACAAGAGCAACGTTCACGCAGAATGACGGGATTAACAGGATGACACAAGCAGCGAGTAAAGATTTAGTCAATGTGTTGAACGAGAAAGCGCAATTGTCGCTAACGATAACATTGATGCTTGGGGTATTCGTCAATTCCTGTAACATTAAAATACATAATACAATGCTATTACGATTGACATTCAATATAGAATCTCACTATTAATGAACTACTATTTGACAGAATATAGCACACCGTACAGTTTGATCTATCGAGGTTGGCCTCACCATGTATACAGTAATATTTGACACTTCGATATTGCTTATTGCTTAAAAATTACCTTCTATTAATTTCCCTAGGCAGATACGTCTAATAATACCTTACAAATATTTTACTTGCAATTGGTACATTGTAAGAATAACTGATAATAATGCATGCCAAGGATTAATAGTACTGTAGCTTAGCTAAAGATGGTTATACTTGATAAAATGCCCGGCCCGACTTGTTTACAGGAGTGTTATTAATGCTTGACATACACTTTTATCAATCATCAATGATTCTTACCGCTGTAGGAATAGCACAGTACCAGGCAATTCCATGACCTTCATTTATGTTTCATACGTGTCTTAAAATTATTATTATATCAATATTAAACCGTACATTTATTTCACATACCTCAGGATACCTGCGCGTTTTAATGTCATATTCTAGGCGTGGAGTCCTTAATTCAGTAACTGAATTCACATAAACGACCGCCTCACTACTCTCCATCTCCTCTCTACCATCATTAGATGCTTTACACTGGACTCGTGTGCCGTCATCAGAAAGCTGAAGATCGTGGATGGTGAACGATGGCATGTTGAGGCCTTGTAGTACGATGTTATCGTCTACTAACCAGGTGTATTCGTATCGGTAAGGGGCCCGAACAACGAGTCGTGCGTCACAGTTAAACACGACACTGTCCCCTTGGTTGACGCGCGATATCTGAGGTGAGATAGTGATGAAAGTATATTCCAATGGAATCACTGAGCAGCTAGGATCGTAGGTATCATACTTTGATATAGCTTTACAGGTAAAGGTTTGAAAGTTATGTTCTTCCCTCATTGTAAAATTGAACACCAGAGGTTGCACAGGATTGGATTCATCACCACGTGACGCTAACACGGTACCATTCGGTGCAATCCATTGTAATGCTCTTCGTATTTGAAGAGAACATACCAATGATACGTAGTCTCCAACTTCAACACCTTGAGGGTTTGCTGAACACAACGGTTCGTATATATTTAATTGTACATAGAGAGCTATTTCCGTGTACATGGAATCACCTGCTAAACATTGATATCGTCCAGAATCACTTAGTTGAACATTTGAGATGCGTAAGTTGTATTTGTTATCTAAATAGTCGACAGTAAATCGATCATTGTTATAAATATTAGTTAAGCACTGGCTTATATCTCCTTCAAATTTAATCCAATTAATGAAATAAGTATCTCTGCAGTTAACATCAGTCAGCCTTGAAGGAAACGGATGAGTAGGATCTGGAGAACAGCTAAACGTCACATTTTCACCGAGTAGAGATGACACTGATTCTCCACGTTGTGCTTCTACGAACTTAAGTGAATTACTAACCAGAAACACCAATGCAATTAAAAGGAACATTTTTCATAAAAGTTGAGTAGTTGTTGGCGAAAACAGATTTGTTATAGTGAATGGTACTTGTGTGAGACACGATTATAAACTGGGACAGTTGTTAGTTGTGGTTTGGTTTTTTACAGTGGTATATACTTCCTTGTTTCATTTTAAGTGTGCCAAAAGTCAATACGCGCAGCTGCAAGAGAACTTCTTTCCAAGCAGACTTATACTTGTAGAAATAACATATATATGCCACTTTGTGCTTCTACGAATGTAAGGAACCGGAAAGAAAGTGCAATTAAAAGGAACATTTTGTATAAAAGTTGAGTAGTTATTGGAAAACACAGATCAAGTTGTTATAGTGAATGGTACTTGTATGAGACACAACTATAAACTGGGACAAATCATAACTACTGATTGTACATGGACACATGGGTTTTTACAGCGGGTACTTCCTTGTTTCGTTTTAAGTGAGCATGTACACGACCAGCCAAAAGACAATACGCGCAGCATTAACAGAACTTAATCAGACTTGTACTTGTGCCCATATCAAGGTAAAATCCTAGTAATATAGGAGTCTGGAAATATTTTCATTCATAAATTCAACTTACTTTGACCTTGTAGCCGACATAATATGTTTCAAATGTCTAATGTATATCATATACCTCAGATTTAAGTGTGTTGTCCATAATGGACAACACACTTTTTTCTCATTAATATTTATTACGTCATTATCGCCAATTTCACTCAATGGATTTTAAGCTTATTTAATACATAAGCCCAGAAATTCGTGCATTCGTAGAAATGTAGTAAGTTATTGATTTATAGAATAAAATATGGACATTTTGTTTTGGTTGCCGTACTATTGTGTGACAATGGGTGGGTCTGTCCATATTGGAGTGGATATCAGAGCATGTATTCTTAACCTTTTTAAAATATAATAAAAGTTAGTTTAAGAGACAATAACTGGGGAAATTGATCGTAATATTTTGATAAAAAAAACCACCCCTTTTCGCAACCGAATCATCCGATGACGTCATAGCCATCCATTGGGGTCTGACAAGGGATGTCAGAATTATTGAGGGTCCAATTACAATGACTGAATAAAGTAATTACAAAAACCAAACAACATCCACTGCATTAGAATGATAAAACACATGTGTCGGGGCTTCATGTCGTTCAGCATAAGGTCATTCCATATTTGAGTCACTTGTTGTGATGAAAGAAGGGTTTTTTCTGAGTCTATTTCATCGCAGGTGATTAATCTCATTTCGTGACCCCGGTCTTCTTATAATGTTCCTAATCAGTTCTCTGGTATAAAGGTAGTGCTAGTCACGCTATAATGCACTATGCACTCTTAATATTAATGATTTGCCGTGCGCGCAAAATATTTCAGTATTTTTAAAATACAATTTAGCTTTGACCCCCCCCCCCCCCCCCCCCTCTAACAATGATATTAATGTCATGACCTTCCCCAATTTCCATGTAAAAAACTATGACCCCTACCATAGAAAATGATAGCCTCAAAGTCCAATATATTCATGAACTTACTATTCTTTTTCCCTTTGTTCATACTCAAGCATTCTAATGAAAGGTTTAATTAGTACGTCGAGGATGAAGGAAAAGCAACGTTCATTGATTTTCATATGAAAAAAGTAAATGAACTTTGGGCATCCATGGGTACGTATGTATGGTAACAAACTGTGTTTATAGTTAAAGGCATATTATGCGATCTTTTCCATGGGACACCCTTTATCCTTTTGTTTGTTTTTGAAAGCAGATTTTCTTGCAGCTTTACATTTCTGATCATAAATCATAGTTCTGAATTCCTAATTACTTCAAAATCATTGTTTTAGAGTGAATTTAGAATGGAGCAGGACAATCTATTTCCAACCTTTTTAAACCATGATTTTGAATTAGGAATCTTATCACCTTGTTACTCAGAACGTATTATGCCTTTAATACCATACAACCAATACAACAAATTCAAGGAAGTTTAAAAGTGGCCATATGATTGAAATTAATTGAATAATTAGCTCTTTTAATTTACCTCTTCTGAGCGACGGCTGTCATTGTTAAAGACTCTTCTTGTTAAAACCAAAAGTCCTTCCCAGTAATTACGAAGACGAAATATCTCGACATCAATATTCAATATGAACAAAGTTATTAATAGTTTATCATCTGATCATATCATGCCAGAACTTGACAGTGCACTGTGTAAAAGTTTACCTCAACACGCACACCCATGCGCGGAAGCGCCTCCAAACGAGGACCTTGTTTACACACCTTCAACCGTGGACCTAAAATAGTCCACGGCTGAAGGTGTGTAAACAAATAAATGTCCTCGTTTGGCGGTGTTTACACACGAACAAAAAAAATTAAGAAAAAAAAAGGTTTCACCGTCAAATGCGGACCTATTGTAAATACCCCAGATTTCGACGAGCGCCATCTATCGACCATCCTGAGCTCAGATAAAGCCTATGACAACTGCGGACGACCACAGTTGACTGAATGTCCACGGTTGAAGGTGTTTTAACACATAAAGGTCCACGTTTGGCGGCGCATACAAACACCAGTTTGTATAATGGGTATCCGGTGTCTTCTCCCAGGATATAGGATATATAGTAGTTCCGTTCAGTATGTGCGTATTGCCTATTGGCCGGTAATGTATGATAAATAGAAATAAACTGACATATTTGCTCCTAATAAAAACAATCAGAATATAATTCTGTTGAGGTTTCTATTGGGTGTATTATTACAGAAACAATTAGTGTGCCTTTTATTTTCGTTTTCAGAGTGTACACGATCAACTTGTTTCATTGCTGGTATTCCCATCGTCAAATGTGCGACAAATTCCATCGACAATTGTATACAGAAAAGGGGTTTTCTAGGTCCCACAACGGTATACGCGACATTGCACACTACTGTCTATAAGAGTTAAATGCTTTACAAAAAAAACCATGCCAGGCATTTGCTCATTTGCTAATGTAGCTTAACGTTATTTGAACCATTATTCTTTTAACATGGACATGCGAGCTATATTGTTTACGTTATTAGTAAAATGGTAGTTAGATCGAGTAGACGTCTCTTCAGGAGAGCAACAAAATACTTGAAGTGGCGATAAGAATGTTGTTGTTAAAGACCTTTGACTAGTAATATTAAACCCTAACCTAACCAAATGGGAGGATATTGCTGTCAAGCACCCAAACAGTTGATTTCTGTTGCGCTAAAACGTTCAAATATATCGTCACAACGTGTATTACATATTTGGAAGGGGGTTGTGTGGTTGATCTGCAATTTCATGAATTAAGAAAAGTTACAAATTGGCTCATGATTTGAACGGTTTAGTGATGAAAATATCAAGTTTTATATAATAATGTTGTCTTGTTTAATCCGAGGTCCTCTTAGTGCACACTGAAGAAACGAGTACGCATGCCTCATACATTTATGTATAAGCAACTTTATAGTTACAGGAGGTGTCCAGCAAGCTCGAAATCGCCCATTATATTATGTTAGAAAATAAATATCGAGCCATAACCGCGGAATTATATTGAATACAACATAACATGAAAACGAATACAAACTGCCATTTCTCAACATTGTCATTTTTTACAATTTGGCGGTGATTAAGCCCGATATCAATGTCGTCAGAGTGCTCACATTTGCGCAAGTGCAATTTATAACTATGAGAAAATTATAAAGATACGGCATGAGATCAAATGTGTTAATGACGCTCAGTTACCCCGCCAACCTGCTTCATTACCCAGGATCAACACGCTTGTTTCGGAAATGAATGAGTTTACCCCGGCTGATGAGGATGAAATCTTAACGCTCATTAAAAGATCCCCGAGCAAATATTGTGGACTTGATCCAATCCCTACGTGGATCCTTAAAGATAACAGTCAAGCTCTTCTTCAGGCATTTGTTTCCAGTATTACTACCTCACTATAAGCAGGCAATTTTCCTACGGCACTTAAGGATGCCATTGTCACACCACTCTTAAAGCAACCATCATTAGACAAGAACATGCTTAAGAACTACCGTCCAGTATCCAACACAGCATTTTTAATCAAAATTATTGAAAAAGCTGTTTTGTCACGTGTAAATAAACATGTTAGTGAGAATGATCTACGCCAGAAGATGCAGTCAGCTTATATGCCATTGTTAAAAGTCTAAAGTGATATTGTGTGGGAAATTGACAATCGACAAGCTATTTTTCTGGTATTATTAGACCTATTAGAAGCTTTTGACACGATTGATCATGATATACTAATTAACAGATTGTCCAATAATTTTGGATTTAGAGGAAAAGTTTTGAGCTGGTTCCGTTCGTATCTCTATCGACGCACATTCAAAGGATCTTGTGTTGGCCCACACATGTTCTCTTTCTACACACATCCGATTGCTGATATTATCAAACATTACAAACACATAAAGTTCCATTTGTACGCTGAATATACACAACAGTACATCTCATTTGACCCACATAATTAGGGGGATGCTGAATTTGTCATTGCAGCCAACCCAAGAGTCTTAAAGTCGCTATGCCACATTTCACTTGTCGGTGATATTGAAATCAGACCGGCCCCTCATGTCGGCAATCTCGGTGTTGAATTCGACTGCCATTTAAACATGTCTCATCATGTTACTAACATTTGCCACCGTTTGAATTTTCACCTTAGGAATCTTTCTCGTATTCGGATATTTATTGATGAAACAACATGTCGTCATGCCATACGCGCACTTGTTACATCGCGGCTCGACTATTCCAACTCTCTCTCTCTCTCTTGCAGGGATCTTCTGCGAAAGATATTAAACGTCTACAAAATCATTTATAATGCTAAAAGATGTGATCATGCAACTCTTGATCCTCTTCTCCACAAGTCACATTGGCTGTCTGTTAAAACTAGCTACTGTTTTACTTTATCAGGAATATTAGTTATCATACTTTGAGATAATATTTTACATATATAGAATATACATATCAAACTCGTATTGTCCTTTTCATACAACTAAAAGTTCTTTTTGGAAATGTATACCATATCATATCTGGTCTCTTTTGCGAAGGATTTTGTGCGTATTTTCAGTTGGATGAATAATGCTTATAGTACTGCAAGACATATCACTATTATCCGTACCATGAAATGTAGTAAACATGATACCTATTATGTATTCTACTTAGAAACTCATACGCCTATTGAATCGGGTTAAGTGCTACCTATCCACGTTGAACATGTTTATCTCTGTTTACCTAATACAAGATGAGTCGAGTATAACTACGTGACTAGCTTATTGACCAGGCAAACAAATATATGATACCTGACGTGTACTGAGACAATGAAATACATGAACACTGTACGCTTACAATGTTTCAATTTGATATTGTATATAATTCTTCCTTATTTTTATATATAGGATGGTGCTTTCATGTTCGTTATATTTCGTTTTAGAATTATCTATATACATGTATAACCAAGAATGTTGCTAGACTAACTAGAAGAATATTCCGAAGGGCCTTTTTTGTTAATTAAATGAGTATCTTCGTTTTAAATGCATACTATGTTTCTACAATGTGAAATGCGAAATATATGTCTTATATGAAACTTTTGTGAATCCCAGTTCCCCTAAGCGTCGTTAACAGCCATTAAGGAAATATAATATAAAACAAATCATAGTGATCAATATACGATTATGTCCAACCAACAATGTGCCTGAACGCATACTAAACTCCCACTGTCTACACAATGAATATATTGAAGCAACGATTATTTACCCTTATGGGTATAAATCCTCCAGTCATATATACCCAATCTTCTTACATTACATAATGAAAGCATCGCTATGTAGCCAAAAGATGGTTAACAACCTTAATATGAGTATAGTGTGTAAAACAGTCTACATACAATACTTGTGTATGCATATTGAATGGCTAACTTAAGGAACTTAGTGTTTCTTATTTATTTCTTCTGCTTCTGCTTCTTCGTTTCCGCGGCTGTGAGAAATGTGTTGATCTCCATACGCTTATTAGAGCATGTCATGTCAAAGATAATAGAAGATAATAGAAGATATGGTTACATATGTAACCATATGTACAACTTTTATTATTTACATGTTTTATCTGTTTTATTTTGTTTATGCAGTATCCTGAAGAAGACAATAAAGTCGAAAGCTTGAATACAAATTTACTCTACTTGCTTCGTCCGAGTCATATCTATTATCGCACTCTATATATATATATATATATATATATATATATATATATATCCCCTCCCTCGCTCCCCCTCCCTTTCTCTCTCTCACCCATACACCCTTTCCTCCCCAAACCCCACTCCTCCCCACACACCCCCACACCCCACACAAAACTTTATAACAGGCTGTCGGTTAACCTGTGTAAACATGTTCCGATTTGGCAGCTTCTCAGACTCTTATAATGTATAATACACAATTTGCGGTGAATCTCCGTAGGTAATGCAGGCTATGAAAAACAACATGGTGCTCAATCAATACCTCATGATAGATAATAAATCTTCGAGCATTACGTAACTTTAATGCACCTCGCAGTGGTTTATGGATTAATATTTGTCTCAATATTTAACATGTCCCCTCAGCTGTCATAATAGTTCATAATGATCCAACGCATGATGAAGTCTAAAGCAAGCGAGAATGGATCTGATAGCGCCGTACACCTTAATTGCTATGTTATGTTATGTTATGTTATGTTATGTTATGTTATGTTATGTTATGTTATGTTATGTTATTCGGAAATTAACTTTACTACGCAGTAAGCACGACCGTGAAATTGCCAAGAGCCCTGACGCTATACGCGTTAACTCTGACGGCATAATGTCCTCTCCCATCTACCAAGATATGTCTGTGCACCCATACGTCGTATATAGGCACCCATTGTCAAGTGATAATACTTACATGTATTATATCTCGATGAATTGTATCCTGGTAGCATACGTCTGTCAGGCAATTATGTTTTTGTAATTGGACAAATGGAATACAAAACAGAAGTTTACTTGAAGGACCGGTTCAGTATTCACACTTCTTTCATCATGTCACACTTTTTACAACTTTGAAATCTACTCATATGTTAATAATGTTAATTGTCACGCATGTGAATGATGTATTCTCTAATTAAAGGTGTATGTTCCGATTCACCATATTTTCCTCATTATTTCTGTAAAATCTTAGGCCCAAGTTATCGTCCATTTAGACGTCATAAGCCGCAATGCAGGAATTATCGCCAAAGGTGGTTAACCAACCGGTAAACAATTCAATGTGTACTATTCTACTACTCAATGGGCAAATTTCATGTCACATTGTGCTTCTAAAATAAGAAACATTGGAGATATATCCAATCAGTTCCAAATTGGCGAGAAATATTCTTTTTTTATCTTTCCGCGCGCAAAAGTAATCCAAGCGAATAAGCGCGGTTGTAGCATACGCAAGCGTCACGCATTCAATGAAACTGCGACATTGGGAGTCATATTGCGTCATGTGGGCCTTTGACGCTCGACACTTTTCTGAATACAGTCGCTGCGGTCGGTAAACAGGTTTCGCCATGTAGGAACTGGTGGAACTATAGTAGGATTATCCAATGTACATGTATATTTTATCGCATCTGAACAGACCCATATTCTCAGTGTTAAACTACTCCTCAATTTTGAATAAGTAGAAACCGGAACAGATTAAATCAGGCTTGAAGGTCGTAGTTCTAATGTGCATAATTGACATATGCTTCTTCTCTACATGTACCCTTTGCGATTTTGTTTCCTTAAATCGTTAATAAGATTAGACGTCATCAGTATAAATCTGGATTAGTGGCAATTTCCCGCCTTGCTTTCATGTCAAGTTGAAATCTCAACCTCAGCTTCCTTTTAATTAATGGTCTTACCTAATGCCGAGTCAGGAAAATGTACCGATAGAATTTGAGTGAGGATATCATGTTGCCGCATACTTCCATCTAAAATTTCATTGGTGAACGACTCAAACTAAAAGTACACGGCTTCGCTCAAATTCTGGCAAATTATATTAATGCATTTCTTCATGAAATATTACCAAAAATCAATATAACGAATCACGTCAAACGTCAAATTAGAGTTCTCCTATTTATTTATTTATTTGTTATTAGGCAAAATCGACATCAACAATACAAAAATAATCAAGCACATAATAATAACATGTAATAACATCACAAATATATTCAGACAACCAAGTCGATAAGCCAGGATAACCCATAAAGTTAGCTAAATATGCCAACCTATACTAGTAATCAGTTATAATGAGATTGGAACTGTGAACATAATTGGCAAGTAAATGAAGAAAAATACCCTAATCATTCAACCACTTATTTTTTACTTGACATATTTTCAAAATATTTATTTTGGTCAAGTAACCCCAAAAATCAATCATACAAATGTTAAATACCTTTTGGTATATGCCATCGATAAGAAATTATTGAAGTTAAATATCCGTATACCTTAAATATTTCAGCACCTTAGATTGTATGTAGGAACAAAGTGTCCTAAAAAAGACTCGTTAGGTTTTTAAGCACGGTTCAGTATTCTATGACCTAAGTTACCATGGTTAATTTTCAAATCGTATACTTATCTAAAAGTTTATCGCGTAAATCAAGTATAGCAGTAATGATAGCCGCGCTTTAATGGACTACTCCGACTGCGCTTTTAGTTGACGATCAAAAGGAGACTTTAATAACGCTTTAAACCAAGATCCTCTAGCGGGCAGTATTTGATTATAACAACGGGGAATGTATTGAGTAAATCTATCTTTATTCACAGTCAACAAAATATGGCCTCGTATGAGCGAACTGAACATAATTTTCAACAAGTGCAAGCAGCACGCAGCCCTTGGAAACTCAAGTTGAATTTCGGTAGAAGCCAATCCTTGATTAATTTCAATACAAACATAGTCTGCTGAATTTAGCGTCAGGGGAATAATATAATGTACATGTGAATTTATGAAACCTAAGGTAGCGAACTACCAAATATAAAGTGTTTTATATAAAGCTCTACTTAACTATCTGTATTATATTGATAATCTCGTTGTATGTGAATTGATATATACATAAGCACACATTTACAATAAGTTTTTATACAAATATAGTCGGCAAAATGTATTCAGGGGTATAATGTTCATGTGTATAATGTACGAAAGGGAATTCAATAAATACCTGCAACCATTGAACATCTCTGAACCGTGACACGTGTCAGTAAAATAAATTTATGATATTTAAACTATACGTCTTACTCTTTTCTCACAGAAAATCTCGAACACGTAGGTCATTTATATCATTACATTTCAGCACTGTGCATACCGTGATATCAGGGCACTGGTTAGGGAATTAAATGTTACAATGGCGGGAAATTTGAAAGACAAGTTTATGGCATGCATTAAGTGCAACATTGGAAACTGCATCATTTGTTATTCAAATGGCCACTGCTTCATCAATATTGGTGCTACTGTGACAAATGAGGTGTCAAAATACGCAGGAAAAAATTCAAGATTTTCCCCATATCGTTGCTGTTCTTTCAAAACCTCGTATCTCCAAAAATAATTATTTTGAATTAGGATGAAAAAAAGAAAGTTGGAGATACGAGGTTTTGAAAGAATAGAAACGAAAAAACGTCCATAAACCAGTTCGTATATCAATTCAAGCCATTTGCAATAACATCTCACCTGTAGTGCACACATTTGCTGCGAAATATCAAGACAGTTGGAAGTTTCCCCTCAGCACATGGTCAGCACTTGTGTTTCAAAACCTCGTATACATACGAGGTTTTGAAACACAGGTGCTGAAAAAGCCAAATTTGTCTGCCTTCTGATTGGCTGTGACAAATAAAAACATTACCATCATTTGCATATTGTCTCTGACATCATGATAAACACAAAACATCTATTTCGAGGTAAGTTGGAGATACGAGGTTTTGAAAGAATAGCGACGATATTTCGAATTTATTAAGGGTCTTAGGAATTAAACACAGGGTGTCTCGAAAAAAGGGGTTACTATAATTTGTGTGCAGTGTTTATATGCGTTAACAGTGTTAGTATTGGCGCTTGATTTATAATGCTGATTCTTGTCAATTTTCACTGCCCAGAGCCCATGATGAAATTATATGATAACAATTACCCACATGTTTGATTTTTTTTTTCTCGTGAGAAAGGGGTAAGGCTTACAGTTTCAGTATCATAAGTTTATTTTATTGACACATGTCACTGTTCAGAGATTTGCATTGGTTGCAGGTATTCATTGAATGCCCTCGTATCAGCACACATTTTAGAATTAATAACTTTTGGAAACAATCTCAAACGTTACAGACAAGACAACATGACCATAGGTAATGTTCACATTAAGACTCGATGTTTGATTATTTACGGGGGAGGGGGCTCATATTCAGCCTATAGATGGTCAGCTAGTTTTGCGACTTTTGATGCCTCATCCTAAATCAGGTTTTTTTTCTGGAAATAATCTCAACTGTCAACACACGGGTACAGACAAGATTACCATAAGGAAAGGTTCACATCACCGTGAACGTGAACATGACGCTGAACACGTGCAAGCAGCACGGCGGCTTGAATAACGGTGACAACAAACTCTTAATCAATTCTAAGTTGCAAAGTCTTGATAAATTTAATGCGCTCAGCAGTGTACACAACGGTGAAACAACATCAATCTTAGTTGTATCACTCACATTATAGTATTTTGAAATAAATGTAAGAGCAAGGAGCCGTCATATTGTACTGAAACAAACACTTATATGGAGTAACTTTACAAGGTGATATACACGATACAACGACACTAACATTTGGAAATAATCTCAACTGTCAACGCACGGGTACAGACAAGACAAGATTACCGTAGGTTATGTTCACATTAAGACCTGATGTTTGATTATTCACGGGCTCAATTTAAACCTCTAGATGGTCAGCTAGTCTGGCGACGTTTGATTAATCATCCTAAATCAGTTTTGGGGGGTATTTACATAGTTTTCTTTTTTGTTATTTCACATGTTTATCATTTGGTTACGTTATTTGCTCATAGATAATACTGCTTCAACATTGTTTAGATTTTAGGATATGATTATGGCAATATCAGCAACGTTTTCCCTTAAAGTGTGTTTATATTAATACAAATGTTTTAATATCAATTCACATTTTGATATTAGTATGTTTCTTCACGATTCGTGTATGTTAAACATCAATGCAAGGCATTATGTGCACTCATAGAATTACAGACATCGACTTCGCAGACGACATTGCTCTCCTTGCTGACAATCTACGGGATGCAGAGGAACTACTACATCTGGTGGAAGCAGCTGCGCTTACAGTTGGTCTTGGGATGAACGCCAAAAAAACAAAGGCAATGCTGTACAAAGAAGCTCCAACACCAATTAAAACACTGGATGGTAATGATCTTGAAATTGTCCAAGACTTCAAATACCTTGGTGCCTGGATTGCTAGTAGTGAACAAGATTTCAACATAAGAAAGGCTCAAGCTTGGAAAGCCTGTAACAGCATGACAAAAATATGGAACAGTAAACTCCCAAGAAACCTGAAAATAAAGCTGTTTACCACCACTGTTGAATCTGTTTTGACCTATGGAGCCGAGACTTGGACACTAACAGCTAAAATGAGAAAAGCGCTGGATGGTTGCTACACTCGCCTCTTAAGAAAAGCACTTAATGTATCATGGCAATCTCACACCACAAACAAAGATCTATATGGGAACCTGCTACCAATATCAGAGAGGCTAAGACGGAGGAGATTAAAATTTGCCGGCCACTGTGCCAGAAGGGAAGAGGAAGCAGTCTCCAAAGTTCTCCTGTGGCAACCCAAGCATGGACACAAGGCTAGAGGACCACCACGAAAGAATTACATCAAGCTTTTATCAGAGGATACAGGACTAACTAGGCAGGACATGAAAAACTGCATGCTTGAAAGACCAGTATGGAAGGCCATCACAGAAGTCCGTCCCTTCGGGACGCCTTAAGCAAGTAAGCAAGCAAGAATGTTTAATGTACTTCAATACGCCATTCTAATATCGAATTTAACTATTGCCGCAAACTCTTTTCAATTTTCCTAGGATATTGATTCGTAACTTTAGAGAAATGTAAGGGTCTTTCAACAAATTACCCACATTGCCCGAAACTACTACCAAAATACTATATTATATTGACGGCTATAACTCATTTTTGAAGAAAAAAATGGGAGTAAGCCCTTTTGCAATTCAGCTCTTCAGACATATCAATGGCATATCAATGTGCATTTATTAGGTAACCATAAATACCTAAAGAATAGAAAGTCGTTTTGTTCTGACATACCAACATATGACTTTACGACATAATTACTCCTAGTTAACAATTGCAATTTATTCCTGCAACATGCTCATAACAAACATAGGCATATATCCATTAATGTTCTTTGAAACTAATAGTGACATTTAATGTAAATGTGTGTCAAAAAGTGTCCCATTATTTAGACAATTAGTTAAAACGAGATCCTAGGTACCACACATGGGACACTTTATTTGTACACACCAAGTTTATGCCGTATAAATAAATAAAGACGCTGTAATTACGATTTGTCACTGTGCCAATCTTGATCTCTACCCCGTTGTAGGTATCTTGATTTAAAAGGCAAAAGTGAAACAAATCCTTTATTCAAAAAGCCCAAGGCACTTCCATTAACCTGATTGATAGACAAAAGCATTGATACACTTTGAAAACTAGACACCGACAATAATATGGAACGGCTGAATGAGATTTTGCATTATTTAACCATTCAATATTTGATGAATTGGTCATTTATTAGTGTAAAATCAAAAGAAATATTTTTTTCTTTATCGTAATGATGTGTGAGATTTATTTATTGTGAGAATAATTTTGAATAATTAAGATACTTCGAGAATAGAGTGCCTGTTAAGCCGAGCTATACTAAATGGGTAACACTATTCACTACCACAATCTTTAAATAAAAATGTAGCCGATGGCCAATAAGGACAAAAAGAGGATTGAATATTTTTTAAGTTCCAGATCTTTACTGAGTCAACTTTCGTTTATATTTTAGAGGCGACGGCCATTTTTGTTGATCAAATGGACGTTAAGTAATTTCATCAACGCTTCATACACTACTGTATTATTAAGTTGTCAACACTGTTGTGATGAACATGTCGCCTAAAGTTTTACAAAATTAGGATATTTAACGATATAGTCCATGAAATTTCGAATCCGTTTTATTTTTGTTGAAATTATTTACATTTAAATTTAAAAATGTCACAACAAAATCGGGGGAAAATCGTCACGAGAAGATCTGGCATGCTGGTATCGGTAGATATTCCAAATGAGCATTCCAATGTTTAATAGATTCCAATGTTTAATATACCTACATTTCAAAACAAACAAAAATATCAAATTACTTACAATGTCACCATGTCATTACGAGAAGCATAGATTTAGGTTGAATGTTGCGTTCTTTCAAGTAAATGTCATCAGAAATATATCGTGGCTTGGTATTTGTTCTTCTATCTTCTATCTTCAATCTAACCTATTTTACTCCACTGCACAAGAAAGGTCTCCTGAGCTGTCCTTTTCCAAGTAACGTTGTCATACTCTTTGATGTCGCCTATCCACCGTCTGTTTTGCCTGCCTCTTCCTCTGTTGGATGCTCTGGGATCCAGTCTGTTAATTTATAAGTCCATCTGTTATCTACCCTCCTGGCTAGATGGCCAGCCCATCACCATTTTCTTTTTCGAGTATGATTTCCCGTACTTCTGTTTTCTTCCCTAAATCTATGTTGGTCACCCTGTCCATTCTTGTAACGCCAATCAATATCCTTGTCATTGCCCTCTCAGTGACTTTTAGGTTCTTCTCCAATCTCATAGTTGTTGGCCATGTTTCTGAGCCATGCGATAGCACTGGGATGACACACTGGTTGAAAGTTGGTCGCTTTAGTGCCAATGGTAGCTCTTCATCACAAAAGATAAAGCTGAGCTTACCAAACTCCACCCGTGCTAGTTGTATCCTTCTGTTCACTTCCCCTGCTGTTTCATTTTCGAGAAAATCTTCTTGCCCAGGTTTATATAACTGTCCACTTGTTTATGGTTTTTCATTGAACTGTTATTGCTTAAACTTTCAGCTTGTGGCACATCATCACTTTTGTCTTCTTTCTTGGTGTTCATATAAAGTCCAGCCTTGTTGCTCTCTTCACTCAGTTCTCGGATCATCTTCTGCAACTCCTGGGGCTCATGGCTGAGAAGTAGGATGACATCTGCATATCTGAGATAGGTAAGGTGATCACCATCGACTACAACTCCCATACCTTGCCAATCCAGGCTTCTGAAAACATCCTCAATGGCTGCAGTAAATAGCCTTTGGGGAGTTTGGATCACCTTGTCTCACCCCTTTCAGCATTTTTTCATGCTTCATTTTTGGTGCTCTCTAGGTGGATTCTAGCACTTGGATCCTTATAGATTGCCTTGATTAGGCGGATGTACTTTTCATCCGTGACCTGCTTTTCCAGCGCATTTAATAGAGACTGGTGGTCTAGATTGTCAAATGCCTTCTCATAGTCCACAAAACAGAGAGACATATATTGAAGGGATATTCTTTTGACTTCTCTATAACCTGGCTCAGTGTTTGAAGATGGTCTCTGATGTCCTGAATCCTGCTCTAAAACCTGCTTGTTCTGTAGGCTTGTTTTCATCAAGCTGTTTGTCAACTCTGGCGGAATAATAACAAGAATAACTATTGTAAAGAGCTAGCAGCTGCATACACGTATACGTTGATTCGTGTATTGCTCGTCAATCAATAATGCAGCAAACACTATTTAATATAATGCAAAGTTGTGACATTTTCAAATAAAAAAGTACCCACATTTATGAAAAACGATATGATTGGTATATTCATGGAACCACATCAACTTCCCAATCATTCAAAAAGGCGAAAGCGATTTTAGGTCCCAGATAGTGGTATACCAGAATCTTTCAATACTGGAACATAACCGTTGACAATATTGGTTGATACTGGTGCGAGTTTACAATTTCAGCTCGTTAAAATGGTGACTCTTTAGTAAATTCATCGAAGAGCGATCTTTGGTGCTTGGATGGGCAGGGGTGATGAGCAAAAATAAGATGTACGGTCTTCTGGCGTTTATTCGCTATTTGTCGAAGAATCCCATTTTATTCCAACCTCCGGTCGAACCTCATCTATAATGTGAATTGAAACAATTAAGCTGCCTTATGCAATAATATACACAATACTGCGCTAATGCGTAGTATTCTCATCACACGCATGCACGTAGCAGCTATGATTAGTGTACCATTCAAAGAGAGCCAAATTTCGAACCATTTGCGCATTTTATGAAATCAAAAGGCTTTGAAATCGTCACCTGTGATTTCGGTATATGAATAAAAACACAAAGCTGAAAAGGATCGAAACTGGTGAACTTACAAGATTAATCACAACGCAGGAGGCCACAATATTTTTTTAATTTGCCATCTTGTAATTTTTATTAGAATTAACAAGTAAAAACCTTTCCAAGCATTCCTAAAACTCATCATGGATATATTATACTATGTAGGCTGAAATGCAGGAATGAGGGAATTACTAACTAAAAATAACATTCATTGAACATTCCTCAACTTGATGATGTCATTAAAAAGTACTAACACAATTTCAAAACTGACGACTTGCAAAAGATAATGCATGGACATGAAATAATCAGACAACAACAATATTACTGCGATTTAAATCCGGATGAAATTATTGCTAACATCAAGGGATACGCAGCAAGAAATTACAAACATATTTCACAAACAGACTGGCAAAATGGTGTAAGCATCGGTCAATATTATTAGAAATTGAGTAGGTACTCATCCGCAGTTATGTAATGTATGTAAATTAAACATAATATCATGGTACAACCTGGATTTTAATGATAAGTGTATGTGTTAAACATAATTATTTCTATGATGGCTATTTTTCATTCAAACTGATTCCATAGACTACATCGATATTTTCGTCAGAAAATAGTCTCCTCTCCCAGTCAATGGAACGGCTGGGTCACGTATAGCTACAGGCGATGCATTAACATTATATGCGAAGGCAGGGGCGAGGTTGACATGTCTTAGAGGTAATAGGCGTCTGCATTATATAATACACCAGACCAAAACAAAAGACCCATATTATAATATATACATTGCGGCCCTATAATAATGTATAACAATGCAGCTAATAGAAACCTTCACAAATGTTAAATTGGATAACACTGTACGGTAAGGGTATGGTGTAGAGGTCCTAAGAATGAAAATAAGAATTATGAGTTTCATTCCGGTAGATGTGTGGTAGAGCATGGCATTGTGTTGAGTGAGATCATTTGCGCACTTGTGTCATCTAAACTGTGCCACTACCCATTTTATTCATTCGTCGATCAATAGTTATTGGTTACGGTATCTGTTGAATATTGAGCACA
The DNA here is from genome assembly GCA_035610835.1 of Ophiura sarsii. NCBI lineage: Eukaryota > Metazoa > Echinodermata > Ophiuroidea > Amphilepidida > Ophiuridae > Ophiura > Ophiura sarsii. Next base: position 58,470,401 of record CM069455.1, on the reverse strand, counting down.
TCCTAGTCTTTGTTTAACGCTTTCCACGGGGCTATTATTTTTACCATACACAAATCAGATTTTTCAAAAACCTTTCATAATTTTCAAAGTATATCTCAAAGATTACTGACCAAACACTAGGCATGTTTGTACTTATTTCAATGCATTTCTCATGGTGATTCCAAATATGGTAATGAAATACAGTAATTTTGACATTTTTGAAACATTTTGTGACATTTTGGAATGTCGTCTGCAGCTGCCTGCCGCGTGGAAAGTGTTATGACACCTCGCAAAATTACCTGCAGAGCGCCGATTGAAGCGAGACTTATGTCGACCGATGAAGGCGGGAGGCCGAGCGGATATACTTTTTTTTTTGTATAGAGGGCACTCACACTGTTTTAAAAGTGGTCACTCAGTCACACACACCCCACAACGCTTTGATGAAAGGCCCTGTTGGCTAACATACTTACATTACATTACAGAGTTTATGTTGGCCTAATAAATGTACATTGATTAATTCGTAGCAACTTGATCCACCACAGCCAATGTAACCAGGCCTTACACAACTATGATTGAACAATAGATTGCAATCGATCCCCCGAGTGATTGTTTCCGGTATTGAATAACAATTTATTTTCATCTCTAAAACTTACAATATACGTCAACACTGGCAACACGGGTACAGAGACGAAATCGGAGGCATCCACGAGACATCGTTAACGATATATGATGCACTGAAAATAGGTCGTTGTTGCATTTTGATAACGTCGTTTGATAAACAATTATCTTAGACTCGCTCCCCTCAGGCAGTGATCATGTATACGCCCGGATGAGGGAAAGTGGCTCTTATGGTGTGACAACAAGCGGTATAACTGACGAAAATATGTCGCATATAGTAATGTGAATGAGGAAACGGTTCATAGGGGATAATTATCTTACAAAGATAAACCATTAGTTAAATAAATGTATTTATAGCGTACAATATTCAGATAATATTATTTTCGAGTACAAAATGAAATTCAATTTTGCATGAGTGTGATAGGCAACTTATAGCAGATATTAATATGCGATTTGGCTAACGTAGCTCAATCTGGATATATATATATATACGATATACACCAGAATTGGGACAATGCGTGTCATCACTTATTATCAGAATCGCTTATAATTTGGCTCAACATGTATGCGGCAAATTTCTTCACGTCAATTCGTTTACGAAAGATTGATGATACGGACAGATATAAAATAGTTTCAGAAATTTTAAACTATAAACCTACTAAAATTAAATTGCTTATGACGGCGTAATTATCGATTAATCTGTGTTGTCATGATTCATGACAGATATAACAACCAAGCTCGCACACATTGTTACAAAACTTGATAGCAAATCGATTATATGAGTGATTCTGTTTCTATTGAATAACCATTGTTATTAAATAGTTTGGAAAAAAAACCACTGAAAACAAACGCGACGATAACGTAAGAAGCTGCATCCTGATATCGTTTTTTGATAACTCTATCATGTATTCACACTCCTCAGGCGTTGATCATATTTATGTGGGATGGGGAAAAGTTGGAGAATAAAATTATTGTTTTGAACCGTACCCGTGTTAGATTTTATTGTCAAACGGGTGATGAATGTTCACTATTTGGCACGTTGTAGGCAACTCCATTATGTACGGTTGATTTTCATAGGTAATGCAGGTTATGGCCAAACAACATACGGCTCAATGAAGACACGATAGTTAACAAATATTCGTATTATTTGTTCATTGTATTCATAATAATGTATACTGATATACATGTCTCAAGATAAACAAGGCCCAAGCCATGTTGATGCATGCTATATTATAAAGATCAACCGCGTTATGAAGTGAAATGAAGTAAAGTTTATTTCAGTAGTTATGAGTTTCATTTTTGAGTAGCAGTTCAAGCAAGAACATGACAACACCAATTGCAAGAGCCATGCCACTATACGCAGACATTATTTCCTCTCCCGTCTACCAGGATCCGTCTCTGTAACCATAATGTGTCACGTGATGCCGTATATACATGTAGGCACCGAGTGTCACACATCATGATACCTTTCATTCCTCAACAGTTTTCAGAATAAATTGTATCCCAATACCCCCCCCCCCCCACCCCCCTAGCCTCAGACTTCGACGACTTACTTTACCCGTGGTACCCTCAGTTGTTTTTCGTCAACATTAGCGCAAATTATGTATAACAGATCCTAGATGCCCTAATTCACTCTGTATGCTGCGTATACATTATAAATTAATACACTTGATTTGTTTCTGCAGATCGATCTTACTATATACTTTCTACATTGATATAACGGTTACAGAGGTTAACATCTACTTGCGTTGACACGAAATTAAGCTTCACGATATCCTGCCCTATGATATCATTCGATTGTGGTCCCAATTGAAGTTACAATCACTAGTAAAGAAAATAACGACAATATTTTATTGAAAGCTAACTTAAACGCGACATGAACATGGCGACACTTGAAAGTTGAGTAGCGGTAAAACGAATCCGTTATCAATTCTACGTTTCAATAAAACATCATGGAATGCATTCAACTGTCAACATCATTGAAATAGACATTAGCTGAGTATGGTGACGGGATAAGCAATTGTTAACACTTCCCACGCAGCATTTCAAAATGTCACAAAATGTTTCAAAAATGTCAAAAGTACTGAATTTGACTACCATATTTGGAATCACCAGGAGAAATGCTTTGAAAAAAGAAAAAACATGCCTAGTATTGGATCAGTAATCTTTGTGATAGACTTTGAAAATTGCCAAATGTTTCAAAAAAGATCTGTTTTGTAATGGTAAAACCTATAGCCGCGTGGAAAGTATTAAAACTCCGGAATGGTTATTCACATTTACATCTACAAAGTCTTTCTCAATTACACCGTATTTATTCATGAATCTGTACCTGAATGCGACAATATCGAATTACTTACTGCCGACATTTTCTGAATGTTCCTACGACTTTGACAGGAAAAACCCATCTGTATAGCTTATAGAGAACTGAATACAATGAACACTTTCAGCCCAACTTCCACCTATTCCAACCTTACGAGAGCAACAGTGTGTATTGCATTTCTGTCGTCAAACGTCAGGAACACAACATGCTGTAGAGTGCTGGGATGAGATATGACGCCAGCAAAATAAAAAATGACCCAAGCATTTACCACTTTTTAGGTGGGAAATGTACATGATTTGCTTAATTCTTTTTGAAAAAAGCCATCAAATTCGAGGATTTTAGACCCATAAAACCAAGAATGACTATGAAAAGGGGTCATCCATTTACCAGACGGGTTAAAAGAGGACCATATTTTGATCTCATATCCACTGAGTACGCCCCCCCCCCCCCCCCCCCACACACACATACACACACCCCCACACACCCGACTAGAATTATGTTGGTATCAACATTTACAATAACAGCTATCCGTGTTGCCTCTATTCACGTTGTTTAAAGAGAGTTACAAATCTTCAAAAGAAGTATCAACACTTTAGGGACACTCTATGCGTTTACATCAGCCTTTACATATCGTTTGATTTCAGAGGAAAAGTACAAAGTATTTATTCAAAATGAAGTCCCAAGGCGTTTCAATTAATATGCAAAAGCGTTGATAATATAATTGAAACTAGACATCCGACAGTAACATCAAGCGGATTAATAGTGATTCTCATTATAAAGTGTGTACTCAATATTTTAGTTGTTTTTAGTAAAATGAGAAGATTGTTATCGTAATGGTACGTGGATTAAATATAGTAGTACAACTGAATAATTGAATTATTAATGCATGCAATTTCTGTCAAGCCAAGTAATGATTAACAGTGTACCGCGATCTTTACATTATTTTATGAATATTTAATTTGTCCGTTGTTTCTTTCCCAGTATCGACTGCTGTTAGGCTTGTGTTCTTTCACAGTATCGATTTTACTATATCATATCGTTATTGGAACACTTAAGTCAATTCAATGCGGGAACATACATAGCCAGTATCGATCGATGGTACAAATTTGGGTTCTAGTGGACTCGGTTCAATCATTCATAAATCGAGTGAAGGTGACCCGTTTTAGGTTCAATGCTGATGAACAATACTGGAATGATTGTTTTGTTCCAGTATCGGGCGATACTAAAGTCACCGGAAAATGGATCGTTTGTTGCATCCTGATACAGTCTTTTGATATCAATTATCGTAGACTCACACCCCTCAGGTGTTTATTATGTCGGATGAGAAGCATTGGCTCTTATTGTTTGACCACAAGAGGTTATAATACCAAAGTACAATTATGGTCATGTGTTTTAAGCTCGCCTCCTTTCGCGTTACACACGGATTTTGGCTTTTGCGACATGATTTTAACTTTACACATTTATATTTCCTTGTATACCCCTCTGAGGTAGTAAAAGTATACATTTTCTGAAGGGAAATTGCATGAGGAAACCAAATATGCCATTAAAATTATAGTACGACCAAGAACTAAAATGGTATGATCGGAAATGTTCGGAAAATATCAGAGTTTTTGTAATTTTTAATTTGAGATCCATATATTTTTTATACCTACCCCTATCATTATTTTTTTTTACATATTTGAATTCCTCATGAAATTACCCATTAGATGAAATATAATTGTCAAAGTTATTACATCGGTATGGTAATTATACCGGCTAGTGAATATCTCCAATTATTATTTTATATATTTTTAGAATTGTCAGAAATATTTGTTTAAGGATGAACCCTTTCCTGATATAAACTGCATTTCTGAATTCCTCTAGTTACAAGCTTTCCAAAAATGTATACTTTTGCTATCATAGGTTGAAAACTTTTTCTGTTATAGGCATTTTTATAAATCCGGTAAATTGAGGCTGATTATTCATGTTGACTGTGTAGCGAATAGGAAGAAAGCTGATGATCATTGTCTTATCCATAATTAATTAGTTGTTAATAATAGTTGACAAGTCTGTTGAACCACATAATTAAAGACTACTAAATATCCTTTGAAATGGGACCAAAATTGTGTTTGTAACATTATGGGATGTCTAGTTATTGTAAAAAGAACAAAGCATGGGATTATCCCCATTGAGTTTGTACAGGCGGCACCCCTTCCAGCGACACCCCTTCCAGCACCACCCCTGGTCCCCAAACATCAAACAGCTGTATCTCCCTTTCTGTATTAGCTATACCAATGCCATTTTGCAGGCAGATAGCTTGTTATTAGGGCTTTAAAATGATACCAAATTTGTTGAGATAGCTTTTGTGGTTTTAAAAATATTTGAGGAAAATGACAGCATGAAGCTAAAAAATGTAACGGCAGCACCCTATTGGGAGGCGAGTTCATAACGCGTGACCTTATACAATTTTGCCAGGAAATATGTACAGGGCGTCTCAAAAAAATTAGGACTCTATTTCATGACGGTGTCATTCTAATTATAATCATTGGACCATGACCAATTTAGTCTCAACTTGTGCTCGACTTGTAACTCAATGAACCATTCACAGTGGGTTCGAGAACTGTCAAACAAAACTTTTTTTAATTTGCACAGAATATGCATGCATCTGTTTTGTGGATTGTTAGCAAGTATTGATTTGTGCCAGAATTAAATGGATTACCAAACTAAACTTTGCTATTGACTGATAGATTATTTACTATGTTGATAATATAATGTATTGAAACGTAAACCATGTTATTTACTGGTCTGTACGTGTAGATCCCATTGTACAAACCAGTAAATGACATGGTTTACGCAAAGTACGCTAGTTTTCTTAGTTTGCATCGGATTGATCTTATATTTTCAGGATATCATAATAATTAATTGGGCTTTACATTGATACTAAATTGGTCATGGTCCAATGATTATAATTAGAATTACACCGTCATGAAACAGAGTCCTAATTTTTTTGAGACGCCCTGTTTTATGGGGAAGAATCAGGATAACTTTGGACATTCGGGTTTACCTGTTGAAGAGCGCAAATTATTCCAGATCTCTCTGTCAAACTACATTGTTATTACGAGCGTATGTTTTCTTTCTTTGCAGATGATCTTGTTGATTTCTCGCTTCATTTTAAACTTCAAACTAAAGGGACACTAAGAGATGTGTTGGAGGCTGCGCCCTCAATTATGATAAAAACTGGGATTAGTATATTTGTATAATTGTATTACATGTATGAACTTATACCTATAAGGATTAAGAAAAATCAGCCCTCATTGTACAAGAAAACGTCGGGACGAGCATTTTACGTCCGACAGTATCCCCCTGCAGTACGCGTGATACATAACGCGAACGATATTTGCATAGAGGGCGTTTTTTAATAAACAGCGATGATCTTGTTTTAATCAAGTTTTGCTGTGTTTCTGTCAGTAGAAACAACAATAATGACAATTTTTAATGTTCATCTTGAATTCTGAAGTAAATTTTTAAACATTTAAAATTTTCAACACCACTTAATGTCCCATTAAGCTTAAGCTGATCTCAATTTAATTTAGGATTTGCAAGTAAAAGAAATACGTTTTCCAATTGTTCGTGATGAGATTCTTCAATATCCTAAATGTTTAACACAAAACATGTCCCTAAAGGAAATAAAGACAAATTGTAATTTAAATGGCGATACAAAATACCTTGATTGTTCCATTTTGATTTATCCTTAACTGACAAAGAAAAAACAAGATTACAATTGATTCACTTTTGAATTGGTTTGGTATCAAATAACAATTTCCTGTTCCGATGTTTATAGAAATAACATCCACACAGGCAACATTCAAAGATACGTTAAAGAAACCAAAGACATCGTTAACGTAACAAAATGCGGGGAAATGGGTCGTTGTTGCATTCTTACATACACTTTTGATAATAATTATCTCACACTTACTCCCTGAGGGTTTTGACAACGGGTGAAGAAATGGGAGTAGTTCGAAAGCTGTTTGGTTTGACAACAGGAATGATACCGATGGTACCGTTGCGTGTAATAATATGACGGATGAGATATTAAATAAAAAACTTCTTTTTTGTTTAAATGTAAATATCTTTAAAGTATCCAATTATCAAAATGAGTTTCCACCAAATGTTTTGTGTGGGGCCTCATGTACTTGGATATAAAACTAAACTAAACTAAAACGCTAAAATTACGTTGAGAGTTTATTTAGTGATTTGCGTTTCTGTAAGCAAATATTTCTTTACGTTGGTCAATACCTGTCTTAACTGTAACAGGTCAGGCTCAAATAATTCACAGGTAATCTCCACAACAAGAAGTGTCTTGAAAAATTAATGTATACATCGCACTAAGTTACTTAATAACATGTCTATGCTGTTGTACAGTGAAGCTTCCACACCCGGATATTTTTCTCCGCTGCATTCGCCGAAAATAACTGGGTTCAAAAGTTTGCGAGCTTATAACTACAAAAGTAGAAAACATGGATAGTTCATATTTTGGGATATGAAACAAAATATACCTGACCTCAATTGGTTAAACTCTGTGATTAATGCAATATAAACTTTTGAAATACAAAGATTTTAATAGACCGTGGTCAAAACCTATTTGTCCCACTTTTTCAAGGAAACTCCCGATGTGTGTTGTAATTGCGCATTGTTGTGACTTTATTATAGTTTTGCCTTTGCATTCATTCTTTACAAAGAATTGGGCAGTAAACAAAATTATCTTGGTCGTATTGTAATATTACAAGTTCATTATTTACATAAACATTAAAACAAAATGTTCTTTGTTAAAGTCCGAGTTATTGTTAAGTTCTTTCGGAGAATAAACCCCATGCCGGAAATACTGCACATAGCGCACAGTTGCATGCAACGCACGGATGGTTTATTCCTTAAATCGGGACAAGTGGGTTCTGACCACGCTCTATCAAATCTTTGTATTTCAAAAAGTTTACATTTGATTGGTCTCCGAATTTACCCAATTAAGGTCAGGTATATTTTGTTTGATATCCTGAAATTTAAACTATCCATGTTTCCTACTTATTTTGTTATAAGCTCGCAAACTTGTGAACCCATTTTTTTTTGGGGGGGGGGGGGGGCACGCTGTACATGAGAGTCATGCATGTGTCCATTAAATGTAATCGCTATACTATATTCCGAACTGGTGATGAACACTCTTCAATTTGTTTATAATGCTGAATACAAACATGTCCCTAAACAGGAAATGGGTGCAATTACTTTTTAAATTGCAATATAAAACACCTTGATACTGCATTTTTAAGTCGTTAACGGGAAAAGAAACAATAACAAGATTACAATTGATTCAATGATTATTTTCGATCATAACATTCATGTAACAATATACACACTGTCAACATTTACGGATACAGTACAGAAACCGGAGACATCCACGAGATGTTGTTAACGTAATGTGATGCGAACAAATGGGTCGTTTGTATCATCCTCAGTCTTTTGGGGATAATTTTTTTTTTAAAATGATTACGGAGGATGTCGCGTATAATGATTTGAAGGCGGATACGTTGAATACAAAAACAAATGTTGTATTTTCGTTTATTACTCGATGCACCTGTTTTGTGTGTGTGTTTTTTTTTTGTTGTGTTTTTGTGTTTTTGTGTTTTTGTGTTTTTTTTTGGGGGGGGGGGGGGTTATTTAACAGAAATGTCTTTCATTTATTGCCCAGATTTCTTTTTCACTGGCAGGACTGGAAGGATAAAGGATAGTCGATAGTGAGAACAGCATGACATACATGGATATATCAATTTGATCAGAGATAGTTTAGTCGAATTTCAAATGCCGTTTTGAAGAGTAACCATGGATCGTCACGCATGAGCGACCCCGAGCTTTATTTCTATAATGATGCTAGTTTTGAGGCTAAACTTGAAGGAAATTTCAATAGGTAAGACGTGGTCATGGATAAGTAGCATTGACTTTACACTTCTTTTTCATATTGGGGATGATGTTTTAGGATACATTTTTTCCAAACACAACACAAAACACAACAAATAATACAAAACATAAGAAATAGATCTAAAACAATATAAAACATAAGAAAGGGGTTTTTTTCAGGTGCTTTATTTCTGATCACAACACAAAACACAACAAATAATATAAAACAAGAAATAGATCGCAAATAATATAACACTTCAGAACAGGATTTTTTGGGGTACATTATTTGCAAACACAACACAAAACACAACAAAATGATAACATAAGATCGACTTGTCCTTTTAATTCACTGATACTCAGCTATTTATATCCGTTCACCCCCAAAGTTCGTCGACCTTCAGCTCTCGATACGCCAACCGTAGTTGGACGGGGTGTTCAATTTAGAGCTTAAAAATTGTCATTTTTCACTTCATAACAGGAAAAATCGGAGGATTTTCAAGTTTAAAAAATATCAGTGCTTCGTTATGCTAGCATCAATCGTAACAGTATTTAGTCGAGAGTAAAGCTTTAAGTGTCTAGTTTTATAATCCGTTCGCCCCAAATTCTGGAAAATGTGCGTTGTGTATTTTAGGGAACATTTTACGAAAAAAGAGGTAACATTTTCGAGCGGTTTCAATGGGAAATGGTGAGTGCAAAAGTTTTGTTGGAGCAGATGCGGGCTGGTTTTAATTATGTTCTTTTGTTGAGCAATTTAGTAGATACCTATGTAAGGTAGGTAAAAGAAATATGTGTTCCAATCGTTCGTGATAAGAATCTTCAATATATTTAATGTGGAACACCAATCATGTCCCTAGAGCATGTAGAGGAAATATAAATAAATAGTAATTTAAATGGCGATACCAAATACCTTGATTGTCTCATTTAAAACGCTTTATATTTATTCTTACTTGACAAAGAAAAAAAACCAGATTACAATTGATTCACTTTTGAATTGGTTTGGTATCAAATAACAATTTGCTTATCCGATGTTTATATAAAAATACGTCCACACAGGCATCATTAAAGTATACGGTAAACAACCGAAGACATCCACCAGACATCGTTAGCGTAACAAAATGCGGAAACAATGGTCGCTGTGTATCCTTACACACACTTTTGCTAACAATTATCTCAAATTACTCCCCCAGGGCTTTGAGGAAACGGTGGTAGTTCGAAAGCTGTTTGGTTTGACAACATGAATGATACTGATTGAATATGTTGCGTATAATAATGTGATGGGTGATAAACATATTTTGTCTTCAACGCACACATCTGGGTGTTTTTTTAAATCCAAGAAAAATATCTTTACATATTACATGTACTTACATATATAATTATCCAATTGTCCACTAACTATGTTGTGTATTTTGCTCGATGGCCTCATGTACTTTGAAACAAAACTAAACTATAACTAAAACATCAAAAGCACGTTGATTAATTGACTGCCGGTTTAACATTAGATTAATATTGATTACGGCCGATGGCCTCATGTACTTGCAGATAAAACGTAACTACAACAACAAAAACACGCTGATAGGGTATTCATTGACTGCCGTATTCACATTAGACACAATCATTACGAATTCATGAGTATTTCTCTATATTATTTGTGACACTGTCCTACTTGTAAAAAGTGATAGGGTCCATCGGAAAATTGTGGCAAAAAAACCCCGAAAATGACGAAGAGAAAATATCACTTTGTGTAATGTTTGCATTTTAATTAATGTTATCATTAGTGGTATTATTAACGTTGACACACTACCGTCCTCAAAATAAGTAACTGACCAGTTTATAAATATACCCTTAAACTCCAAACTAAATATACAGCTCCTACGTGAAAATATTAAATATTAAAGTTGTACGGAAACCCCTTTATTTCAATTTGAGACATTCTTCATGAAGATCGGGTAATAACCGAGAAAACTGCATTGATAAGGATGGAACAAAGTGTAGTTTACATTTTCACACTTGTGTTTTGAACACGCAGGACCGTGTGACAGCTAGGTATTTGTATGGCTGCATTAATCAATTGAATCATCCCCAATCCTCATCTTACTATCGACTCGTGAGTTATCGCTACCAGTTAATCAATCATCTGCCAGTTGCTAGTCCGAGGCTGCGTGTCGACGAACAAAATGGTTTTGGGCACATAACTTATTTAATTTTCATTCATCTTCACGTGTCATATCTCAAATTGAAGAAAAGAGATTTCTTTACAAGTTTATAATTTAATATTTTTACGTAAGAGCTATTGTTTTGGAGTTGAGACCATATTAATTACCTGGTCAGTTACTTATTTTGAGGACTGTATATGCCCTATTCGTCTAGATATTACCTGCAGTTCAACTCACTGAAAAGGGTGGACAAACTCAATTGTACCATACTTCAGTGGGCCTTATTTAGAACGACCCGTCGGCAGATCAATGTACAGTCTAGTGAATGCCGCCACAGTATAACACACGACATGTTCTGGCAGCGCATTTACCAATGAGAGACTTTTGTTCGACAACATTTCCCACCAACACCTCCAGGCATGGTGTCGACGTTAAGTGAAGCAGAATTTACACACAAATCAATGATTTCCTATACCTAGTGCAACTTTGCTGTTGCATGCGCGGTCATTGAAATCGCCATAACTTCAAAAGTATCCATTCGATTTTGTTGAATGAGGTATCAAACTGCGGAGAAGAAATTTGCTCATTCAATGTACAGGGTGGTTCAATAAAACCTTGACAGTTTTTTGAAGCCATTTTTTTGAAATTCTGTAGATTTAAAAAAAAATCTTTTTCAATATTCATCAACTATGATCTTGACCTTCTATGCTGAAAATATCATTACAAATAACCTTACGGTTGCAGATAACAGCTATTTGAACAAAGTCTGTCCCATTTCACTCTGTCCACGGGTACTGATTTCGCGACGTTTTCAATAAAACAACCTTAGGTTGAAAATAAATTCAATCAGACCACCTCTATTCATATACTGATTAAACGTGTGCACCAGCGTTCGAAATAGAAACAATAAATTGGTTATCCATAACCTAGGTTGAAATTTTGGTTATCCGCCAACATTTTTGGTTAACCGAAATTTTAGGGTTGTTCACTGGTGTAATAGTTTATGTTCTGTTGTCCGTGCCGCCGAAGAAAGTATGGACCGATACATGTTTCACCATTTTGCAAACCCGAAAGTGAAATATCACCGTTTATGAAGACAAAGTTATAAGCATTGAATACTGAAATTAACTTCATCGCGCTTCCAAGTGCACTCGGTAAATGAGGCACCCACTACATCCTCAATCACAACGACATTAGTCAGTGCATACAATGAGAGTGAATGATAGGGGTTAGAGATTCATAGCCATCTAAACACGTGACTTCTTAAAAGTGTGAATCAAGGTGATGTAACACCCTATCTTCCCATTGTTGAGATTTTGTTTCACAGTTAAGTTAAGCGTAAACAGTCAATCATTCGTTGTGACTATTCATGACCTCACACGATGTGATCGTCGCGATCCAGCGTCCTTCCAAACTGATCTGATTACAATATTCATAAAATGCAAATAACGCCACGCCCCTCCTCTGTCACTGTCAGACGAAGCCATCCCCAATTTGAAATTCGTATTTTGTTCCACGTGAAAATTAATTTCAAATAACCAATTCTGAATGTTTCGTGTCATATAAGAACTAAATTCTGCTATCATCAAAGCAAATAAGTTTTACTCTAAATCACAATCAGCATTTTTTACCATTGATGTAATATTTCTTTGCCACAAATCATGTTTGAGCCGATAAAATCGACCGTGTCTTAGGTCGTCTGGTTTGTTACGACCATGACCATTTGGGTAAAATCACGATATGTTGGGTCCTTGTGATCTGGTTTGTGATCTTTTCCATGGGACGCCCTCAATCATCGAAACAAATTGGAAGCGGATTTTCATGCAGATTTACTTTTCTGATCATAAATCATGAATATATTCCAAGTTACAGAGCGATACGATTCCTAACAACCTCAAAATCATGGTTTTAGAGTGAATTTAGAGTAAAATTTGAAAAATAGATTGTACCGGAGCGGTACAATCTATTTTCAAACCATGATTTTGAAGTAATTAGGAATCGTATCAATCTGTAACTTAGACGATCTTTATGAGTTATGATCAAAAATGTAAATCTGCAAGAAAATCTGCTTACATAATAAAAATCAATGATAGAGGGCGCTACTTTGAAAAGATCACATAATATACATTTAAAATAGATATCTGGTTTCAGTTTTCAATGCGGATACATGAATTCATGTGGGACCAAACGAAAACAAACAGAGCCCGAAAAAGTACATTCTTTTACTTTTTTACTATTTGTAAATACAAATTATAGTCTAAATAAATTTAAAAAAAAACCACTAGGATAAAAATATCCGATATAAACTTATTCGGGGGTTGGGAAATCCTGTATTTTTTAGCATATTTACATTATATTATTGCCATACAATTCCATTTTGAGGTTACAAATGCATTAACAAATCAAAAATAAATGTACATTGATTATGTTGTCCTTTATTGGACGCCAAAAAGGGATTTCTCGCATTCGACTTTGAGTTAACCTAAAGTTACTACAGTGGTATCGCTAAACTCGAGGCTTAGTTTGTCAGTTTCAGTTTTCAGTTTCAGTTTTATTTACCAATAATACATATACAATAATTTTAAGTAAATACATTGGTGGGCTGACCAAAATCAGAGCAGAGCTCGCAAATATATTTGGCCACCCTTAATAAATCATAAACGTAACAAATTCGGATACATGTTGTCAGAGGCATGGACATTACTGTATACTGATGATGTACACATTGCAGAATAAAAATATTATTATAATATTACTACATACGGTGAGTTATAACATTAATAGTGGATAATCAAAAACAAACAAAAAAGACAAACAAAAGTGACAGGGACATGACTGCACGAAATGTATAATTAAATATGGTGGTTGAAACATCATTCATAATATGATAAAAGGTAACCCTTGTATGTTTTGTTAAAACAATTTACGGATTTACATTTCTGAATGTCAGCATCAATGCCATTCCACTCCAGAGGCCCCTGTCTTCTAATGGTGTATCTAGCGAGATCGGTATTAAAATTATGAGGTCTATACAAGTTAGAAGATCTGGTTCCATAGGAGTGGATGGCAGTTGATTTCTTGAAATAATTTGAAAATAAATCAGGGAGCATATTATTTGTAAATTTATACATAAATATAGCCTTTTGAAGTCGATGAACATCGTAAATAGTGAGGGTCTTTAAGTTAGCAAACAGAGGGGCAGAATGTGCTAAATAATGTGAGTTTGAACAAAGACGAATGATTTTCTTTTGTTTAACATGAATTGAACGAAGATTACAATTATTGGAATCAGCCCAAACAATATTACAATGAACAGGCTCTCGTGTCGGAATGGACCTCGAAAAGTCCAGATTTCTTTCAAAAATTTGAAATTAAGAAAAAACAAGAACATTTGAGAATAGATAAAAAGAAGAAAAAATGTGAAAGAAAGTAATCATCCTAGTTTTGCCACCCCCCCCCAGAAATAAACATTGATGTGTGTAAGTGGGGGGGGGGGGGGGGGGGGGGGGGGGGGGTCAATGCATGCCCCACCCATCTCAGTGTCATGAATTAAAATATTAAAAGTTAAATGATTACGTGAAAGGAATAAATTGACTGAATCAAGTAATTAATTTTGCCTTCCCATCCCATACTCTCTGGCACGTCATTATAATGAAAGGCGCACACAACTAATTCAGTCTAGAAATCCACTTCCGGCCAAAAGTTGAGTACAGCAATAGTTCCTATAAAGCACAAAAAGTGTGCGAAATCGACACATTAGCTGGCACTGTCCTCTCGAATGTTGCATGTATGTGTTGTGTGGAATATGTACGTGAAGTTTGTAAAAGAAACGGGATGATTTGAGCTTGATTATAATTCTATCCACCGATTTACCGCCATTTTTGCATCCCAGCCTGAGGACTGAAAATTAGGTGATGAAATTAATACTTCCCAATTCAGCGGTATTTACTGAAAAATGTGACGAATAACTTTCCTTGATATTCAGATATGTTATAAATAAGCGTTTATGGCATAAGATTGCAAGTTTTCACAAAAATTGACTGGTGAAGTTTTGAAATAGAGCGGTTTTATAATAGGCCGACATTTGTGTGTAAAGCCTATGGGGAGCTAATTAGTTGCGTGCTCCCTTCAGTCTGTAAACTTTCGACGAATAGGGAAAGTGAGTGTTTTGAGACTTGGTGAAATAAGGTGGGAATTCATCTTGGAAATCGAATACTATTTTTTTCTAACCAAATCTATGTTAAAATAACCCATTGCATTACAGGCGTAATTGTATTTCACACATTGCCACATTTGAGTAATAAGCTTAAATTTCTGTTTCTAAAATCTCGAGTCCGACTCACTCCCGAGCCCAGCAAAATAGGCCTAGCCTACTCGAGGTTGCTCATGTTCTCTGATCTAAGTGGGTTCAAATCAGAAACCTTGTCCCAAGTTCAATATCTTTCAACGCTGAGGATTTATTTTATTAATTTAAACATGCAGTACAGCTTGAATTAGGCAAAGTAAAAATTAAAACATGTTTAGCGTTGTGACTTTTTTTCAAAAAAGGAAGGAAGAGGCCCTTTTTTCCTTCTTCTTTTTTCCCCCCACTTTTAGTACAAATTGGCCTGGAAAGCGATAAACTTTGGGAACCTGAAAAAGTTATGACTGAAATTAAGAGAGAAAAAAAAAATTGAAGCGGACCCCAAGCAAAAAGGAAGCGGAAGGGGACGCTAAACAGGGTTTTTTTTTGTTGGCCTTAATTAGTCTAGTGTATATTAGACACATTTGCAACACAATGCTGAGCGACGTAGTCCTCGATCCTGTTGACCGCTGCGCTGACATGGTGCTGGCATCACACATGCAGTAACCTCCACAAACAAATGGTCTGCGACAAGCCTGGGCAATTCCATGGTTCCGCTGACCCGACCCAAAAAAATATTCCCATGGCCCTTTTCCATGCGCCCTCCCTGTTTTTCGCTCGATCAGCAATGCAAAGCGTCCTGTAGTCACGCGTCTATAGTCTATTTTGTCTTCCTCGATACAGTGATTTCACTGCATCATCCTTACTGATCGCACTGAATAACCCCCTCCCCCACTGACGTGCACCCCAATTGGCCCAATTTTCATTGAGCCCATAGAGAATGCATCGGTTGGTATGTAGCCCAAAAAAGGCATGTTCATACCCCCGTCGTTGCGCATCGGTCGACGTCGACGGATGATTATATAGTTGACATTGTTTCAACTCTCGCACCGTGATGGCGGCTGATGCGCGACGATGATTCCTCAGCGTCCCATGTGGCTGGCGCGTAACCGTAACATGCACAGCGTTGCGTGACTTGCTTGCCTGAAACCACTGTGACCCGGGTTCAATGCCTACATCGGTCGGTCGGTCGGTCGGTCATATTAATTTTAGGTGAATTTTCACCTATTGTTTTCAAAAACATTCAAAAAATGCATTAATTTTCACTTTTTTTCAAAAACATTCAAATAATGCTTTAATTTTCACTTTTTTTCAAAAACATTCACAAAATGCATTAATTTTCACTTTTTTCCAAAACCATTCAAAAATTACATTAATGTTCACATTTTTTTTCATAATTTTCACATTTTTTCCCCCAAAACATTCAAAAATTGCAATATTTTGTTCACATTTTCAAATCATTTCAAAAAAATTCAATAATTTTCCAAAAAACCCCCCTCAAATTTAAAATAAATGTTACAAATTTCTAATATTCCATACAAAACTGAATTCAATTTGTTTGTCTCAAACAAATAGGGGGGGTAATTTGAGCTCATTAGGGGAGGGGGGTAATTTGAGCTCATTGGGGGAGGGGGGGGGGGGGTAATTTGAGCTCATAAAAATCTGTCGGTACAGCAATTGCTCTGACAAAACACGCAATGGTTTGCGCGTTCATTTTCTGTGCTTCAGACAGCAGGCAGGCAGGCAGGCAGGCGATAACTTAATCGCTTAAAAAACTCTTCACGGTTTAAAAATATTAATTCTAGAAAGCTAGCTAGGCCCTATGTCATATCATGACAGGTACTGTAAAAGTGGAAATGTTCACGCGTGTAAATCTTCGCGCATTGCACATTTTGAACAATTTTGCTTGTTTTTATTTTCGCGATTTTGAGGTTCCATGCATACTTCCATGCATAGACAGACCTATACAAAATGAATATATTCGCGCGTTTTAATTTTCGGCTTGCTGATTTGAGCGCGAAAATAAATGTAGCGCAAACATTTCCACTTTTACAGTATTATGTTGTGATTACTTTTTGTCTGTGGCTGATCTTTTTGGCCCAATGAGGTGCATTTGTGATGATAAGGTTTGTCAATTGAAATAATATATAGGGAAATCTATTGTTCATTACATAATTGGGCTATTATAGTTGGTAACACTTGGTGACCCTGCCTGGACACACAGCACATGTATGCCATTAATCACACATGTTTACTCAGAACTTTAGGATGCCTTGTTGTCTTCACTCATTGGACCATTATGTAGCCCAATTCTTGTCATGTTGTTCTTAATTGCACATTATTTGGGCTGCTTTTACCTGTTTTGGGTGCATTTGCATTACATTTTGGAAACACTTGCTGTTTGCCTTACATATAGCATAGCTGCACTGTGTAGGTACCATAGACTGTAATAATCATGCAGATGACATTGGTTTTTACTCTGATTTTGTTATGGCAAGTGGAACATATACCAAAGACGAATGACGAGTTCGGACCGATGCGCCCTTTTTAATCTTAGCGCGCACACTCTGCTGATCTGACAATGTCACCATGGGATCAAAATCAAAGATCTGCAGTAATCGTATTATGAACATTTGTTGGATATATCGAATGCTGTGCTGGAGCACACTTAATAACTACTGGTATTATAGTACTGCATGCATAGATTTGACATGGACATTTCAACATTACGCACAAACTTGCATGTCTACGAGACGTGAAAACGTACATACATTGCATGACAAAACTGTACGTATGTCGACCGCTTGAAATAGTCAACCGCTTGAAATAGTGCGCTAACAGTAACATTGAATGGAAGTAAAACATGTGGGTTTTTTGCCTTGCATTGTTGTTGTTTTGGTACAATTGGGCTTGTAAGGAAAACCATTGGCAACATGTAAGCCCAAATATGATGGCAAAACCATGAATGATAATCATGCTTAGCTACACATGTTTTGTATTGAGGAAGTACTGTGGACTTCAAATTTTCCCTCTTTCAAATCCAATTGTATGTTTGTGCATTCAATTTAAAAAAAAAAAAAAAATTGTGGATGGAAAATTTGAAAATTTGAAACTTAATTTGAAAAAAATTAGAGAAAAAAAAAAAAAAAAAAAAATGAAAATTGGAATAAATTGGACTTTCAGAATCCAGATTGACAAAATATCCTGTTGCAGCAGTGAGTGACTCAATTGCCATCTTCAAAAGGTAATTATAGTGTAACTGTATAGGAAATATGAATGATTATCATTTTATACTGGGTTACAGCTAGCTTGAAATCCACAAGCTTGTGAAAACCACATAAAAAAATTAAAATTAAAAAAAATTAGAGGAAAAAAAAAAAAAAAAAAAGGAAAAAAATTGGAAAAAAAAAAAAATCTTACAAATTTTCGAATTTGTTGTATTTTTACAACTTTTTTCAGTTGTAGTTAAGGAGCTGTGGATTTCAAGCTGTATAATCCCATTATAAAGGTGATAATCATTCTTTCTTCCATTACAGGCCACTACAATTACCTTCTGAAATCAGTGCCTGGGGTACATGTTTGTGCAACAGCAGTGAGTGACTCAATTGCCATCTTCAAAAGGTAATTATAGTGTAACTGTATAGGAAATATGAATGATTATCATTTTATACTGGGTTACAGCTAGCTTGAAATCCACAAGCTTGTGAAAACCACATACAAAAATTAAAATTAAAAAAAATTAGAGGAAAAAAAAAAAAAAAAAAAGGAAAAAAATTGGAAAAAAAAAAAAATCTTACAAATTTTCGAATTTGTTGTATTTTTACAACTTTTTTCAGTTGTAGTTAAGGAGCTGTGGATTTCAAGCTGTATAATCCCATTATAAAGGTGATAATCATTCTTTCTTCCATTACAGGCCACTACAATTACCTTCTGAAATCAGTGCCTGGGGTACATGTTTGTGCAACTAGCAGTGAGTGACTCAATTGCCATCTTCAAAAGGTAATATAGTGTAACTGTATAGGAAATATGAATGATTATCATTTTATACTGGGTTACAGCTAGCTTGAAATCCACAAGCTTGTGAAAACCACATAAAAAAATTAAAATTAAAAAAAATTAGAGGAAAAAAAAAAAAAAAAAAGGAAAAAAATTGGAAAAAAAAAAAAATCTTACAAATTTTCGAATTTGTTGTATTTTTACAACTTTTTTCAGTTGTAGTTAAGGAGCTGTGGATTTCAAGCTGTATAATCCCATTATAAAGGTGATAATCATTCTTTCTTCCATTACAGGCCACTACAATTACCTTCTGAAATCAGTGCCTGGGGTACATGTTTGTGCAAGCAGTGAGTGACTCAATTGCCATCTTCAAAAGGTAATTATAGTGTAACTGTATAGGAAATATGAATGATTATCATTTTATACTGGGTTACAGCTAGCTTGAAATCCACAAGCTTGTGAAAACCACATAAAAAAATTAAAATTAAAAAAAATTAGAGGAAAAAAAAAAAAAAAAAGGAAAAAAATTGGAAAAAAAAAAAAATCTTACAAATTTTCGAATTTGTTGTATTTTTACAACTTTTTTCAGTTGTAGTTAAGGAGCTGTGGATTTCAAGCTGTATAATCCCATTATAAAGGTGATAATCATTCTTTCTTCCATTACAGGCCACTACAATTACCTTCTGAAATCAGTGCCTGGGGTACATGTTTGTGCAATACTGGATATGGGGAAGTACGAGGCTTGAATAGAGGGAAAACAAAATATGAGATGACAGAGAATGTTTTAACCTAAATAAGATTCCAGTATATTTTGAGACGAGATTAGTGATGTGGGCGTTGTGCTGATACCATGATAAAGATTCATCAACTATTATCCCAAGAGATTTGGTACTCGAAACCTTCATGATTGGGATATTTTCAATGTTGATGTCGGGATAATCATGAATACGTGAGTCATATCTATTTCTGAAGTACATGTAAGTAGTTTTGTTAATATTTAGGGATAACTTATTAGCATTTAACCATGTGGTGATTTTTATTAGTTCGTTTTTCGTAATATTAGCAAGCTCGGTGAGGCTTTTATGTGAGGCGAGTAGGTACATGACTGCACGAAATGTATAATTAAATATGGTGGTTGAAACATCATTCATAATATGATAAAAGGTAACCCTTGTATGTTTTGTTAAAACAATTTACGGATTTACATTTCTGAATGTCAGCATCAATGCCATTCCACTCCAGAGGCCCCTGTCTTCTAATGGTGTATCTAGCGAGATCGGTATTAAAATTATGAGGTCTATACAAGTTAGAAGATCTGGTTCCATAGGAGTGGATGGCAGTTGATTTCTTGAAATAATTTGAAAATAAATCAGGGAGCATATTATTTGTAAATTTATACATAAATATAGCCTTTTGAAGTCGATGAACATCGTAAATAGTGAGGGTCTTTAAGTTAGCAAACAGAGGGGCAGAATGTGCTAAATAATGTGAGTTTGAACAAAGACGAATGATTTTCTTTTGTTTAACATGAATTGAACGAAGATTACAATTATTGGAATCAGCCCAAACAATATTACAATACTGGATATGGGGAAGTACGAGGCTTGAATAGAGGGAAAACAAAATATGAGATGACAGAGAATGTTTTAACCTAAATAAGATTCCAGTATATTTTGAGACGAGATTAGTGATGTGGGCGTTGTGCTGATACCATGATAAAGATTCATCAACTATTATCCCAAGAGATTTGGTACTCGAAACCTTCATGATTGGGATATTTTCAATGTTGATGTCGGGATAATCATGAATACGTGAGTCATATCTATTTCTGAAGTACATGTAAGTAGTTTTGTTAATATTTAGGGATAACTTATTAGCATTTAACCATGTGGTGATTTTTATTAGTTCGTTTTTCGTAATATTAGCAAGCTCGGTGAGGCTTTTATGTGAGGCGAGTAGGTTGGTATCATCAGCAAAGATTACGAATTTAAAGAAATTACTTGAAAATACAATATCATTTATATAGATAATAAACAGGCACTTTGGGTTAGCAGTACATTTGTTATAGCTCAAGAAACAATAACTTGAGTCTATTGGCCATCTGAACAGGCCTGTCAAACAAACATCATTGGTTGAATTCAATTTGCCCTGAAATAGCTGTCCTATGCGTTATATCTATGTTTGAAACCTGTTTAACACTGGTTTCACTGCAAACAGGTCAGTCATTGCTGATGTGTATGCCTAAGAAGAATACTGTATTTTGTGCATTGTGACATACGTGAGACATAAACAGTCAATGTAAGATACCCTTTTCCCAAATGGTCAAACTTAATCTATATATGGTTAACTCTCATGAAAACAGTGCAAAATGAACTTTTTGATGTATTTGGTCCAATACCGTTTTATACAATGTTTTCTTGCTTGAAAAACTTATTTTCTGGATAGATCTCGATGTTTTCTATATGGACATACTTTCACTACAAATTGTGCGCTCATATACCGCAAATTAGCGAAATTTCTACAAAACGTGTCCTAATTTGTAGGGAACATAGCGATATTCCATGGTTAGGAAAAAAATGCACATTTTTTACGATGTTAACCTGTTTCATTTTAATATATTCTGTCCGAGATATTGATGTTTATTACGTTACCTGCCATATATAGAATATCAAAGTTGTTCAAAATTACCATTTAAACATTTAAATGTACATATTCTGAATCTAAAAGAACATTGGTATTTGAAAATCATAAATTCTTTAGCAGCATGTCTGACCTTGAGAAAAAAATCAAAATGCTGCAAAGCATGCGACCTTGTTAAGGATGTTTATTACGTTATTCAGATTTCTCCCGAACTATGTATCAAAACACTTTTTTGTTGTTAAAAACCTATTTGATACATACATAGACTCTGTGGTTACTTGGAGCACTCGCTAGCTCTTTCCAGATCTTTTACATGGTAGTATATGTACGAAAAACGTTTACTACGTTATCGTTTAAATTACATTATCGAATAAATCGATAAAGAGACAGCCACACTCTACGACTGTATTAAGCAAAGACATGTGGCAGGCCCTTTTCGCAGGCATACACGGGGAATACTTGTCGAAAGTACAGTGCGAAAAAAACACGACGAATGGTAAGAATTCCTTATTTTTTCTTGTAAGTAATATGAAAATTAAGCTGAATAACAGTTGAAGTCATATAGATCTCTTAAGAATATTGAAAATAGACCTATGCTATCAGAATGGGGTTCATAATGTGAAGAATAGGTATCGCTAACGTCTACATTGATTGCTTTGTATATGTTATAAGCTAGCATTATGCACTGTTGCTGTCGCCAATAACGTAATAAACAGGAACGTAACCAACCTCATTGTCTATTCTCATGTCAATGTTGGCGTCAATTCAGTAACTTTCATGATTGATGTACTTGAGTATCATACATTGTATCCAATGTTATAATTTTAATATGTGGACTATTCTATGTCAGGACTGAAACCACCTTATAATGGATAACGTAATAAACTTTTCATCATTTGATAAATATAATTGCATCTTGTTCATAGTGATTCAACATTTAGTATGTGTTTATGAATGTTAACTTAGTGTACATACATATTGTCTCACATACTGACACAATCTCATTTGTTTGCATGCTTCAATGATACATAGTTCTATGGCTATAGGATAACGTAATAAACTAATTCGTATAATTGTGTGAATAAATACGGTATACCTAGCTGAAACAGCTGCAATATTTGTCATCAACTTTGTTTTGTTTTTGTTATTATTATTATACAGAAATATGTGCGACACAGTGCAAAAAAAATCAATAGCGATACCGGCAGAACCAAATACAATTAGTGGATACAAAAAAGGTCATCAGAGTACAGTCTCATTAACAAATTTACTACCATCATTTAAAATAAAACAAATCAATATCTTACTAATTTTAAGAGATAAAAGGCTATTCAATATTTAGTGCTATTAAAATTTACATAAAGGTAATAATGTCTAACAACATACCTGTAAGTGCCATGTTACATCTGTCGATTTAGTGACCATGTTTATTACGTTATTCACCATATTTACCCTACATCAAAAGAGTAAGTCGACAATTATAGAACTGTAGAACTTAACTTACTAAAATACCATTTACTAGGTATTGCTGAATACACCGATGGTGCTTAATACATAGAAATGTATATTCCATTTGATAGTACTTAGTTATGTTTATTATCATTGTGGATGTTTAGAATTTGAGGTATTAGAATATGTGCTTGTGTCATTTAAAACAAGTTACGTGAGATTATATATATGGTAAGGATTAGTACTTTTTGTTTGTTTTTACGTTGGTAAAAGAAGATTGTATATAAAATAATTGTGTTGTGATGGAAAACTATAAGCGTTTGAAAAGTATGCACTAAACAGTTTTGCGACTATGTTTTTTACGTTATCCATCCTCGTCGTTGAAATTGCATTCCGGTGTAATTTGCAAGTATGTATACTGCTTTTTACTGCTTTATATTGTCAAATGGGCTTCACTATATGGCGACAAGATGTGTTTGTGTACAAAATAAACTGACTTGGTCGATGTTGACTATAGTTGTTTACATGTGTTTGTATATGTTTATTACGTTACCCACCCCATAAAGTCCGAGTACCAATGCCAGCGTTATTAGTAAAGCATAATATTTATTGTTTCTGAGCTAACTTTTAAAAACACATTATAACGATTGGAAAAAGATACGATTAAAGATATATTTTATACTTTGCACAATGATATTTATTTTGCAAAACCGTGCATTTTTTCAGATTGAAAGCTGAGGTTCATACAGTAATGTGAAGAACAAAAACGATTCATAATACTTGCAATTTACAAAATTACATCGCATTTTGTTCGCTGTAATTGATAGAAAATGCTTTCGTAACTACAATTTTGTGTTTTTGGTATCACAGTTTGTAAACTCGTTTTGATTTAGAGCTGATAGGCAGTAGATAACGTAATAAACATGGAATAAAATCTGCAAACAAGTGATATTATAATATAAATTCAACGTTATATTGTACAAAAATGCAATGAATGTTTTTCACAAAATTTAAAATCTAGTATCCAGTACATGTCTACTATTAAAAAATAGCTTAATAAATAAAATTGGAGACAAATCTATTTTTTTCAACTTCTGAAATTTCATTTGCACTATTTTCATGATAGTTGAACATATATAGGGCGGCCGCCCTAGCGGCTCGTACGAAAAACGAAGCGGTGTAACTCATGTTCACGGTATGTAGTGAATATATGACTTATTTTACACAATTGGTCGCATACTTGCCATTATACCACCGATGATGTTTTATAAAAAATTGTATAACTTGATACGGGTTAATTCTCTTCTCTGTGATTCCGAATGTGTTTTGTCAGATAACGCTCTGTTGCAAAACATTTCTGACAATGTTCACATTTAAACGATTTCTCTGTAGTGTGGATCTGAATGTGTGCTGTCAGATAACCCTGCAATGCAAAACATTTCTGACAATGCTCACATTGAAACGGTTTCTCTCCAGTATGAATCATTTTGTGTACTGTCAGATTTTGCTGCGTTGCAAAGCATTTCTGACAATGTTGACATTGAAACGGTTTCTCTTTAGTATGGGTCCGAATGTGTCTTGTCAGACTACTTTTCTGTTTAAAACCTTTCCAACACAAATCACATTGATACGGTGTATCTTTGGTGTGAATCTGCATGTGTTGTGACAGATCACTCCGCCAGGCACACTCTTTCTGACAATACTCACATGTAAACGGGTTCTCTTTACTGTGATGAATCCTTGTGTGTCTTTTGAGATAAGTCTTACGTGAAAATGATGTCTGACAATCCTCACATTGATACGGTTTCTCTCCAGTGTGAGTCCGAATGTGTTGTATCAAATTACGCTTCCTTGCAAAACATTTCTGACAATGTTCACATTGATACGGTTTTTCTCCGGTGTGAATCCTTATGTGTTGTGTCAAATAACTCTGCATTACAAAGCATTGCTGACAATGTTGACACTGAAACGGTTTCTCTTTAGTATGAACCCGAATATGTTTTCTCAGTCCGCTTAGATGTGCAAAACATTTCAAACACAATTCACATTGATACGGTTTCTCTTTAGCATGTTTAGTGTGACAGATCCGAATGTGTTGTGTCAAATCACTTTGCAAAGCAAACAATTTCTGACAATACTCACATGCATACGGGTTCTCCTTACTGTTATGAATAATGTGATGATATCTATGT
>CM069455.1:58397312-58444849 GCA_035610835.1 Ophiura sarsii | reverse complement strand
TAAAGAAGTACGCCTGTCATCCCCATTAAATTTGTCCCGGATTATGCTAATCAAGTTTACAGCGCAACAAGAACAGCTAATAGAAATTCCGCTATTATCTTCATGCTGAATCAGAGAGATCAATTGGAGTTACTGCAACAATGGAAATGGGCACTTTTCACATACCGCGACAACAATACTCGATCGATTTTAACAAACAAAGTGTCCAAATCACCGTAATTAAATTTTCAGTCTCCTGGTATTTTCATTTTTAGAATATGAGTAACAATTTTAAAATTATAGGTGCTTTTACAACAGCCGAGTTACTTTTTTTGCTGTCTTTACTTCAAGCACAAACCAGCATTTGATCAGTTAAACAATTTAAATGGTGTTAGACATGATTCCAACTCCAATTCTTTAAATCCGTTGGGGAAGGTGCAGGGGGTGATTTCTGTTTCCGATGTGAGCGCAAGGGATCATGGGAACAGTGTGATAGGGGTGCACTTTCCTTGATATGTAATATAGATAACTGGTATCCTAAAACAGAGTGCTACAAAATGGCTTCAGTTGAGTTCCTTAAACATGTTAAAAGCAAAGAAGCCGTTTCTGTGGACGGCGACATTTACACGAAGAAATGCAGACGGATTCGGCTATCTAATGGAGATGCCAAAACCTTCTCAAATCACAGAAACCACAAAACAAGATGACAGAAAAGACTACATTATACCATTTGTAAAGTCTAATGTAAAAAGCTACATCATTGTTGTGTTTTTGTATGTCAAGGGTGTCATCCCTTTTTGAAAAGTGAGGGGTCACAAAAGTGTGGATTGCCCAAAATATCAAATATGGCCGCGAAGTATTTAACAACTTTCAAAACTACTTCCTTTAGTGATGGTTTTTCTGTGTATGAAATACCTGCTTCCTCTTCACAAGCTTCCTGTATAGTTAAAATGCAACCAACCCTATCCAAATAGAGCTTTCTGATTGGTTTATTGATTATCCAGCACTTAAAGTGCACTGACTGTCCAGTACTTCCTTTTGTCATGGTTTATTTTGTGAAAAGTGAACTTGCTTCCTTTTTGATTTGCTAATTACTTATTAATTAAAAAATTTAGAGGGTTCCTGCTATGATAGAATTGTGTATCATTATTAGTTCTATCACTCGGCATAGAAAACTAAATTTTGATAAAGTGGCCATTACTTTTGTCATGATAGGACAGTAGTCAACACTATCCTGCACACGCCACTGATACTAATGATATTATCTACAGTCGTACGCTGTAACATTATTCAAAAGTAATGCCAGATCGCACCAAATGGGTTCAAAAATTGAAAAAAGAGACCAAATACTCACCTCCATCCTGTCCGAACTTTTCAACCATCTACCCCTAAACCAAGCAAACATATGCTCAACTTCTTTCTTGCATTGTTAAATCAAAATATTGATTGGAAAAGAAGAGTTGGCTTTTTCAATAAAATATTGGTCAAAGTATGCATCAGATCGCACCAAACGGGTTCAACAATTGAATGTTTTCCAATTGTGAGGGTAGCACATCCCCTCATACTCCCCATGTACGCGCTACGCACCGCTTTCGTCATACTTTGGCCAGATATTCAAATATTTGGCCCCTCCTCAAAATATTACCTATTCGCTACACAGTGATCTCGCCTGATTCATCGGTTTTCCCCACCTTCATGACTATGACAACAAAAGTATTCACCGATAATAGCAAACTTATCTATTTTTGGAAAGCTCTCACATAGGGGAATTCGAAAATGCCGTGTTAAATCAGGAGATGGTGCATACCCAAACATATATATATATATCTGTAAACTCTAATAAATATAAAATGTAAACGTTTGTGCTCATTCACTTTCTGATATAGTATATAACAATATGTCTGTCAACTGAACGGGTGGAGTTTTACCACCGCTGCAAATTTTGCATTTTACATCCGTATTCAGTTTGTCTCCGTTCCTGTATGTCATCAAACTTTGTTATTTATCATTCGAGGAACACTCGGTTGCATGTTGATGGGCTGGATCAACACTCTTGCAGACAAACTGGCAAGTAATTTCAGCATTTCAACATCTATCTCGCCAGCACTGTTCACTCTGGTATACCCGTACACACACCTGTACTAAAGGTTCAACAAAAGAAAGTATACCACTTTGTTTATGTCATTTTGAGTAATTTTTAATTTGTTGTTGACCAAACAGGCTAGATAGGCATTTAGATGAATCTTTTAGGCATAATTTGATACACATTTGCCCCCTAACAACAAGATAAACCATGATTAGCACCATTTAAAGGAAAATATCCATTTTCAAAAGTCGCATTTCCAATACACAAGCACGAGAAGATTTGGTGTAATCTGTCCATGTTCTACCATCCATAACATTCATTTACATTCAAATCCTTCACCCATGCATCAGTTACATTTTAATTAGCCCGCGCATTAAGCGATATGCGCGATGATCAGTACGGGATAAGTACGGCATATGTGTGTGTTAACAATGGCCCTTTCTTCTCGTGCTGTGTATTGAAATGCGACTTTTGAAAATGGATATTTTCCTTTAAATGGTGCTAATCATGTTTATCTTTGTTGTTAGGGGGCAAATGTGGTATCAAATTATGCTAAAAGATTCATCTAAATGCCTATGAAGCCTGTTTGGACAAAACAAATTGAAAGTTACTCAAAATTACTAAACAAAGTGGTATACTTTCTTTTGTTGAACCCTTTACATCACTGATCGGTTCGCTACCATAATTTTCATCTTGGCATAAACCGAACCTGGGTCTTGTGTTCACGAACCGTGGCATAATCAATATATTGACTGTTTGCCTGTCCGTGCTTGTCACCGTCAATCGACTCCATCTATAGATGAGGTGACCGTTGTTTACATCAGCAGTGGTGACAAATTGATTAGCGCCTGGTCTAAAGACATGCTAGAGGTACTAGTCCATTACCTACTGCATACATCATACTGTATGAAAGCCAAACACACATCACTGAGCGCCAATTTTAAAAGCACATGCCCTTATGGTGCGCACGCAAACCGCCGGGCAAACAGATTTAGTACCTGGTCTCTCATTGTGCTTAGGGATGCATACCATGACTACTGCACTTTTACACCGTAAGAATGTAAGTAATGATCAATCAAGTAAGAATTAAAGCAAAAAAGGTACGCACGCAAACTGCCGGGCACTACGTCACCGGTCACACCATTTATAGTAACAGTTCGTACGGTGACCACGCGGGTCACACACCATATCCGAGACAATGACTGTATATTGTATCACCATGTAGCTCTACTTGCTATCATATGCTATCCATGGCAAATAGCGGGTTGCAATTTGCAATTCCAACATTCAGTAATAATGAGTGGGAAATCCATGATTCGCATCCACAGTCTCCTGCGTCCAACCCCATTTTGACCTTAGCTGTGGGGATGTTAGCCCAGCTCAGGCAGCCGAACGTTATTCGAAACATTGAAATCATACTTACCGACAACCAGAATTTGTTAAAGAACAATCCTCCAACGGCTACATAGCACCGAACCTAACTTGTCGCAGGCTCGACAAAGAAACATGCCCTTCGCAAGAAAGCTTTCTCTAAGCAGGAACTCCGAGGATAAAAAACTATTCCGCCAAGCTGTAGAGCCGTATCATTTCTTAACAAACAAAAACGCAAAGACAGTGACCAGAAGTCTCAAGCTCACCATGAAACGCAATACCGATCAGATTGTTGGGGCTACTCCACAAAGATTAGCCAGGGTACGTAAGGCAAGCAGTGCCCAGTTCCAACTTCACCAAGGAGTCAGCAGACACATATTTTCCGACAAAGTATTCCAACCAAGGAACACTAGATCTTGCCCAGTTAAACTGTTTCCGTATGTTCGTATTCCAAGTGACTGCCAAACTGTATATGATATGTCTCCTATAAATCCAAAACATATTAAGTGTATTCTGAAACAAAAGAAAGCTACATCAGCTCCAGGTAACGATGGTTTGCTATATGGCCTCCTGAAAAATCTGCCTTCAACGCATCCTCTCATGGCCACACTGTTTACTAAAATTCTTTTGTGTGAGCCAAACCCTCCAAAATCCTGGTCTGAGTCCAAGGTTGTCTTG
Organism: Ophiura sarsii; assembly: GCA_035610835.1. Classification (NCBI taxonomy): domain Eukaryota; kingdom Metazoa; phylum Echinodermata; class Ophiuroidea; order Amphilepidida; family Ophiuridae; genus Ophiura; species Ophiura sarsii. The sequence goes on along the minus strand of CM069455.1, from coordinate 58,440,735 downwards.
ATTTATAAAAAGGGTGGTACTGAAAAAACCCGAGAATTTCAGGATGATTTCCCTGACGTCCTGCGTGAGTAAGTTATTCCATCAGATGCTCGCTGATAGGACCAGGGCGTATCTAACAAAAAACAGGTGTATCAACCCTGACATCGAAAAGGGGTCCTCAAAGGAATTAATGGTTGTATTGAACATAATCAGCTCCTTCAGGAGGCCATAGCGTTCTCAAATCCAAGATTTTTTTTTTACATGTTACTTGCTTTGATTTAGCCGATGCTTTTGGTAGCATCAGTCATACATTTATATCTCATTCCATGAAACGTTTTAAGTTACCTGTTAATACCATCCGTTATGTTGAAGCGCGCTATTCCGTCTCAACGGCTCGGTTCGCGGCCAGGGTGGACATCTGAAGAATTTGAATTCAAGAGAGGGACATTTCAAGGCGATCCTTTGTCGCCAATCATATTTTTAATGTGTTTTAATCCATCCTCGAATACCTTGAGAATATTCGCACCGTACACGGCTTTAATTTAGACGGGAATAGGATCATAACAACACCATATGCGGATGACTTTAACATCATAACCAGTAATAAACGTCAACATCAGAAAATCATAAATGAACTCAATCCAAGACTCAAAGCATGGGTCTCACATTAAAACCAAGTAAATGTTGGTCACTTTCCCTTTGTGGTGGAGTCCCGAAGGTGGTTGAATACAACATAGATGGTACGCGTATCATTCCTGTCAAAGAAGACCTCCAACGTTTTCTCGGATCCCTTATAACTCACTCTGGCAGCCAAAGTAATATTTATGATATGATTCACTCCAAGTTTGAATCAAGTATTGCCAATATTGATAGTTCTCCCGTCCGCAACGAGTACAAACTTGCGATGTACAGTAGATACTGCCTACTATCTATGCGTTTCTGTCTTACAGTTCACGAACTTACTAAGACCAATTTATCCCTTCTTGATAGCAAAAGTGATCAATTTATTAAGAAATGGCTGGGCACGCCTAAACATGGTGCTAACATAGCCCTGGTGCATATGAATGGTGGACATGATATCCCACGTGTTTCTGATATATATTATGTTTCTCACTGCTTATCGTACAGTAGAACCCGATGTCTTGGTGATTCAACTACCAACAAAGCACTGGACTTGAAACTCCAAAGAGAATCGGATTGGAGCAAGAAATATTCCACAATCCACCAAGTCCACTGTAATTCTATAGAATCCGACCACCCACCGGTCTGGAAAAATACAAAGAACAAGGTCAAAGCAACCTTGAAAAACGATTCTAGTGCTTATTGGAAGTCGGTAGTTGAACCACTCATCACTCAGGGAGACACGGCAAAATTGCTCTTTGAAACTGAAAACAATCTTACGTGGAAATCTATTATGTATGGTCTTCCTGAAGGCGTTCTTAAGTTCGCGATTAATGCTGCAATTGACAGTCTCCCCACATTTGCCAACCTTTGCAAATGGGGGAAACGTCTAAGTAGTAACTGCTCCCTCTGTTCCAAAAAAGGTACTCTTCTCCACATCCTCAATAATTGTAATCAGATGCTTGATCGTTACCTCTGGCGGCACAACAATATCATCCGCATTCTGATCTCCGCTTTCGAAAATAGCGAGACTTTTAAAGATAAAGGCGTCGTGATCAACGCTGATATAGAAGGGTACCTCACCGGAGGGGGACAGTTCCTCCTGACATCATCCCAACAGCTCAAAAACCTGATATTGTGCTTACATTCCCTGCTCAAAAAAGGATTATTTTATTTGAGCTCACAGTGCCGTTTGAAACAAATGTTGATAAAGCTAAAACTCAAGACTGACAGATATGCTGCCCTGGTAGGAAATATCTCGGACGCAGGCTACAAGTGCTCCTTGATCCCTTTTGAAATAGGATCAAGGGGCCTCATAACAAACTCTAATAAGACACGTCTGAGAGGTTTCCTACGAACCCTAAAGTGCATCGTTAATTACACAGCTCTCAAAAATAACATCTCGAAAAAGAGTCTGATGTCTTCTTTGTCCATTTTCCAATCAAGACACGAACGGGATTGGAACGTTACCAATTGTATATAGGTCCTCTTGGCAGCAGGTCTGTCACGACCGGCTCACCTCCCCTTTTAAATGTGTTTTATATATTGATTGTTGTGCAATAGTGCTTTTTGTAACATTGGTGGTCAGTATAGGCCCCAGTTGTCTTGGTTTTTAATGTTATCTTCTTCTTTATTTTGTATGTGGTTATTTGACTGAATAAAGATGATTTAATAATGTTAGAAGTTACACTTGACAACCATTATGTTCTGATGGGTAATTGCATGAGAAACTAATATGCACAGTGAAATGATGATTGGGATAGGAATATAAATGTAATGAGCTTTTATCAAAATATGAAGATAAAAATCGATATTGTTTGAAAATTCTTCATCACAATATGCTACCTTAAGGCCTATGTAAATTCCAATCGCATAGTTGGATTCCTTGTGAGATTGATTGCCGTTCAGGCAATATTATATACTTTTCATGGGGTAGAACAAGTAGTTATTGAGATATGATAAATCGAATCTCAGATAGTGTAAAATGTAAACATCTGGACATGCGACGGGAAGAGTGGCGAGTTCAAAACACATAGCCTCATAACAAATATCTGTGTAACATCATGCATATTATACGGACATCACTCCTCGTTACAATATCATGCATATGTTTTGGCATAGAGTTATTTAAATCAAGAAAACCTTGGGGACGTTTACTCTTTGCACTCATTAAGAAATACATACATAACTCACGGTATTGTCTTTCGTTTTGGTGTTTATTATAATTCGTCAATGGGGTTGGGTGATGTCCAAGGACCAATCTGGTAGTGGAACATCTCCTTTTGGGATACCTGTATTACATAATATACGAGATACAACTTATACAAGTTCCCGATTCAGTCCTTGTTGTGTGGCCAGTAGGGAGGTCACGCTGCATGTCATATTTTGTTATACGCAAGAAAACAATGGAGTCATAGTGACTGCAATATTTGCTAGAAATAGCTTCGGGAAATGGTCTATTGGGCATCTCAAAAACTAAGAAACGTGTTAAAAATCATGTAGAATTTTAGAGGAGGGTCAATAACATCTGCAGAACAGTAAAATGTATAGTTTTAAACACGTTTGATGACCAAATTTATGTCGTACAATGCCGGAAAATTCACGTTTTGAAAATCCGTGGTCTTCAAAATTACAGGAATCCTAACTCATTCTAAACCTCACCAAATCATGAAATGAACCCTCGTCTACAAAAAAGTCCGTGTACGTATTGCTCTATCTGCTTGGAGATATCGAAGACCACGGAAACCTCATAGCTTTATACCACGGAATGAAATCTGTCATTGACATTACATGGCGAAAATCGTACAGATTTGCACTGCAGACCTCTGTGTAGGGAGTGTTGACAATAGCATGACAATAGCAAGGTCGTTTGACTATTGTGTTTGTGCATGTTTGTGACGACTGACCCTGTTTAACAATCTTCATAGCTTTCATATGGGGCTTGGGTGACCTAACTATTGACTGTGGTGTCTTGTGAATGTATACATCATAACGTTACAAATTAAAAAGTGCATATTATATAATGTTATAGTCAGCGTCAAAATGCTATGGACGTAATTCCACTAAAAATCGTCAATCGTGAAATCACCACACACACACCCCTGCATAGCTGTTCACGCATTTCATGCATCTGGACGTAACTCTGTGAGCAACAACAAATCACGCTTGCGTGAAATAGCTTGAATTGCGTTCATAGCATAGTGACCATGACCAACTCTGGAAATGTGCTTTATCTGGAAATCGATTACCTGATCTGGAAATCAATGCTTTGCAGATATGATGGTCTGATTAAAAAACTGCAAACTTGATTATTACAATAATATGTACTTTTTAGTTAATAATTACCCAACAATAAATAATTAAGTCACTAATTAATGCTTAATTTAATTAATGAATTCCTTTATTGTTAAAATGGCACGATCAATAATTAAACACCACGGTGATCAATCAGTAAATTATTTAAAACAATATTTTAAATATGATTTACCAAGAACGAGTTTGTCCTTTTTTATAATAACGTGTCCCTGGGCAGAACTATTTAATTTCCCAAAAAGTGCTAGTGTTTAAATTCGCGAAAATAATTACCTAAACGATTGGTAATATTTATAATGATATGGTTTCGAATCGCAACAAATAAGTATATACAAAATTGAAGCACTTTGGCAATTCACAAAAATAACTACATGCAAAATTATTTTATCACTGCATCTCCAGATCTGGACATTTGCCTGGACTACTGTGCATGAAGTTCAAAATTGGTTGGCTTACTTTTGATATGATGAACACATATCCAGGAATCATTGTAAAACAAATGTTAACAGATAATGATCAACATGTTCACAGATAGAATGATACTCTAGAAAGCTTAAGAATTTGTAATGAATTGTCTTATTGAAAGACAACTTTTGAGCAAAACTAATCTAATATTAATATATGATTAAATGTAAACGAAACAATTTATCAAACTAAGGAAGTGTTCATAAATACTTCGAGTCTCGGACGGCATTTTTTTCTCATTTTCTCTCCCCCCCCCCCCCCCCCCCACCTTCCAATACAGTTACAAAAGTTCTTGATCCCCCTTTAGGTGTCAATTTTCTTGACACCCCCGTTTATGTATTATTACCCGAGCAATAGCGGTGCGCGAGCGAGAGGTGTTTAAGAAATACGACGGACACGTCCGTTACAGGGCGCCCATTAATATTTAGGGTAAATAAGCGAACATTTGATAAATATCCAGTGAGTTTGGAAGGAAACGTACCACCTATGTATCAGAAAGGGAAACAGTAAGAATGAAAACGTTGTCATGTTGCAGCTATAAACCAAATTTGATTGCAATTGGAGTTGGTTCCAATTGGTCTTTGTATTTTTGGATGATTAATTTACAACTTGAACTCAACTGACATTTGAACTTAAGATAGGGAAAGCTATCAAAGAATTGAAGGATCAAAACAAGCTTGATAAAAAGAAAGCTTCATATCTCACGCCCAAAAACCTCCAAGAATATATGGACTCCCTTAGATCCACAAAGAAAACATGCCTTTACGGCCCATTGTCAGCTCTATAAGCTCACCGTGCTACAATTTAGCGAAGCACCTTGCACATATATTAGAACCCCTTGCGGGTAAGGGAACATCATACATCAAAAACTCTAAACACTTTGTAGAAAGAGCCAAACAGATATATATTCTTCCTGAAGATATACTAGTAAGCTTTGATGTCAAAACTCTATTTACGAATGTACCTATTGATGAAGCTTATCGCATTATTAGTGATCTCCTACAGAACAACGGCACTCTTGAATCTCGAACTCAGTTGTCACGCGAAGAGATTGTTGAGCTTATGAAACTCTGCCTTACTTCCACCTACTTCAAATGGCAAGGCAAATTCTATGAACAAAAAGAAGGTCAAGCTATGGGATCTCCTCTGTCACCCATAACAGCCAACATATTTATGGAGCATTTTGAAACAAAGGCACTGGACTCGTATCCTTTGAAACCGGTGGATTCAGATATGTGAATGATACATTTGTAGTTTGGAGACATGGACAAGATGAATTGGTCAAATTCCTAGATCACCTAAACGCACAGCAGCCGTGTATACAATTTACCATGGAATTGGAAGACAATGGGTACATTACTTTTTTAGATGTCAAAGTACAGCGAATTGAATCTGGTTTGAGCTTCTCGATCTACAGAAAACACACACACACTGATCAGTATCTGCATTTTACATCCAATCATCACCTATCGGCAAAAAATAGCGTTGCCAACACGTTGGTGTTCAGAGCGTTGACTCTATGCGATAATGAACATCGCAATCATGAGTTAAAACACATTGAAAAAGCATTGAATAAGAATGGTTATCCCTCGAAACTCGTACACAAAGCTATAAGAAGACAGAGTGCTAATTTAAGCCAAGACAAGATAGTGGAAGATGACTACAAAGGTATCACGTTCATGCCATTTGTCAAAGGTGTCTCAGACAAAATTTGCCGATTCTTAAATCGTGCCAGTGTTAAAACTTACTACACCAAATCGACCAAACTCAGAGATATTGTCAGCAAACCTGCCGAAGGGTCGTTCACCTTGCGTGTATAGCATACCATGTAGTTGTGGTGAACAATATATTGGTCAAACCAAAAGGCCTTTAAAGTTCAGATTGTCTGAACACAAAATAGCTACATTACAAGGCAAGAAAGATAGCTCGGCACTAGCTGAACATTCGTGTGAAGAAGGTCATGAACCACTCTGGAACCAATCCAAAAGCATTGCACAGGTTTCCAATCTTGGTATGCGGCTTGTTCGTGAAGCTTTAGAGATCAGAATCAATGAATCATCAACAATCAATAGAAATGACGGCAAAGATATCAGCCGCATGTGGCGCTCTCTATTTCCAATCAACACGATCAATCAATCCCTTCAATCGATAACAGTCTTGTAATATTTTCAGCCAGGTCCGCAATGAACCGTTATATACCCTGCTCAAGTTCTTTACAGCGTCAAACGATCTATACAGATCAGTGACCGCACTACTGTGCATTATACTTATTGTAGTCTGTAGTAGACAAGGGGCAGTCTCTACGTTATTTCCATTGGTCAAGGGGCAGTCCTTTGGAGGTTCTTTCAGAACCAAATTTATATATAGTAGGCCAGTGGCAACCTACGTGTAGAGCTCTTTTCAGAGCCACCATCTCTGCTCAGTGGAAGCGGCAATCCATCTGAACGGCTCTTTTTAGAGCCACCAATTCTTTCACAAGTAGGAAAGGGCACCTACTCTCAAATCATCGGGCAAAGGGCAGCCCAAATGATGATAACAAGAGAAGTGGCAATCTCAATGTTTTGTTTAATATTATAATAATTTGGTCCTGAAGAAGTCAGAGCTAATCCTGAGGAAAGCTTGACAGATTAAAACTTGTCCGACGGCGAACCCGTTAAACTTTTAACTTATATTATGAATACCCGTCGTAATTGACATGAAGGCCGCCATATTGCACTTGCATGTATGATCCAAGTGTGATATAAAATTGGATGGATTGAGCGTGATACACAAAGATATTGGTCGAGCTATGAGTTTTAAAAAATATTGTGCGAGACGCAGTCGAGCACAATATTTTTAAAACTCATAGCAAGACCAATATATTTGTGTATCATGCGAAAAAATCCATCCAATTTTATCATTATTATGCAGTGAGAATCTGACTTTACAACAACAAAAAATGTTTAAAAATGTTTAAAAATTAAAAAAAAAAAAAAAAAATCACCATGATATTGTAAAAATATCAATAACATTTTTTTTTGATTTTTTTTTTGATTTTTTTTTTTTGATTTTTTTTTAAAAAATCCCAAAAATTTCTCAAAAAATTGCAATTTTTTAAAAATAAAAAAAATCCAAAAAAAAAAATTTCTAAAAAAAATGTCAAAATATTTCAAAAATTAAAAAAGACAAAATTAAAACAAATAGTCTACTGCATTTTGTGACTGCTCAAATACAATTGGCATATTAATACACGCTTTACAGTGTTATACAGTATTCATGCAGGTAACCAAACTGACCAAGTTCACTGACCAAGTGTGAATAAACTTGGTCGACCAAGTTCACTCCAGTGACATAATGTTCAGAATAATTGGTCTTTACTAATGCATTGCAAGTATGGGACGGAAGATTCGAACTGCATAATAATGGTTGTAATCGGTAATTGTAGGACAAAGAAATGGTCATTTTTGGATCTTTACAGCTTAGTTTACAACTTAACCTCAGATGATCTTTGACTTTGATATGTGACCTTTGAACTCATTGACATATAAAGGTTCCCATGTTGAATCATTGTACCAAGTGAGGTCACTGTTGGACTTAATAAGTTAAATATTTGGACAAAAATATATACCAAATGTTTGTGTCAGACTGACCGACGCCACACGAAGGATGTAGCCATAAGGTCTCTCCTATGGACGAACTGATACTTTGCGCGTAGCTTCCCCCTATTAAAAGGACCAATTTCCAGCAACCTGGTGCTGTGACGTAGATGAAAGGAAATAATTGATTGCCGACTATTTGGAACACGGTAGTATATTTAAACGGAACAAATCGTATTGAAACCTGGAAACCACTCTTAGCACCAGGCTGCCAAAAACGGGTTTCACTCCCCCCCCCCCCCCCCCCCCCCCCACCCAATGTTGTCTCAGAAGACCACGCGCGTAGCTGTTTAAATTCACCATTTTACCGCATAACTTTGTTGTCCCCATTATTTTCTCGACCTTTGTAAAATTAAATAATGGTGTATGCTAATTTGTAAACTCTATGGATTTTTTCCCCATATCAATACAGTATTTAAACTCAAGAAAAACAACTGACACCAGTGAAGAACTAGTGATGTATTGGGACTATGCTTCGTCAAATTTTAATTTCGCATTGTGAAGTACCATATCAGTCTTATTTTCTTGCAGAGCCCGTCTCGTGTTAAAAAAAACACCTAAAATACTAAATTTCGCATAGCCTTTTTCGCATAGCCTTTTCTCAGGTTTCTTCTGAGACAAATTATTGGCCTAATCAATATAGTAGAAATATCAACGTGTAAATAATTAACATGTTCTCAGACAATATTGGAAAGTTTAAGATTTTGGAATTAAATGCCTAAGATTCTCTTATTGAAAGACATTTTTGAACGAAACTAATCTAACATCAATATATGAATAATGTTGACACACAAATGTTAACACACTAAGTAAATACGAGGGGCGTTCAATAAATACCCGCAACCATTGTTTTTCTCCACTCATGCGCGACGTATGCAAACTAGAATTAGGGAAATTTGAAATATCTTTCCTCGCTATGCATGAATGAATATCGTTTGTGGGATTACGTAATGGCACATGCGTAAAATCAATACTCTCTGGACACTGCATGCAAAATAGCTAATCAGGGTTGAGAATATTTGCAAGCAATTTGAAGCACAGTTACTTTTTTCAAAATATCTCAAGAACCGATGCATGGAATAAGTTGCCGTTTGAAACAGTGATAGACCAGTACTATGTGCTAAACATTACTTATTTTCAGATTCAAATTATAGAGAAAAAACACTTATTATGTAACATTAAAACGTCATATTTTTGTCATAGCTTAAAAGAAATTCTTTAATGAATAAACAGTCAAGGTCAAGGTATCCAACCGCAAGATTTGGATTAAACCTCTTGTTCCTCATTGTTACATGTTATAGATTTAAACGGGAGATTATAAAGACAATATCTTAAACCGTTTTCTGCAGAGAAAATGTTAATACAATGAAGCTCTTTTTACCCAATTTGAGTAAATTCACTATACTGCCCATAACATTAAATTGAATTGTATTTTCAAATAATTGTTTACATTTGTTTAATTTTGTATATGTATTGAAGTTCACCACAGTTCTTGTTTTCTTAAATTCAATTCCTTATCTGTAACTTTTACGTTGGTTGCAGTGATTGTTTAACATTTCTGCTCATTATGAGCGCTTTCTGACCACTGTGCGTTCTACGCATGCGCAGAATTTTTATTCCAAGTTCAACAATTCTCGATGTATTTATTGATACCCTGTCATCTATACAATAACGAATCCTGCATTTGCTGTGGTATTTCAGGAAATCCCAATTGTTTGCTATAACTATCATTTTCATTTCTTTGGATTTTCGGCATTTTGGGGCTCAATGTCAAAGCCTAATGTTGACCAAGATAAGATGCAGTGTGTTTCCAAAAATTGTCTTTGACAGAACCTCTCCATTTAGGAACCCGTTGAACATGGTCTCTGGTTTCCCGATGCAAAATGTTAGACTTGCACACTAGTATCCGGAACAAAGTTCTGCTCATTTCAATACACGCGCGATCAAGCTAATTCAAAATTCCTGCCAAAGTGGCATGCTTTTCACTGTCCAACTATGGGTTATTTTATGCTAATGCTATTACGTAATTATGAATATTCAGTAAATCCAGATTGTGTTAAATGATAGATTAAGGTTCATATTTTATAATGTACCCACTTAGATTTCACAGAATAACTCAGGTGTGGAGAACAACAATGGTTGCGGGTATTTATTGAATGCCCCTCGTACATTGTAAACATAATTGAATAGAAATGAAATCATGCCAAGATAATCAAACAAAATACCAGATTAATATTCTCTTATTGAAAGAATATTCTTGAACGAAACTAATCTAATATTGATAGAAACAAGTGCACAAGAAAAAGAGTTAGCCAAAGATGCATTAAGAATGTTTAGTTGGTCAAAATGTTATTGTGGATCTGCCATTCTTTGCATTTGTAAATGTCTACAGGCATTTGAGTTTCTTAACGTTCGTTGATATCATTGTCTTTTTATCCATTACTCATGTTAATGCCACTCATATAAATGTTCTTTTGAAAGCATACAAATGAAATCCAATTCTAGCTAGAATAGGCGCGCAATAAATACAACGCATGATAAATCGATTGCTCATTTTTGCGAAATATATTGGTGTTTCGTCCGAAAGAAATACGTGCGTTCTTTTTCGCTCTGAAATGAAAAACCGTTAACTAAATAATTATACATTTGTGGAAGTGATTGTTAGTTTTTAACGATTCACTCCACATTTTAGGAAAAGGAGATACCAATCATGAAATAGAAAACGGGATTCTGAACCTTCCATCAATTTCAGGCAAAAACGAATGTATCTTTTACTTAATTGAACGTATATAGTGTGAAATTCGACGGGGAAAAAGATTCAAAAAGCAATGATCATGCTTATAGAGATACAGAAACTTTCATGCGTATAATCAATAGTTTAACTTATATCCATAACTTGTTTCTTTAACGAGCTTCCGTTGGTTTGATACTATTTATTGCGTTCTAAATATACGGACCTAGTCCCAAATATTGTTATTTAAAACTTGTTGGTCTTATATGAAACCATTTAAAACCATACCCAATCGGGCATGCATATATGTGTCTCATATGGACCTTTTGTAAATTAAATACATTACGCGTCAGGCCTGTCTTTATAACTATATAAAAGAAAGATGTCTAAAATGGACTTTGTGCACCATGGCCAGAAGCAACAAACAGTCCACGGGAGTACAAAATCAGCATAAATTGGGCAATTATATATAAACAAGCACAGCAAAATGTAGCTGATGAGTTTAGCGAAAATATCAAATTAATTTGATCATAGTTAATCGAAACGCGTCCTACATTAGCAAATAATGAGTTTCTTAACCCTAACTCTACCCCCACATTTTTCAGAATTTTGTCTTCAACGTGGAAAATCGACCAAAATATCCCCCGATCCCCCCGGGATTTGATCCAGGGACCTCCAGCACGTGGAGCTTCCAATTCCCCACTACACCACGGCTGTTGCCCAGACTGTATGGAGTGGGTCCATTTTTTCATCGAAAAACTTCCACGCCAGGTGGTACCAACGTGCCCAGTCGTGGTATATTGTGGTATATGGCAGGGTTAGGGTTATAATGTAACTACCTCTCGTGTGCGTCACATTGGTTGAGTCGAATGTCATTAAAAACCACAAAAGGCCTCCATATGCATGTTTTGCAAAAATGATAGCACATTTTGCCACAAAGTGTTGAATTACTATGTAGGTTTTTTGTTTGTTTCTGGCGTCTCTATTTCAAGATAAGAAATCACATGTTTAGTAGATCATACTTAAATAATAATTTGCTAAACTTTGGCCATATCTTTCACATTTTGAACGTTTTATTTATTATAGAACAAAGCTAGTGTTCATCTCACTGAAAATGCTGACGTAGTAGATTTCCAATTCACAAAATTCAATTTTTCCCCCAACTGAACCATTTTTTACCACATTAGTTGCCCCATTACCTTTGTGCATACACCGTAAAAGAAATTTCCTACATCATTAGGCCATAGTGCCTAAGTAATACCCCTTTGTAACCTGATCTTATACAATTACTACAGTGCAACTTACCATAAACGCCTTTTATATCATTTTGTTCCCTTTGTTCCATTAAATATGAAAATTAAACCAATTTAAAAGTATTTGGCGAAAATTAAAATGCGTGTTTGACTCGATGCTAATTAAATATTTAAATAATACGCAAATGAGGTTAATTTACTAAATTAGTCTAATAAGTTGTTTGCGTTAAAGCTTCTATATCATGTGTCGCCAAACTTGACTTTATTGTAAGAAAAGTGGTGTTTTATAGTAATATTAGTGAATTTGATATAAAAGGGCATTTATGGTAAAATGCACTGTAGTTCATGACGTTAATTACGACCAAGAGTATCAATTTGGTTCAACCACTTCCACTGTTTCGTCCAAGAACCACCGATGATGTTATTCTTGGCGTATGGCACACTAGAAGAAAGAAGAAAATATAATGAGGTGAGGTTTCCATGTCAGATGAGAACACATTGCGTGTTATGCAATTACAGTTTAATAGACATACACAACGAGATTGGTGATCTCACAAACAACTATACTTACAATCGTGTACAGTGGGTTTTAAAATATCAAGAAATATACTTCAAGCTGATTTTATAATAGTAAGTGCTTATCAAAAGAAATTCGTTTAATATAGTGTGTCTTCCGATTATTTCATGGCCAAACAGACTAGATAGACATTCAAATGAATCTTTCCGGAACAATTTAGGACCTAACATAACACAAAACGACAAAGATAAACCATTATTAACACCATTTAATACAAATCCGTGACGTTTCCAAATTCGCATATTCAACGCACGTAAGCGGCGAGAAAATGCTGTGTGTGGCACTTGAATGGCCAGGAATGAAAGGACCATCGAGCACACAGTGGGGGTGCGTTGGTTCGTGCCTGAGCGAGCGGGCTATTTGAATTGATGGTGAACTTGTAACATGTGGTCTTTTCTCCCCGCGTAGCTTGTTGCACATGTGTGCAGAAGTAACGATTCATTCAAATTCAAAAGTTATTTATACCTTGGCGATTCAAACAAAGAAGTACATATTCAAAGTGCATATTCTTCCACTCAATTTAGAAATACGAATCACTGGAATCAGCCTTCGTTATCAGGTGTTAAGCTTATGACATACTACACAATCGCGCGACGCGATTTGCCGCTTACGCTCCTTATAAAGAGTGCTATTTACCAAATAAGGTGCGTCAGCGGCAAATCGCTCCGAGCGATTGGGTAGTATGTCATGAGCTTTATGCCTGTTTTAATAAAATAACTCATTTTGGAAATTGTCCGATCCGGGTAATGCTAACTTCTCTGAAATTGTTCGTCTAAGTTTGGAGCAAAGTGTTCATATTCATTTCAACTCGAAATATATTTATACCTGGGACATTAAATCATAAAAATGAATTAAAGTGGGGATACAATTATATTCAGTGATATAAAGAGTTATGACAACAGAGCCATTTAACATTTCATTTTCAATTAAGAAATAAATGCATTTACACCAAAATGTATTATGTACAGGCTGTCCCATAATGTATTAGTACCCATCGATGCCCAAAGTTAAATAGATATCTTCATCATTAAAATAAGTGGGATTAGTTTTTTTCTTCTTCTCTTCATCATCTTTGACATCGCATACTGTACTCTTTCATTAGCATTTTGCATCATGAATATCGGATATCAAACTTAGGATAAATTCCATTATGTCAGACATGGTGATTTCATCTTTTCGACAAAGTGCAACACATGTGTATCAAAGAGCTTGTTTGAAAGAAACAAATACTATTTTCAATCCCTTTCCACTAATTTAATATTTTTGTTATATTTAAACTGTTATTGGTTTTGTGACGCTGCTAGCGTTTAATCAGTGTTATTTATCATTTAATGTCATTGATCAAGCGTATATTTAGCTTGGATGTGGTAGCGTAAAGTAAGCTTATTTTGGCTTAAATTGACCTGCGTTGCGGTATCAACTGAACTGCTTGTTTCTCGAAGACATATGCACGATGAAGAAACACCAGATGTAACTATTCGGTTGCTTGATATGTCAAATCTCAATCATCTTAATCTAAGACTAGCAAAACTCAATTAAATATAATATATCATAATAATATACAAATCAACGTATAATAACACGATTTGATGTTCCATGTAGAATCGATGTTTAATAATTGTATATCAGACTTACCTAACTAACACTATCACATCAGGTGCTATTACCTGTTGATTGAAAGAAAGACAGGGATTGTTTAATTACGTTCTAATTTTGTTGTGAAACAAGGTTGAAAAATAACTCAGCATGCAACTCTGTCAACAAAATGGCAGCCTACAATACAAATACCGTAATTGTTTAGTTGTCCACAAGATCTGTCTTGTAGCGTCTTATATTAATTGTGTCTCATAAATGTGTTTTGATATTGTTGATGTTTGTAAATGTTGGTTATATGTAAATAAATAAATAAATAAAAACTTAACCTAACTTAAATAACTTTAAATTCTTAGTTATTGATTTATTTTGATTTATAACCAACATTTACAAACATCAACAACATCAAAATACTTTGAAAGTGTCGAAAGTTTTGAATTGTAAACGGATAGATTGTTACTTCACCACACACGGGGTAAATACGGCGAAGAAGGATTAGCGAAATGGGTGCCGAAAAGTACGGGTTACTTAAAAGTCTGATACCAGCCCAGTAGAAACCCGAAGAAAGTCTTACGATGAGATTACAGCTGTGCTAAAGAAACGTCTGATATTCAAGCCTCTGGTTATTGCCGAGCGTTATAAATTCTACCGCAGTGGCTAATTCCCCCTGGCAGAAAAAAGAGGCTTTTAAGCCCCCGCCCCAGCCCTATTTGTGCCCCCGCCCTCTCTTCGAATGTAGTACGTATATATGCGTTATAAACATTTACATGGACCATTTTTCACCCGGGTTGCGGAGAAAACATGCTCTTACTCAGCCCACCCCACCCCACCCCAATCCAAAAGATTGTCGATACAACAATTATCAATGCAATCGATGTGCCAAAATTGGGACATTTGTCCGTAGTGTGTCAGAACACTCAAAATATAAACACGCATCATGTTCAGACAAGTGAATCGCCAACTCAAGTTTTAACACGTGTATATCAGGCAGGGTACATTCATAATGGAGAAAATCCAATGGGTACGTTCAGTCTTGAAGGAATTCATACCCTCGGTATGTTTTTTTTGTAGAAAACAGCAATGTTAAGGCCATGAAGGTTTGTTTAGAATATTGACGGCATACTAATAACAGTGGATGTTGACACATGTATCAATCAAAACACAAATTTAATACCTGCTTGGGAGATACACGCTATCGGTATTAGGTGAAATAGAGGTCACGGTGAACTACAATGCTCAAACAGCATTGCTGCCAATAGTGGTTCCGAAAGTGCAAAACCAGCCACCAATATTAGGCAGAAACCGAATGAATGTAATACGGTTAGAATGGCATTTAATATTTACGGTGTTACGAGCACCAGTGTAAAATGAAATAGGTGGTAAGCAATAGGCCTATTTGACAATGGTCTGGGCACAATGACATCCCACAAAGCAAAATTGCGTGTCACGGAAACGGCAGTGGCAAAATGTGTACAAGCACTCCCAGTACCCTACGCGCTAAAACTCGCGGTTGACAAAAAGCTTGATGAGCTCATTGCGAAGTGTATCCTAATCCCGGCAAGTCATGCGGATTGTCACAAAATCAGACCAGAGTGTACGCATATGTAGCGATTACAAAGTGACAATCAATGACTGCTTGGATGTGGACAAATATCCTCTGCCCACACTTCAGAACCTTTCCCAACACTTTCTGGTGGAAGGTTCTTTGCCATACTGGATTTATCGCAGGCGTACCAGCAGATGGAATTGGGTACACAATCGAAAAAGAACGTAACCATGAACACCCACCATGGACTGTTTCCATACATGCGGCTTCCGTACGGAGTAGCTAGTGCACCAAGTTTATTCCGGAACGCTATGGAACAAGTACTAAAAGAACGTCATCTGTTATATTGATGACATCCTCATTAGTGCCTAAAATAAGCAGCAGCACTTCGAACGACTTGACGCAGTCTTATCGTAGTTAGACAAGAACGGCCTCAAGCTAAAGAAAGCAAAGTGCAAGTGACTAACTTGGGTCATATGATATGAGAAAACGGTATCGCGCCAACACAAGAGAAAGTGAAAGGAATCGCAGACGCGCCGAGACCTCGGAATGTATAGAAATTCCGCTCGTTTCTCGGAAGATGGCAGTATTACGGCAAATTCATACAAAACCTATCGGGACTGATTCATCCGCGAGGCAAATGCTATTGGACCTTCTTGTCCATCTATCATTATGTGATGAAACCGTGCCAATACCGTATTGTGACGCGTCTCAATTACTAGTGGCATTGACATCGAAGTGTGTAAGCACAGTGTCTTTGAGTAGCTCAGATATGGCCGTCTTAAAGGCCTTGTCCACTCCGCTGTCCATTTGAATGGTGTGTGACTGTGTGATACTGTTGAAATTTCTTCACGTCAAACACCAACGAGAGTACTTCTTTTTGAATCTGCGCGTAATTCCGCTCGCTATCCGCTCGCTCGAGATCCTTTTGCCAGGTAAACCCTGAATAGATTCAGTTTATGGCCACTTAAGGTATGGAATATGACACTTGCAGTCACTACGAAACGCATAGCAACTGATATCCGATGGAGGTGCCCACCAATACCTTCTGAATATGTTTGAATGACTCGCATAACGATGCTGTCCTTAAACTCACTTTGCCTCCCGCAACCTGAAATAATATGCTACGCAATTAGCTATAGATTGTAAGGAAGTATAAATCATATGGCGCGATATTCTGCTGCCCTGAATACGGAGAGAAGCAGCAGCAATAACATTGGTGCCGCACAGAGACAAAATACATGCAGAAACTGTGGTAAGAACTCTGTAGATAAACCCTGTCCTGCGCAAAGTTAAATGCAGGAAATGTGGCGGTGTAGGACATTGGAAAGCTGTGTGTAAATCCGACAAACCGGACCATGGAACCTGGATAAGACGCTGTTCTAGATCACGAGGCAGGCCACCACAGAAGACGGACACTAAAATACAACAGGACAGAACAGTGAAACAAGACAATATTAATAAAACAGTTTCAGACAAGTTTGACAGTTTACATTTTGAAACCATAGATGTCAATAAAAAGTGTCTAGCACAGACTCCGCTGAGGTTGATAGTCGCGATGAGGTTTTTGTGGATCTTGACGTTAAGATCGCAAATCGCAAAGATGTCCATACGCTTCAGGTTAAACTTGACACGGGCGTGCAAGGTGATGTGCTTCCGTTGAGAATTTTTCGCAGAATGCTCCCATCACTTCTTGACGTTGAGGGTTTTTCTAAGCCCGGTGCACTTAAACAAAAGCCAAATACAAGCCTAACCGCGTACAACGATACTAAAATTCCGCAGTATGGTACTCTCGTTATGCCTAGTCAGTATAACAATGGTAAGTGTGTTGACGCAGAGTTTTATGTCACTGAGTCAGACATGTCAGAAGGACCGGCAATCATAGGGTTCATGCATTGTGCTGTAAATAAAATATGTTCTAGTGATAGTACATGAAGTATACATGTGCATGAGCCTATAACTGGTAAGTTAGATCTTGAACAAATGTATCCATATTGTTTTAATGGTATAGGTCGATTTCCTGGTGAGTTCCACATTACGTTGACGGAAGATGCATGCCCACAAGCAGTGCCACCATGTAAGTACCCGATTCAGTTAAAAGATGAAATTAAAGCAGAGTTAGACAGGATGAAGTCTCTCAACGTTATCACCTAGCAGAAGGAACCAACAGATTGGGTCTCCGCGCAAACTTTCAGACGGCAAGATAACGGTATTAAGTTAAGAGTGTGTCTAGATCCGCAGGCTCTTAATCAGACCTCCAAGCGTACTTACCACAACACGCCAACGCTGGAAGAATTAATTCACAAACTTCATGGTGCACAGGTTTTTAGTAAATTGGATGCACGTCATGCTTACCGGAGTATTGTTATAGAAGAAGAGTCTAGCTTGATGACTACCTTCTACACTCCTTACGGACGCCACAGATTTTAGAGGCTTCCGTTTGGTCTGAAAGTCTCGCAGGATATCTTCCAGGAGAAGATGGACATGATATTGGAACAATGCCCAGGTACCATAGGTAATGCTGACGACGTGGCATTGTTCGGTAATTATGAATTGGAGCATCCGAGGAATCTTCACAATTTGATGGAGGTTGCTCGGAAGTATGGCTTGGTCTTCAACATAGACAAATGTGAGATCAACATTCCACGCATCAAATAATTTGAATGTTACTACGATGCAAATTGTGTTCATCCTGATCCAGGTAAGATTGAAGCTCTTCATGCGATACCACCACCCACCAACGTCACAGAGTTATAACAATTTCTTGGGTTAGCCACATATATTTCACTTTTCTTTGCGAATTTTGCAGACCATACAAATGCCCTTCGTGCACTCACACACAAAGAAAGTGAGCGGGAATGGACAGCAGCGCTCCAGAAAGCATTTGATAATGTGAAGTCATTGATCAGTACAGAATGTATTGTACATTGACATATTTTGACAAGTGCTGAGAAGAGATATGCAAATATTGAACGTGAATTGCTGGCAGTTGTGTTTGGATGTACATGATTTCATACCTACTTGTATGATTCGCACCTACTTGTATGATTCGAAATTTACGGTTGAATCTCATCATAAGCCATTAGAGAGCTTAGCCCAGGTACCACTCAGATTGCAACGTCTGATTTTAAACATCCAACGGTATGACTATGACATCGTGTATCATTTCATTTCATTCCAGGTCGTGAAATGGTCCTCTCAGACGCATTGTCACGATTAAGTCCTGTTCCAGGTCCACACATTGACCTTGACACAGCCATATATGCTGTGCAGTTCTCTACAGAGAAACTAAATGATATGAAGATACAGACACAATAAGACCCTGTATTGAAACCACTGATGGATGTGATCACCAAATGGTGGCCTGGAGACTCGAAAGAGCTACCGAAGTGTGTTCGTCATTTCTGGTCATGCAGAGATGAGCTGTCGGTTGATGATGGACTAGTCACCAAAGGTGAAACAATTGTTATACCAGCAATATGGCAGAATGACGTATTACAGAAGATCCATAGTGGCCATAAAGGTGTCAATAAGTGTCATTTACGGGCCAAGGAATGTGTCTATTGGCATGGCATACATAGAGATATTGAAAGTTTGGTAAGTGATTGTATAGTGTGTCAGAAGTACCAATGCAGCCAAGCTGCCGAACCTCCTATGCCCCATGACATCCCCAACTATTGGCACACAGTTAGAACAGACTTATTTTTATTTTGACAAGATTATTTGATAATCGCTGACTACTATGCCAAACTTCCTATCATCAGGAAAATTACATGTAAGAGCACACGTGCAGCTGTGGTGACATTCTCAAAACAAATATTCAGTGAAAAAGGTATTCCTGTGAAAGTCATTAGTGAGAGTGGTCCCAAGTATGCTAGTGAGGAATATCGATTTGAATTTTGACCACGTGACGTCAATTCCGATAACGGGTTTATAGAGCGTACCATTCAGACCCTCAATCCGCGTTAAAGAAAGCGCGCAAGTCCGGTATGGACCCTGTTATTCCATCACCCGGTGAGTTGTTGACTAATCGCAAGCTCAGAAGTAACCTTCCGGTTAAGTTACGCAACAATGCACAGAACAGAGAGGAAGTGCATGACAGACTAAGCACGCGGCAAGCAAAGCAGAAAGAATATCATGATGTAAATGCGCGCGAGCTACCGCCTTTAGTGATAGGGCAACGCGTGAATGTGTAAGACCAACAGACTGGTCACTGGCGTACCGCAGTTGTGAAAGAAAAGTGTCAAGAACCGCGTTCATACATTGTTGAAACACCAAATGGACATCAGCTCAGGCGCAACAGAAACATTCTGCGTGATATCAACCCAGTGACATCTGTGCATTTCGCGGATGAAATTCCCCCAGAATCAGATAATGATATGGTGGTTCCCAAAATCAAACCTACCAGTCAGCTATAGGACGGGGCCCCGTTTCAATTGAGGGCGCTCTATTTAGTGACGCACTGCCGTCTTTTTTTACACGGCGATTCATCAAGTGACGGAAGTCCGTCGCCCGTCGGAATACGAACACAAAACATTTTTCAATAGAAGTCGGGCTTGAGAACGGGACTGCATTTCCAAGGGAACGGCCTCACGTCACAATAATTATTTAAAATTCATAAAAAGCCGATTTTGGCGATTTTAAACAACGAAATAACTCTCTTATCACAGAGATAACAATTACAAGGGCATCACTTTTGAATACTGTAGAGCTTATATTTAATGTAAAAATTATCACACCTACACTAAAAATTCTATAAAACGGTGTAATCTCGTCTACACAATGGTGGTCTCATCTCAGCAAACCGGTCAAAAATACATAATTTTAGCTTGTGTCGTGTGATGCGGTCAAAGGTTAAATTAAATTATCGAACTGGATATCGCAAGGAGTTCTGGTACCTTATGCTGCCTTCATCTCGATGGATAGTTACTTTTTATGCAGATAATTGGGGGTAAAGGCAAAAATTCAATAATTGCGAAATTTGACGGGTGTGCGTTACCTTGGTTACGTACACCCGTCCTTTTAGAGCGCCCTCAATTGAAACGGGGGGCCCCGTTCTACAGCTGACTGCCTACTGCAGATAAGAAATCTATGAACCATATGGGTACATGTAACGACACACGCAGTGAGCGTACATCAAAACCACCACAGAGACTTATTGATAAATGTTAAGATTTCATAAATCAGCCAAAGTACAAATGTGTGATACATGGACAAGTGTAACAATTTAAAAAGCAATTTAGTTGTTAACAGACTAAAGCTGAGTTTCATCACATTGATAATGAACAATTGAACTTTGAGACCAAGTGATTTACATGATAATCAGTAAAAATCCCTAATGATTCTTTACAATACAGTTTGTTAATTTGAGTATCATGGTTTTTGAAGTGGCAACATTTTTACTTCATTTTTCAGATACTTTTTTTTAACTGCATGATATCCCAGTGGAATGAAAACTTGTTTTCCAAATTAGTTCCCAAAATTAGGTTGTAATTTATTTGAAATTTACATGTTAACAAATATGGTTTTTTGCCTCTTTTGAAAAGGGGGATGTAAGGATATCACGGACCGCCCAGGGCTACCAATCGAACAGAGATTTGATAACAACGATTACTTTTGATCTGTGATTAAAGTTGTTTAATACAAGAGATCGAGTGAGTGTGACATATCTGTCATATTATCACATAGATGGGGTGACAAGTAACGTCATACCAAACATTTGGTCGGTAGTTGCCATTGCTTTTTTTGCCCGGCAGTATGCGCGCGCATCCTGTTTTGTTTAGGATCCGTGATTTTTAAAACTCGCGTCAAAGCAATATAAAGGGCAATAAGGCATAGTGGACAGTAATGTGGTCTTATGCTGTTTCCTCAAGCATGTATCGACAGTCCAGTCCCTTCGACCAATGCATTCGTTGATAAAAATTGCTGTCATCCCATCTATAGAAATATGATACGATATTTCACATCTATCCATTTGATGTAGATTACCCAATTGATTATCGAACTCACATTCACTTCTCAGTTCATCGCTCCAATCTTGACAGTTGTTTTTGGAATCACACACGTATCTAGCAGGGATGCACCTATCATTGTGACATCGAAATTCACAGTCACCTATAAGAACATAACATGTTTATATATTATTAGTAGCCGAATTGTATCGTCAAACAAAAGCACAACCACAGCCTATAACCACATCACAAGAACAACCCCCCCCCCCCCCCCGAAAAAAAACACCCAACAACAACAAAACCACTAAAACCACCAAAAAAACCCCCATAACAACAACCAAAACAATGTTAGAAACATCATTTTCTTCTCTTATAATTCAAAATGTTTGTGAAATTCCTATATTTGGCGAACATTTTATTCTTGGCCTATATTTCACCGTACAACGGAAATGTTTATAACTACGTTGGTTGCGATAAGCCATTTCTTAGAATATTCAAATTGTGCGTCTATAATAAATAAATAAAAATGATTGTTTAACCTTTTATCTATGATGGCCTTGTATATGTCTGACGGAAAAGGTAATGCCATTCATCTCTTTCAACATTGAACTAACTGAACATAGGTATCACGGTTCATCCTTGCCTGGTCTTATGTACTCTTATGCTAATCTTACATTCGTCCAACATGTAGTGTAGGGTTTGTCAGCAAAAGCGCAATATCCGTATGCATGATTTTGCATAAATCCAACTAAATGCAGCAGATCATTAGTAAAAAAACACATTCACCTATATTTTTAAACACAACATCTTTTTGCTAATAAATTCTTGTAATTATTTGCAATCAATCATCTAATAACATGATAGGTTAATATTCAAGGGAGTGATAATAAAGGCCGACAAACAATAACCTAGCATTTATTTGATAAAGGTCTTACAATTTGTTTCGTCACTGCCATCTCCACAATCATTCTTCCCATTACATACAAAATAGGGTGAAATACATCGAAGATTGTTGCACTGAAAGGATTGACGACCACATACAGGGATACCTGTGAACGATGGAAATAGTAGTGGATTATATCAGTGATAAATGTAACATACAGATCGACATTTTAAATAAATCTACGTTTTTGTTTCCTAATAGCCGACTTGTGAGACACGCCATCAACAGAGATGTCCATTGACCATTGGTTTCTTCTCCTGCTGCACGCATTGTATAACTAGGATTTCATCTCCAGATCATGGGTGTGGTTCCGCCCGGTCATCACAGGTCTCATATGGTAAACATCTGTTGACCTGGGCAAATAGTAAAAACCTGATTTTTCGGGTATTTTTCTAATATGAAAAATGTGAACCAATGTAAATACTTACGTGTTGATGATTTTATATTTCTTTACCTGAATATCATTGCATCTATTTGGCCGAATAGTTGATACTTGAGATTTTACCCCTACATAGATACATTACTTAGGATTCGGTTATTAACTTCTGAAACTCATGTTTGGATTACTAAGTTGATAGATACTTTATGTAATAAATGATGTAACTCACCAATCTCGCACATTTTACCAGTGTATCGACGTCTGCATTTACAAGTAAAACCATTACTCGTATCGTAGCAAAGACCGCCATTTTGACACGGTTGGCTAGCACATTCATCGCCATCTGTAAAAAAAGGTGACTTTATAAACATATATGATTTGACCCTTTTCTTGGTTTCTATAATGCTAGAACAGTCCAATTTTTTTGTTTGACTTGGATTGTAATATTCGACGTTCAAACTGCGATTATTCTTTTTATACAAATATATGGGTCCAAAAAGGGCCGTTCCCTAGAAACTCACTGCCTCGTGTTGCACTTTGGCTTGTTGTGCCATTTTCGCTGCTGTCAATGATGGAAATTATTTCCATCTGTGAGTGGCGTTGCTCTGCCGTACCGCCGCCTCCTTTCTTCGGTAAGCTCTTCTATCTTTGCTAAACAGACATTTTAATGGTTCATTTAGCCGAATGATGCTTCTCCCTTGAACGCATCTTCTAAAAGTTATTCTCGCTTTTCTATTTGCTGGACAGGCTGAGCCTGCTGATCCGCTAATTACAACTGGTTCAAATGATCTCAGAATTATAAAGAAGATTGTGCAAGGATATTCTCATGTTTTGACGAAGCTGAGTTCAAAGTTCACTCCAGGTCATTCGCTCCTTCCTTTAATGTGGTAGCATGCGACTTATAAACTGGGTTAGTTTTGATGACATATCGGAGAAAAGACAAGCAGAAAGGGTATTTTTGTGAAAATGTGTTAAGATAGTTTTGGGGTTACACTTCAAATAGTTCTTGAAACATCGGACGACAGCGTTGTAATAATAATTATGTGAAGTGATCGGGTTACTAATTGAACGATTAGAAGTAAGTTCGGGGAACATTTTAAAATTGTTAATCGTTCGTAGATTGCCGTGAGGGAACAAACTTTTAAGATTGACATTCAATCTTGTTTTGGCTTGAAAAGTTTCAATCTAAAAAATATTTAAAAATATCAATCTAAGGTAAAGGTAAAGGCGGTCGATCCTGTAATACCAGGAGCGGAGTGCCCATCTCTCTTTCAAAGCGATAGGGCCAGACTCACTCCTTTTTATAATGTTGCTGTGTGGGCTCGCTACACCTCCTCCACAGCGAGTCTGTTACCTTCCCAGCACTGAAGAATGCCGGTACCCATTTAAATACACCTGGGTAGAGAGGAGTAATTGCGGTAAAGTGCCTTACTCAAGAGCACAACATGTTGACCACAGCGTGACTCGAACCCACAACATTTAGATCATGAATCCAGTACTCTACCCACTGCGCCACACATGCCCGTCTCATATCAATCTATCAGATTGATATGTTCAATATAATTTAGATTGAAAATTTTCTAGAATCCAGAATCCAGAATCTAGATTGAACTATTCAATATATTGGATTGAAAATTTCAATCGTTTTCGATTGACATGTTTTCAATAGGTAGTAAAAAATTGATATTTTCAAACCTACATATTGATATTTTCTACACACGAATAAATGACTACCAATTGGAAGACAAATATCATTGGGCATGTTATTAACATTCTCCAAACAAATTGTTCATGTGTACAGTTTTTTTTGGAATTAATGTTCTTACTTGCCATTTAAATATGAAATAGTTGAAATGTTGCAGATCGAATCATTTGTTGAAATGTATAAATATACAATCCAAAGTGTTGCGAAACCAATACGACCTACCTAACTGCGCATGTGTTGAATTCAATCTTTTTCTAGATTGACACTTTAGTCGAGATTGACGGTACAAACACATATGTAGAGTGCGGTAATATGTATCAATCTTTTTCCAGATTGACTCAAAGCTACGCATTGTCACGAGTTTTTATCATGTTTTCAATCTTAAACAAATCTAATAGATTGAGAAGAAGAAAAAAAGTCAATCTGTAAAAAGCGGACATTTTAAATATTTTGATTTAAGAGAGTGGACGCGGACATTTTGAGTTGAGTGCCTACAACGCGACCATATACATGTCCTGCCCCCCCACCCCCCTCCCCCATAGCCGGTGTTTCCTCTGAGTAAGTCAATGTAGGTTTAGGTCTGATATCTGTATTAGTATTTGTGATATGTTTAAGAACCCACTTGACATGACAGGCAGTTGGGTGATGTATTGTAATGAAATCTATAAATATATAAACAAATAAGATTGTTACTACGAAAGAGGTGTAACATCAGGATATAGGGATACCCTTCTAGTAGTTGGTAAGTATGGTATGGTATGGTATGGTATGGTATGGTATGGTATGGTATGGTATGGTATGGTATGGTATGGTATGGTATGGTATGGTATGGTATGGTATGGTATGGTATGGTATGGTATGGCATGGTATGGTATGGTTTGGTATGGTATGGTACTACTATCTACAATGTTGATGAACTCTCAAAGGTCTCACCTTCTTTTTCGGACATTTGCAGCAGAAATCGTTCATCATCGCTCCAGCTTCGTGTTCTTAAATAGATATCAAGAACATTTCCGGTGGAAATGTATTCCTTCGCAGATTCACTATTTAGCTGTAGTTCTCCTCCTACGATTAACAATGACCGTAGATCAATATCTACCACCTTAACTTGAATTTGTTGTCCACTTGTGGTAGTAACTGTCCATTTACAGTCATACTTTTGAAAGTATGGATATGGTGGATACCTGTTAGACGATAATGCCACTGTTGTCTTCGGGGGAATGACGATGTGTTCATCTCCACAATAATTCTCTTCGAAAGTGTTGAAAACAAAACCAAATAATTATTACATATACAAAATATTGCTACTGTTGAAGAGCCAACGGGAAACGATACAAGAATAATAATGGTTTATCATTTTCGTATTAAATCAATAATTTTCTCTAATGCAAGCACCACCCACTAAATTATCCACTTTCAGCCAAGCTATTCTAATCAGCGGCCCATCCCTACCAGAATCGGGGTCGGGGTCCCAATATGGGCGCGAAAACACGAGCTCAATAACTAACCAACAATTTGAAGAAAATAAAAAAACATACTTCCACCTTTTGTTTAGTCCGGTAGATTGAGCTATTCTTCCCGGTGAAAGTCGTCAGGGGGGGGGGGGGGGGGGGGGGGCAGCCATCCGAGAAATACGCTACTGAAGTCTATCAAATTCTTACCAACATGCTCGGCATAATCGTTGATAACTCTTTAGCGAAATCCATAGGGGCATTATGCCCTCTCAGAATTCGAAAAATATTATTTCCGTACATAATACGTAATATTATTAATTGTCCTACCTTCATGACAATTCTGTCCTTTATAAA
This sequence comes from Ophiura sarsii, assembly GCA_035610835.1. NCBI lineage: Eukaryota > Metazoa > Echinodermata > Ophiuroidea > Amphilepidida > Ophiuridae > Ophiura > Ophiura sarsii. Next base: position 58,414,237 of record CM069455.1, on the reverse strand, counting down.
AGCCATCGCATTCACACGTGTAACCGTCATCTTCATCAGTACAATTACCGTTATTTTCACATGGAGACCAATCACATTCACTGAGATCTGGAGTAAAAAACCCCAACAACATTGGAACAACGGTATTGTAACTAAATTATAAGCGTTGATGTCATTTGATAATGTAAACAGTGTGAAACAGTGCAAAAACGTGTCAAATAGTATATTTTGTTTCAAACATAATATTAATGTTGAAATATTGTGACCTTTTCATTTCAATACAACAATTCATTGCTTTATGTTATCATTATTGAACCTGAAGCGATTATTGGACAGTTTAACTGGTTGCCTATTAGGTACGTGTCGACAACAAACGTCCATGACTTGCTCTTTATACATGTTATTATGTGCTTAGAGTTGTCATCTAAGTATTCGGTCAGCAGCCTCAGCAGCTCCTCTTGAGCATTTACAAAATCAGTAAAGACCGCGTAGTGACGGAATAAGCTTCCAACACATAGGTGCGCAGCTTTATGCGCTGAACAAGTATTACAATGTTTTAAATAAAAACAAAAAATGTACATTTTGAAATAATAAGACTACAAATCAGGAAAAAGAATAAGATAACAAATCAGGAAAAAGAATAAGACCACAAATCGGGAAAAAGGAATAAGACAATAACTAAGGACAAATACTAAGACAACAAATCAGGAATTATTAAGACAACTAATCAGGAAAAAATATGACACAAATCAGGAAAAGAATAAGACCACAAATCAGACAAAAGCATACGACAACATATCATAACAAAGAATATGACAGTAAATCAGGAAAAAGAGACCACACATCAGGTAAAGGAATAAGAGAACAAATCAGGTAAAATAATAAGACAACAAATCAGGAAAAGATTTAGACAACAAATCAGGAAAATAATAATATAACAAATCAGGAAAAGAATAAGACAACAAACACAAATCAGGGAAAAAATAAGACGAACAATCAAGAAAAGAATAAAGAAAAAAATAAGGAAAAGAATAAGGAATCTTATAAGACAACACATCAGGAAAATAATGAGACAACATAATAGGAAAATAATAAGACAAAAAATCAGGAAAAGAATAAGGAAAAGAATAAGGAAAAGAATAAGGAAACTTATAAGACAACATATCAGGAAAATAATAAAACAACAAATCAGGAATACGAATAAGACAACAAATCAGGAATACGAATAAGACAACAAATCACGAAAACTAATAAGACAACAAACCAGGAAAAAGAATAGACAATAAATCGGGAAAAAGAATAAGAAAACAAATCAGGAAAAAATAATAATACAACAAATCAGGAAAAAATAATAAGTCAACAAATCAGAAAAAATAATATGTAAACAAGTCAGGAAAAATACTAATACAACAAATCAGAAAAAGAATAGACAACAAATCGGGAAAAAATAATAAGACAACGAATCAGAAAAAAATAATATGAAAACAAATCAGGAAAAAATATTAATACAGCAAATCAGAAAAAGAATAAGACAACAAATCAGAAAAAGAATAAGACATCAAATCAGAAAAAAGAATAAGACAACAAATCAGGAAAATGACTAAGACACAAAATCAGAAAAACAAAAATAAGACAACAAATCAGAAAAAGAATAGACAATAAATCAGGAAAAACAATATGACAACAAATCAGAAAAAATAATAAGACAACAAATCAGAAAAAATAGGCAATAAATCAGGAAAACGAATAAGACAACAAATCAGAACAAATGATAAGACAACAAATCCTGAAAAATAATAAGAAAACAAATCAGGAAGAGAATAAGGACACTTATAAGACAACAAAATAGGAAAATAATAAGACAACAGATCTGGAAAGAATAAGTCAACAAATCAGGAAAAATAATGAGACAACACATCAGGGAAAAGAATCAGACAACAAATCAGAACAAAATGGACAATAAATCAGGAAAAATATTAAGAAAAAAACCAATCAGAAAAAAATAATAAGACAACAAATCATGAAATGAATAAGACAACAAATCACGAAAAGAATTTGACAACAAATCAGTAAAAGAATAATTACAACAAATCAGGAAAAAAATAAGGAAACTTATAAGACAACAAATTAGGAAAATATTAAGACAACAAATCAGGAAAATAATAAGACGACAAATCACGACAAATGATAAGACAACAAACCAGGAAAAAGAATCAGACAACAAATCAGGAAAAATAATAAGAAAACAAATTAGGAAAATAATAAGACAACAAATCAGAAATAAGAATAAAACAGCAAATCAGGAAATATGATTAGACAACAAATTAGGAATAAGAATTAGACAACAAATCAGGAAAAAGAATAAGACAACAAATCAGAAAAAAATAAGCAATAAATCAGGAAAACGAATAAGACAACAAATCAGAACAAATGATAAGACAACAAATCCTGAAAAATAATAAGAAAACAAATCAGGAAGAGAATAAGGAAACTTATAAGACAACAAAATAGGAAAATAATAAGACAACAGATCTGGAAAGAATAAGTCAACAAATCAGGAAAAATAATGAGACAACACATCAGGGAAAAGAATCAGACAACAAATCAGAACAAAATGGACAATAAATCAGGAAAAATATTAAGAAAAAACCAATCAGAAAAAAATAATAAGACAACAAATCATGAAATGAATAAGACAACAAATCACGAAAAGAATTAGACAACAAATCAGTAAAAGAATAATTACAACAAATCAGGAAAAAAATAAGGAAACTTATAAGACAACAAATTAGGAAAATATTAAGACAACAAATCAGGAAAATAATAAGACGACAAATCACGACAAATGATAAGACAACAAACCAGGAAAAAGAATCAGACAACAAATCAGGAAAAATAATAAGAAAACAAATTAGGAAAATAATAAGACAACAAATCAGAAATAAGAATAAAACAGCAAATCAGGAAATATGATTAGACAACAAATTAGGAATAAGAATTAGACAACAAATCAGGAAAAAGAATAAGACAACAAATCAGGAAAAATATTCAGACAACAAATCAGGAAAAAGAATAAGACAACAAATCAGGAAACAGAATCAGACAACAAATCAATAAAAAGAATAAGACATCAAATCAGGAAATGAATAAGACAACAAATCAGGAAAATTACTAAGACTACAAATCAGGAAACATTGTCCGCATCTGTTTCACTATGTGTTGATATTATCGATGTATGCATTGAATTCCTGCGTGATACCGTCCACCGACCTGTTGCTGATGAGCCGGTTCTAGTTACGATGACATCACAATATTGGGTATGGCTATCCCATCAGCACTTTTGACACAGACAACCGGGCGCGAAATTCAAATAATCACAGGTTGGGGATGTGCAGTTTGAATTCGTTTAATTGAACATTATAGTTCAATTATAATGGTCAATATACATTATATAATTATTTTCCTACCATATATTGCCTGGTTTAATTAATAGAACGGTATTCTTTTAGAGCCATAAAACAATGAGCAACAGTTTGTATACTATTCTGTAACCAACCGGCAGCTAATGCAACTTCTATAAAACGGGAGTGATGTGAGATCTAAACTTATTTACACAAATATCATACTCTGAAAGGCACAGCTAGTTAGAGTGTCCAAGCGCGCAGCGTTGTTCTGAATACGCTGAAGACGTGCAAGCAGATTTTTGAGGAACGCAAAAAAACTAGTTTCACTCAATTTACATTTTAAAAGTGCTGGCTTTTGCCATTATATTTGCATCAATTTCGCTGATATGTGGTCTTATTTTCTTTGCTGATTTGTTGTCTTATTCTTTTTACTGATTTATTCTATACCTGATTTGGTGTCTCATTTTTTAAAATTTTTTTATTATCCTGATTTGTTGTCTTATTATATTTCCTGATTTGTTGTCTTATTTCTTTTCCTTCTGATTTGTTGTCTTACTATTTTACATCATTTTTGTCATGATGCACATCTCGGTTGATAGAAAGATGCAGGAACGTGTTACTGTTCTACTACTGTGGGATCCTGGTACAAAACTTCAACCATCCACCGACACTGTATCGGCCAATACTAGGACAACTTTATTTCCATAAACAGCAATACTTGTACATCAAATAAATATAAACAAATATAGGGATGGGTAGCCTGGAAAGTCATTTAGGCGGTTGTGCCCTCGCACCAATGAAACCCGGGTAAATTATGTACACGGCCGCGGGCTTTATGTGCATTAGGTTTATCACGATCCATACACACTCTCGCAGGTTTTCTCCTGGTTCTCCGATTTCCTCCTGCTACAAAATCGGTGATCAGTTGTTTCGGTTATCAAAAACTTCCTTAAAACTATGGTATTTAGGGAGCTGCATTGAAAATGGTGGATGTTGTTCATGTGTGTTTATATGTCGCAACTTGGCGCTGATTTAGCTGCTGCCGCGCCTAAACGTTGCATTGTTTAGTATGATTCACCAGCAGCAAAATTACAGCGCTTTGAACCTTTGGAAAAGGCGATATATAAATACTAATATTATTATAAAATGTAAAAAGATGAATCCAACGGAACCAGGAACAAAACACACCAAGGATCAGAAAACTGATACAAGAGGATATCTCGAAAATATAAAAATGCTAAGAGTAAAAGCAAGATATACCAACAGGGTGTGGGTATTACCTGTTTCCCCACACCCTGTTGGTATATCTTGTTTTTACTATTAGCACTAATATTGTTATTATTATTGTTAATAGTTGAAAATCTAATCTAAGTTCCTGCGTGCATACCAGAAATAGGTACAGCGTAACATTTAGCTAACAAGAGGTTCGGTCCGGTATGTCTGTTACAACGTCATTCTACATGGCAACCACTAGAAGCTGTATGGTGATACCATTAAAAGGCTTGTGCTAATATTGATGTTAAGTTTATGATGCAATGCAATAATAAAATGTTTTTTTTAGACTACTATTGATTTTGAAAACACAATTCTGAAACCGTACTACCCGTTGTTTCTGACCATGTCACCTCTCCTGTTCTGATTCACCCTGTAAATGTATTACCTGTTACGTTAATCGCTGACAGCATCAAATGAAATCCTCTCCTATTTTCGGAAACATCTGACATGAAGCTGAATATAATGGAGGATGTTTGCGATGTCAGGTTACGGGGAACGTTGACGCCGGTAAAAATATGCCTGTCCGATGTAGGTAGTAAGTCCCCCCGATCTAGTGCTTCTAGCACATCGTAGCCAACTTCCAAGAAGAAATCCACGAATTCTGTTAACACTTTGTATCCTTCCGACACATTTACACGATATACACATTCGACGTTGTCTGGATAGTTACGGGGATAACCTGGTGACGTCAGACTTATGGCGCCACCTACGGGGATTTCGATTTCAGTGAAACCACAGTCAACTGAAAAAGAACCATGCCAAAGGTTTGTTTATAAGTTAAAGACAAGACTAATACTATAACATGTAATGTTGGATGATCTACAATCTGCAATCTGCAATTCGTGTTGGTTAATAGGTTTAACACGCAATTGCGAAATTCTCAAAACAAGCCATGTTATTTATGCATGGCTTGGCGTGACTCTAACGTCACTGCCTTGTTTTAAATAATGTCTCGAAAGACATTCAATCCTCATTATTTTCCGGAGTGAATACCTCAAAGCCTTGATGGATGCCCGTACAGGGATAGCACTGGATCAAAAATGTGAGAGGTCCCATGACATTTTTCAGGACCCCGTAGGACTTCAAAAACAAATTTAAGGGATCCCCCAAGAAATTGAGGGGTCCTGAAGTTTTGGTATTTGAAAATTTTACTTTTTTACGGACAATTTTAATTAATTTATGTTGTGAGCAAAGGATGGATATGTAATTTACAGAATTTCTTAATGTTTCCATTTCCATACATCGTCAAATGTAAGGGGTCCCTTCAATTTTGATCAGGACCTGCAAGCATTTCGAATTTGAAACCTGACGCGTCACTACAGGAAAGTGAGAGGTCTAGGACGAGCAGACGCGTCAGAATGTGACCCTGATGCCCGAGAGTGTGATACAAACTATATCACGAGGTCAAATTTTGATTTGTACATTGCACGAGGCAAAACCGATTGTAATGGATAATCCGAATTGGACCGAGGGATATAGTTTTACTATTGAACAAGCAAAAGGCTTTCAATATTTGATTTATATCTTTATATCACATTATTCTTTTCCCGCCATAATAAGAAAATCACATAGTTGAAATCAAGTCTATCATGATATAAATAATTAAATGAAATGTATAGCAATATCTCGTAAGCGTACCATCCTCACACGTATCACCCGTCCATCCGTTTATACACACACATGTATAGCCATCTGAATTATCTTGGCACTCCCCTCCATTAGAACAGGTGGTATTGGTGCAGCGTTGAATTTCTGGCACTAAACAAAACATATATAATTTGCAACATCAACAAGGAGGCTCTTCTGATCCGCGACACCATGAAACCCCATAGACATTTTCCTTATTATATATTCATGAGCTCATTATCACCGTTTTAGCGCTATGGGCTATCTTGCTTGCGAAAAACCATCTCCAACAAGTTATTAGTTTTAGCTTTATTTTACAAAATACAAGCACATATAATTATCCCTCGTCATCCTAAGGGGTAGGGGGAGGGGCGGTGGTTACCACCCCAAAGAATTTTCGCCGATTACGCTAAAAAGCAAAGGACAGTGACCTAGGGCGTCTAAGTAATCAGTTTTACGTCACTAGCGCTCATTTTGACGGACAAAATTGAGGATACCACCTCACCCGAGAGTAGGGTGGGACGTCAAAGTCCGATAGTAGGGGGGGGTGGGGGGGGGGGGGGGTGGTCGCCACCTTTCAATTGGTTTAAATCGACATTTAAAAAAATTCTTAACCTTATGGTCCTGAATATTAAAATATATGTTAGAACCTCCATTTCCTTCACTTATAAGCAAAACACCGGGTGAAATTCCGATGTATAGCCGCGAATATGGCGGGATTTTGAGGTCGGCCATGTTTAGTAACATCATTGTGACATCATGCGTGGGATGTTTGTACTTGTATGGAAAAGGGGACCTCTAAAGCTATATACCATGGTACCCAAAGAAGCACATTCTGCATCTCAGTTTGGATTTTTTTTTGGGGGGGGGGGGGAGAATTAGTGTGGTGGTAATCACCACACCCGTCTCCCCCTCTAAATCAGTGATTTTCTCGTTCAGTTGGGTACGCAGGCGGGGCGTTTTAGGTGTAAAACACCCTTGAGTCTGCCAAAAATAAAGTAAAAAGGAAGAGTACATACGGAGGGGGAAATAAAAATGGGCGTAAAATAAGGACAAGGGGGAAATAAAAGAGAGAAAAAATAGAAAAAAATTACAGGGAACTGGACGAGTTTACAGATAAAGATAGAAATAGATAATATAGGTCCTCTACTTTCCCACTTCTTTTCAAATATATTCGAGTAGATATCAGATTGGTAAAAAAACCCACAAAACGCTGAAATCATCCGGGGGAACCCCTGAACCCCCACCAGGGCCCCTGGAATCACCGCTGCAAGACGCTCAGCTCGCCTATACATTTTTAGCTCCCACTAAATTTGGGTTCTGGCTCCGCCTGACCTCCCCTGAAATCATCCTGGGGAACCCCTGGACCCCCACCAGGGGCCATAATGTGGGCCCCTGAACCCCCGCCTCAAGACGCTCAGCTCGCCTCGCTCGCTCCGCTTTCAACGTCTATACATTTTCAGCTCCCCGTAAATTTGGGTTCTGGCACCGCGCCTGCGCATGGTATCATCGGGCACGTAGTGCGTGGTTTTTTTATGGAGTCATCGCAAAGACATCCCGAGTATTTCACCATTATATATCTCCTTTTTAACTAGATGTTTTACCCTTCAGAACCCTTAACAAGTTTGACTCTCTTTAAGATTTATTATGAGTCCGTTTGAAGACAATCAAAGCCATTTGCGCACGTCAATTTACGAGTAGAATGACAATGATTACACGTGGCCGTGCGGTATGCATACGATTTACCTTGGTTACAGTTTAATTCATCGGCTCCGTCAGGGCAATCAGGTTTATCATCACAAATGTCTTCAACCAATAGGCATGTTTTACCGTCAGTACACATAGTATCCGGCAGACTGCAGTCTACAGGATTAGAAGATATTAAAGAGTCACATTAGTTAGAGCCATTGTATAATCTATCGTCTCGAGGGGGGGGGGGGGGGGGGGGGGGGGGGGGGGGGGGGGGGGGGGTTTGAGTGAATGGTGACCGTAATTGGTGGAAATTCGTCATTTTGTCATTGTTAAAACACACGAGGGGGGCACACCATTAATAAATTCCCCTATTGAAATACACGAATTTCGGTCCTTTTTCAAAACGGTGTTTTTACCCCATGTAACAATGTTGGATTTTTTTAATTTCGCATGGATTAGATATGTGTTGAATTTTATTTTAAACTTGATTTTTCTTGACCAATCTACAGGGTGAGTCAAAAAGAAGTTGATCGATAATGATTAATTTTCACACTCAAAACCAAGCACGGCTGACCTTCCAATCAAGCATGTATTAGACAAGAATATTCTTCCGTTCGTCTGAAAAAAAGAATCATGGAAATTGAACCTTTCTATCAGGAGTTATCCCTGTTTTAATGAAAGAAACCATTTCTTGAGCTGTCCATGTAACGCTTAGTCCATTCAATCTATCAATCTGAGCATAGAAATAGTAGATACAGAAGATATAACAATGATCCATGATTAAAGCTATAATCACATTGTTATTTAAATCCTGATTAGAGAGCATTATCCTAGCTTAGCGTAATGCGATAATGCCACTTTTGTATAACTCAGAGATGAATCAACCTTCGTGGTGGTCAAGTTAAAGGAAGAGCAGGGCGGTAAATGTTCATTTTTTTATTCTGAACTCTAATGATTTAAGGAGAGTTGTCATTATTTTACGGACAGGTTTTATTTTCTCTACGCAAGCTGCTATGAACAATTGTCCAACTTTGAGTTAACACTGAAACATCCCCTTATTGTCGGATTCTGTGAGTTTGCATCGTGAGGAATAAATCTACTACATCCTAAATTGAAAATGGTGAGTTTTTAATGTATTTCTTTGATTTTGTTCGTTTAGGTATTTGGTGGACAGCTGGAAATATGGGTTCTATCGGTAAAACAGCTATAACTCTAATAGCAAGGTTCAATTTCAATGATTCTTTTTTCAGATGAACGGAAGAATATTCTCGTTTAAAAAATGTTTGATTGGAATGTCAATTGTGCTTGGTTTTTTGTGGGGGAAATAATAAATATCGATCAACTTCTTTTTGACTTACCCTGTAGATACACTTTCCCGCTACGGGCACCTAACAAGCGCCCTCGCCATTTTAAACCGATATTTTCGCTTCCTCACCGGTTCCGGCAACGATATCCTTCCGCAGCTTAGGCTCCCGTGCGTATTCGATCCCGACGATTTTTGACCATAATTATTAGCAATGCTGATGTTCTATTCTATCTTTTTCATAAAAAATCAGCAAGATCTATTTGCTTCCACTGGGACGATGATAACATATATTGTGTCAACAAATCACATTTGTTGGCACTTTTTGGTATATACACTCGTCAAAAGAAGTTCTTGGACACTCATTGAAGTTCAAATATTTCACATAAATATTTAATATAAATTAAACAATTGCATGTCAAAATAAGCAGACAATGATTCTCTATCATGTCTGTATGAAATTAAGATGTACGCATTCATGCATGGCTGAGCACATTCATTAAGCAATGGTAAGGTGCGTAAAAGGAAATTGCAAGAAATGAGCATTTACAGTCATTTGAATGGAGGGATTATCCAATTGTTTGCAATCTTCTTGCCATTGTCAAGTGAATGGGATCTGCCATGCATGAGTGATCATGTCTAAATTCCATGTTAAGCTGTTAGAGGATTACTTTCTGCTTATTTTGATATACAATTATATATATATAATCATATATTTAATTATATATATTCTATTAAATATTAATTTGATTTAAGTGTCCAAGAACTTCTTTTGCCGAGTGTATATTAAAAAATAGTTTGACAAAAATTGACAAAATATATTTTTAGTTATCTTTTCCAAACCTGAAATGGGTCAAAACACGTGTTTTTTATATTTTTCTCAAAAATGGACTATTTCATGATCATGATTGGATTCATTGAACCTTTTTTTTCTACAAGAAAATGTATACTTTTATATATATTAAATGAATAATGAAGGAGTTGCAACAGTTTTACGGAGGGTATGCTGAGGGTCCAACCCGCCCCCCCCCCCCTTAAGGCCTCCAGGATTCGTTCACACGAGCCCCTTATTGTACCCACTTTAAGGTATACGCTGACATTGTTAATGCCTTAAAGTTATGTAGATATAACATTTATTTTTGTCATATCGCAAAATGTTTGCAGCAATACCCACTTTGTATACTTACTATCAACCCGCGCTGTAGTTGTTTCAATGAAATCTGTGTAATTAGAAATTCTGGTAAAAACATTGAGTATATCGGCGCCGCATATAAGTCCACCCCAACTAGGGACAGCAACTAGGTACCAGCGTTGATCATGTCCTAAGCAAATAGTAGTTCCCCCGCTATCTCCCTGTGAATGGATAACACAGGTTTTCCAAAAAGGATTTATTAGAAAAAATGTTTTCTGGCGTCTTTGTCTGAGCACTTTTTGAGAGGAAATAATATTTAGACTTAGACAAACTGAAGCGAATACATTAACAAATTACACACGCAGTATCGAACGCGGTCCCACTTCGCGATCACGGTAAGAGATTACCCACTGTACCACAGGGACTGTGCCAACATTAGGCACTAGATAAACGATGGCTAATGTATGCAAAGTCTGTGTTGAAAGTCTCCAGCGGCCGAAATACATGTAGTAAACATTAACTGTACAACAATATAATGGCCTATGATTCTAGTTGAAACTATGACTAGAATAACTCAATCACATTCACACGAGGATCGAGCAAAAGGTACAAGCCGAGTAAATGAAGTGAATAAATAATATATACACTCGGACAAACTAGCGTGAATTAAATAACAAAGACCTTACAAATTACACGGCCTATGATGGTTTCATCTCACATTTGCTCCCTAGTGTATTGCATATAATGGCTGATTTAATTATTATATTGTTCATCTTTCAAAATGATCCGATTTGACATCAACATTTTCATTAAAATGAAATCACTTTAAAAATCAGATTTCGTATGAATGTGTATTTAAGTATAAATTATGATAAATCTGAAGTCATAAAATTAGGCATTCTGAAAAATATAAGAAATAATTTTGAAATTCAAACAAAGCTGAAGTGGAATGAAAGTAACTTTAAATCTCTTGGTATAGTTTTTAGTCTTGATTTAACAGAGATGGTACATTCTAATTACAATGACAAACTGAAACAAATTCAGAACTGTTTAAAAGTATGGTATATGAGGAATTTATCCATTCAAGGTAAAATTCTATTAGTTAAAACGCTGGCATTGCCAAAATTGACATATGTGTCCACAGTTCTTCCAAATCCAAGTAAAGATTTCATTAAAAAGGTTGAAAGGGAGTTGTTTGGATTTATTTGGAAGAAAAAACCAGATAAAATCAAAAGAAACATACTATATAACTCGTATGAAAACGGGGGATTAAAAATGACTGATTATGGATCTTTTTGCCATGCTTTAAAAATTTCATGGATAAAAAGGTTAAACGATGATAAAAATGAAGGTTTTTGGAAGAAAAATACTTTATCTGAACTTGAAAAGTTTGGAGGAAATTATATTTGGAATTCCAATTTTAATTTAAAATGGATTAAAAGTCAGAATGTTCCTTTTTTTTAAAGAAATATTTTAGAAGCATGGCACTTTCATTCATTTTCAGAACCCGATTCTGCTCATGCATGTGCGAATCAAGGAATATGGAATAATTCGTTTATAAAAGTTGATAAAAAACCTGTTATGTATAGACAATGGCTAAACAAAAATGTGAGGTATGTAAAAGATTTGTTTTCTGAAGGTAATGATAGCTTTTTATCTTTCGAGAATTTCAAAACTAAATATGATATTAATTGCAATATTTTACACTACCATGGGTTAATTAGGGCAATTCCTAAAAATTGGAAAAGACTTATGTTTACAAATAATGTATGTTTGTTAAATGATGATACAAATACTGTAAATGATAGATTATTTCAAGCTAAGAGAATTGTGAAAATGGCTTATGATGTTATAATTAAGAAAAAGTGCGAACGTCCCGAAAAAAACAATTAAAAAGTGGGAAAATGATATTCAAGTTAATGAAGAAATGTGGCCTTATCTTTTTACGATTGCATTAAAATGTGCATTGGATATTCCTACCAGATCATTTCAATTTTTGTTGTTACATAGGCGGTTGCCAACGAATAAATTCGTTCATAGAATTGGTTTAATTGATTCACCAAATTGTACGTTTTGTAATGGGAATGTTGAAAGTTTAATTCATCTGTTTTACGAGTGTGAACATGTTAAACGTTTTTGGACTAGTGTTGAGATCTTTTTAAATATCATTTTTGGAATTGATCTCAGTTTAACAAAATTTTCAGTAATGTTTGGATACAATATTTTTGATCCGGACCCTTTACTAAATTATATTATATTATTAGGGAAACTGTACGTATATAGAAAAAGATGTGCAGGTTTACGGCCGATTTTTCAAGTGTTTAAGGGCTTAATTCATTTTATGTTCCAAGTTGAAAATCATATTGCCATTGGCAAGGGAAGATTATATAAACACAATAAAAAATGGGGTTTATATAAAAGGTGGAAAGACAATAATTAAATACTGTACTTTATTATTTAAGAGAAAAAAAAAAGAAAAAAAATGAATGTGTATTTAAAAAATATCATTGTCAAAGAATCCTATTTCAAATAGAGCTGGAGTACGTAAAACAAGGTTCGTGCAATAATCTTGAAATAAAATTCATCGAAATTTGCTTATAAGCCTGATCGTTACCACTAATTCAAAATTACCGCTAACATCTCACAGTAGCAGCAAAATTCTCGAAATGGCCTATTTTATTATACACATGTATATCAACTATAATTGATTTACAGATCAGTGATCGTACTACTGTGCATTATACTGTTTGTAGTCTGTAGTAGACAAGGGGCAGTCTCTGCGTTATTTCCATTGGTCATAGGGCAGTCCTTTTGGAGGATCTAGTAGAGACAAATTTATAGTAGGCCAGTGGCAACCTACGTGTAGAGTTCTTTTCAGAGCCACCATCTCTATTCAGTGGAAAAGCGGCAATCCATCTGAACAGCTTTTTTCAGAGCCAGCAATTCGTTCACAAGTAGGAAAGGGCACCTACTCTCAAATCATCAAGCAACGGGTAGCCCACATGATGATTAAAATAGAGAAGTGGCAATCTCTATGTTTTGCTTAATATTATAATAAGTTGGTCCTGAAGAAGTCAGAACTAATCCTGACGAAAGCTTGTTGGATTGAAACTTTTCCGAGGGCGAACATGTTAAACTTTTAACTTATATATATCATAAGTGACATTAGTCATTGGTATTATCATTTTTAACAAAACTACCTATATTGGATGTTGAGTTGTTGGTCACCCATATTTTGTATTTACTTCCAAGAAGGGCTCTGTGATTTGAGAATCTGCATTATTTTAATATACACAGAAAGAAAAAAAGTGAGTCATCATCGAAAAATGAGTCATTTTGTCCATGTAGTGACACACTATGGCTCAAAATGAGTCATTTTGTCCGTGTAGTGACTCATTTTACGATGATGACTCACTTTTTTTCTTTCTGTGTACTAGTATATTGATATATTATTCACGATCTTAAAATGGTTTGAACACCGATAAAACATACCGGACAATGACGGCTGCTTTCTCGTGGTTCTTTTCCTGTTCCACATAATTCTGAGGTTTGAACAGTGTCAGCGTGGGAGCCTTCACACTGATGTTGTCCTTGCACGATCCACGGTGACTCTTGTAGAAAGCGGGGAAGTTCGTCTACGATTTCAAATACAATAAATCATCCCCAAATCAATGTTAATAATATCTTAAAATGCGCGTCAAAGTTTCAAATATAAGATCAAGAACCAACTGGATTTTATTATTTCAATTCATAAATAGATATATGACATGTATGGTGAAATAAATAGTCATATAGGTGGAGTCGAATTTTTCAATAACGAATTATCCAGTTCTTTTCAAATGAGAAACTATACTGACCCGTGTCCGAATTAAGGAGACAAACCTGGTTGCCCCGCGGACAACCTAGCTGGACATTTTGGTTGTCCGCCAGAATTTGTGGTTGTCCGTAATTTATGTGTTTATTTGGTTTAACTTAGCAATTAGTAATTTACGCCAAATGCGATTATGCGCTGCGACACGTCACAGTTGTAATACTCTAAACAGTTAATTAATACATGGATATGTAACTCATAACTAATAATCACATTCACACCAAGCCGTCCGTTTCGCAGTTTCAACATGTATATATATTTGTATCACACGATGTAAGTCTTAAATAATTTTTGTGTGGGGATTTGCAATCATAATTATGTATTTTATATGTTATCGCTGTTTTATCATGTATTTATATGTATTTTTGATGATAATATTATATGTTTTTATATTGTAAAAAATGCGCAATTTGGCCTTTGGCCACGATGTTATTTTATACTAAATTGAATTGAATTGAATTGAATTGAAAAGTATACATGTTGAGTTGACAATTCAAGTTGGGTTACATACTTATTGCAATTGTTAAGATTCATGAACGTTGAATATCAAATGAGATATCGTCAACATTTACCCGTATTGCCGACGACACAGTTCCGTAGCAGAGCTAAATATTAATATGTTATTAAGAACTGTTGACACATACGTCGCGGGTGTGACTTTTATATTGAAAAATGATGATCACGTCGATGTCTCGATGACTTCTCGTATTTATGAATGATTAATAAGCATGATAAGATATCGAGAAAAAAAAAGAACTTTTGGTCGTGGAACGAATATTTTAATTCGTCGTTTTAGTAGCTTGAGAGCGTAAATAGCCAATCCCACGTTACAAAAGATCGATAAACATTTATGCGATTTACTACATGTAGGCCTACATTGTATTACTGCTGATACAGGCTACGGCTACCGTGCGTACGGTATAAATAGGATACATGTACAAATAAAGGCCAAATTATATCATGAAAATAGGATGAATGTCGATGATTAGATGGATATTTTTTCCGTATGGAGATTTTATTATATTAGTATTTAGCTGTTGTTTTTGTTTCATTCACAGTTCTGTGAAATAAAAACAATCGTAACTTCTAGTAAGATTTTTGGTTGCCCGCCGGACAGAATTTTGGTTGTCCGAGGCTAATTTTGGTAACTTAATGCGAACGCTTATGGAAGCATAAGTGTGTCATTTCCGCCTTAACCACAGATAAGGGACGTAAACTCCAGATAAGGCGGGCCTTATATTAGGTTAACGATCCTTGTCTGGGGTTAAGGCGCCTTATCTATGGATAAGGCGCCTTATCCCTAGTTAACGCTCCTTATCTGGGTTAAGGTGCGTTAACCCCAGACAAGGGACGTAAACCCCGAATAACGCGCCTTATCTATGGATAAGGGGCAGTATCCCTAGTTAACGCTTCTTATCTGTAGTAAGGATCGTTAACCCCAGATAAGGCCTGCCTTATCCTGGGTTTACGTCCCTTATCTAGGGTTAACAACTTAAACCTCAGATAAGGCCCGTTATCCTCAATCATGTTCAAAACTGTTGGGACACTTCCTGCATGTCCTGTGAAAACGATGGTCCCGCCCCTAAACTAAAATGTTGGTCCATATAAAAGCAAAAGGCTGTGATATATATATACGCTCTAACATTGGTTTGGGGGAGGGGCTTTACATAAATTAGTTTGGACTATTATACTTTCAACGGACAGCTTTTTACTCATTTTGGAAGATATTTCATGTGCACGTGTATAGTGTTCCAACAGGTTTTGAACAAGATTGTATGAAAGCATTGAAACTCCAATATAAATTTTCCAAATTATCTCATATTTGGCCGTTTATTTCAGATTACAAATACTGTTAATTAAAACGCCAAAATAATTAAGATCCGTATAAACCGCATGTTAAAGTATACGTAGTATACCCATTCGTAATAATGATAAGGAAAAATGAAATTAACTTTAAAATGAAAGGCTACAAACAATTCCAAAATAAAATACAACAATAAAACAAACGGAAACAAAACCATGAACAAAAAATGTGGGCTATAGTAATGTCTTCAATTAAAAGGGTCATTGTCTGAATTACGCATGGTACTTGTAATAAAGGCTTCTTTATCAGATATATGGATAAAAATACATAATGTCATAAAGTAAACTAATCATTTTGTTATAACAAACTTTTATATGTAATATTAGAATGGGGCTGTATGGCGACGGCCAATAAAGTGGGGGTGGGGGTGTGTGTGTGGGGGGGGGGGGGGGGGGGGGGGAGAGGTGAGTGGCGGTTTATTTCAGATTACAAATACAGTTAATTGAAACATGTTAATTAAAATGCCATGATAATTAAGATCCGTATAAACCACATGTTAAAGTATGTTAAAGTATACGTAGTATACACATTCGTTATAATTATAAGGAAAAATGAAATCAACTTTAAAATGAATGGTTACAAACAATTCCTAAATAAAATACAACAATAAAACAAACGGAAACAAAACCATAAAACCATAAAAGAACCCATTATTAACTGAAAGTTAATAGAGGAGTATATTGTTTTGGGTTTCTTTGGACCGAATATCATTTTCGAATGACTCGAAAACTAATCGACCTAGAATCGGCACACGTGATTTTTTTCTCTACATGCGTTTT
>CM069455.1:58235311-58397212 GCA_035610835.1 Ophiura sarsii | reverse complement strand
CAGAAAACGTTCCTGAAATATGTTGTATAAAGCTTGAATAATAAACATTGAAACCAATTCGCGTGTCAGAATCTGGTTGTCAAGTGTTCGTCCCATTCACCTGAGCACGTACATTATGTAACCTCGTACCGTACGCATAATTTAACCTTGAATATTCGTGAATACGCATGTGTCCAGCATCGTCTGCATCTGCCACTTCTGCGGTAGATTGCAGCACCCTCTGTAGGTTGAAATAACTAATGCTTCGTAGTTGTGCATATTCTTCAGACTCGGACTCGGAGGTGAAGGACTCGGTCTCGGTCTCGGACTCCAGTCAATATTGGCTTATATTGTTTGCAGTAATTAAATACTTATTAATCATCCAATCTTCCACAGTTTAGAAATAATGTCATAAATCGTTTGGAGAGGGACTTTGGATTAGCATTTTGTAGCACTCAGTGGGGTTAGAGTTAAGAATCCGATTACATTGCATCATCATTGGGTTTGCGTAAACAAAACTTTTCCTCTCGTTATTTATACATAGCTTCATGAACAAGGCCGCCCGTTTCACACAAAACATCCCATGCATAAATTATGCAGTATGGACCTGTGGAGCAAGGCCGATAGCAACAAAACTAGAGAATTTGCAGCTACAAATGGCAAGATATATCTTGAAGGCACCCCGTAACACTCCGGGCGTAGCCCTCTATGGCGACTTGGGGTGGAACCCCATCGCCTCCCTTCAAGATTTTTCAAGAAAGGGTCCAGATCCAAACCTGGCAACTACCGCCCAATCAGCCTAACCTCAGTCATTGGAAGACTCTTGAGAGTATCATAAAGACTAACATCACAGACCACCTCGACAACAATAACCTTATTGCAGATACTCGGATTCAGGAAAGGGAAATCATGTACAACCAATCTCCTTGACCACCTTGAAGGACTGACCAAGCAGGTTGACGAGGGAACACCAGTGGATGTGGTCTACTTGGACCTGGCGAAAGCGTTCGACAAAGTACCGCACCAGAGACTACTCGCCAAAATAAGAGCCCACGGAATAGATGGAGAGGTTGCCAGATGGATTGAAGCATGGCTGAAAGACCGCAAACATCTCTCCTGATACATCTCTCGTACCCAGACAGGATTTCCAGACTGAATTTAACAACTCTAGAGGACAGAAGGAGAAGAGGCGACCTAATCGAGACCTACAGAATCATGCATCAAATTGACAAAATAGACCCAGACAGCATTTTCCAAAGATCACATCATGACAAAACAAGAGGACACTAAATGAAACTTTTCAAGGGCCAACCTCGACATCAGGAAGCACTTCTTCAGCAACAGAGTGGTGGACGACTGGAACAATCTCCCTGAGAGCGCTGTTACGGCACCAACACTCCTCTGCTTCAAAAAACAACTAGCAACAATAATGGGGTTATAATGGGCTAAAAAGCCCGCCCAACCCTTGCCACACAACTTCGGCAACAACGAAGATGGTGTGGCGCTTCAAGGTATGTTTAAGGTATGTAAAGTATCTTGCACGGCTATCCAATCTTAGAGATGCACCGTTGGCCAAAACTTATGTTAAACGCTCTAATGAATCTAAACTGCGACATGGACCAAATCAGGTACAAATGGTTGTTGTCGATTAGAGATACGCTTAAAAGGTGCGACATGGAATACATTATTAATGACGCCCCCACAAGTCCACGCTGGGTTAACACATTTAAACGCATTAATAAGATTGTTTGTCATAATGTATGAAGTAACACTGTTAGGGAAAAATCTTCTCTTAAAGGCTATTTGCAGTTTAAAAAACCCGTTCAATTGGAAGACTATCATTTAGACAAAACTGATTTCTTTGGTTGTAGTCTAAAATTCAAAGCGCGATCAAACACGCATTCGTTGGAACATAGAACACGCAAATGGTCTTCAAATAATAAGGATGGTAAATGTATGCTTTGTAACGATGATTCAGTGGAAGACTTAATACACTTCTTATTTACATGTAGATCACCGAATGAGATAAGGGTCGAGGAATATCTCAAACTCGAAAATAACCTATGCAACAATGGTTTTAGTGATGTTTGGCTGGAATTTATTATCAGTAATTTGGACTCAAAATTGTATATAATGCTCGGTTGTCCAATCAATATCACCACGCCTTACATGCACACTAAAGACACCCGTTCTGCATAATGTTATCCTTGACCAATTCTGCAAATCATACCTCAAACGTGCGTGTGCTGTTAGATGTAATATAATCATGAACTCAAAGTGAGTCTTTTTATTGAGACTATTGTATACGTGACTATATATAATAATTATTAACACAATAATGTTCTTTCGTTTTGTCAATTATTGTATGTATACATTATGAATGCACCGTCGGGTAGACGAGTGCCACTGTTGTAAAAGTGTATGTTCAAATAAATAAATAAATAAATATGCATAAACTATGCAAATGCGCTTATCTTCCACCAATTATCAATCATCACAATGGTAAATCAGTCAAGCAGCTGACTTGCGGCCTTCCTATCTGTTATTGCATTGTGTAGTAATAATAATGTTCATCAAATCCTATTACAATATTATAACCGCAATATAACGATGCTATTCATATACCGAGCAAAAAAGCATAGGGAGTAAGGGCAAAACACTGTCATAGGTCTACACATTGAACGCCCAAGAGAATCACTGTTCTGTATACATTATTGCATTTCAGCAGGCTCATTCATAACCAACTGTTTTGGCGCAAGGTAAGTCTATTTCCACATTAAGAGTTTCAAACAGGTACATTAGTGCAAGCCATAGGCGCGATTAAATAACGGAAGATCATTCATCAAGCAAAATCATAACAATTTTCGACCCGTAAAGCTATTGCCATGGCAATTGCCTGTATTAAAGATGTAAAACACCTATTTTGCCAGGTGTTGCCAGTTTTACTTTTGTTTGTTTGTTATGTTTATACATGTATGTTAGTTTTGTTTCATTTTCTTTCAATCAATTTCATACTTTTGTTCTTACAGTTGGCCTATATTATAATACTTTCAGAGCAGTCTCGAATTGCTTTCTATATTATATGTTGTCGTGTGATCAGAATTATGTTTCATCCTTAATACTGATTGACCTTTTCATTATGCAAGAAAGGAACATGCCCTATACATTTAGCATAATCCGCCTTCTTAACATATAACGACATTCATTACATTGTGTTGTTTTATTTTTCAGATGTCGACAATGCACATGTTGACGCCTTGTATTGTAGTTGTCGTGCTGTTTCATTTGACTGTGATGTCATCTTGCGTAGGTATTTAGTAGTCTTGCCTAGGTATAATAATAATAATAATAATAATAATAATAATAATAATAATAATAATAATAATAATAATAATAATAATAATAATAATAATAATAATAATAATAATAATAATAATAATAATAATAATAATAATAACGCATTTATAATAGACAACCTATTCCGAGGCACAAACATCAAAACAAATAAAAACAAACAGTTAAAATATAAAAACAGTTACATGGTGAAGCTCCCCCCCCCCCCCCCCCCCCCCCCCCCCCCCCCCCTCCATCAATGTTGGAGGGTGGACTGCCACGGCTTTTGATAGCATGACTCGGATCAACAACTTTGCCTCGGAGGAGAGTGGGCCGCTTTTTTTCCTTAATTCGGACAAAGTATGCCAGCATTGTTCCTATGATTGCAGGATATCATGGGTAAAATCTGCGAATTTCGATTACGCAAAATAGTTTACCTATATAGCTGAATTGGTACGAGTGACTGCAATGAGATTGTGTAATGATGGTGGAATACAAAACTCTGCGTCACTTGAACTGGAATGCGCCTTAAAAGGCACATAAACCCTTCCCCCCACCCCAAACACATCTCACACACCCGCGTAATCACCAACCTCGCCCACACCGGGAAAGTCTCTATAACAGTCGCTCGTTAAAGTTACCAGTTATCAATATGTTGCCGAGGATGAACATATATTCACTGTTTTACGCAAGTAGATAATTGCGCGATGGTAGCCTGCGGATAAAAACAAAGTGTAGAATATATTCATATTTCAAAATGGTACACATGTACATTTTTTTTTAAATTTTGAATCATCGAAATTCGTATTATGCGACGGGTGCGTGAACGGAACAGCGTGTAGCTCAAAGACGCAGAAAATGCGAAAATGCGCCGTACTTTTAAAATTGACCGATCATACCCTTTTGCGAGATATTTTAAGGTGCGATAATCAGTTGATATTTGATATTCATTCATGAATGGCAGTCCAGCTAGAAGGATGCGTATGTTGTTGAATTCAGCGCGTGATGCGCGTTACGCGGATGACGTTGATACTGCTCCCACTTTTACTATAAAGAACGACAACTATTGCTAATTAATTTTATAATTTCCCTAAGTCAATTATATCATATGTGTTGACCTTATTATTACGATATTAGAGCAGTTTGGCGATGTCACATGTGGGATCAGACCAGGTTATCGGCCATGGACACGCATATTCAATGGAAGAGACGCTGCACTCGGAGCTTGGCCATGGTCTGGACTATTACGCGAAAATGGTGGTGGATTCACTGATACGTGTTCAATGACTCTGATAAGTAGAGAATGGGCCGTAACTGCAGGTCATTGTATCGGATACGTCGTGTTTTATATTCAAATTATATATAGATGTGCTAGCTCTAACATTTTAGCAAATTTGATTATGTTGTTTGCTGTGATTTGTATATACATGTGCCCTAAAATCATATGCTGGCATATCACAGAACAGGGAACAATTCATAGGCGTGTACAAGATGGGGTTGACCCGGGGCTTATGTCTGTATTATATAATTCATAAAGGATTCAACAAAAGAAAGTATACCACTTTGTTTATGTCATTTTGAGTAACAGTCTAGATAGGCTTTAGAGGAGCGGCGCGTTTTGCAGCGTGGAGTACTGTGAGGTTTCATTTTTTTAAATAAAATGGTCCAGTAAAAGGTGCGAATTAGTTCCAATGTTTCATTTTTCAAGCTTTAACAAGATGAAATATGAATATTTTTTAAATATTGAAACTAATTCTCGCGTAGCGCAAAAAATGGCTATTGCCTAACACTGAAAAGGTCCAGAAAAACATTCCTGAAGCTATCTGGTTAAGTATGAATAATAAAACATTCAAACTAATTCCCAAATTGACTATTTGAACGCTAAAATGTCCAGAAAAACGTTCCTGAATCCATCGTTAAGCTTGAATAATAACAACTTTAAAAATTCGCGCAAAGCTCGAAAAAATTGATTATGTTAACACTAAAATGCTCGAGAAAAAGGTTCCTGTAGCCATCTTGTTTTAAGCTTGAATAATTTAACATGGACACTAACTCGCGTGAACTAAAATGGTCCATAAAAGGTTCCTGTAGCCATTTTGTTATAACTTGAATAATGAAACATTGAATTTAAGGGGGCTGTGCACCTTCGGTATAGCCTCCGTAAAACTGCCGTAACTTTTTCATTATTCATTTAATCTATATGAAAGTATACATTTTTTGGCAGGAAAGGGTTCGATGAATCCAACCAGGATCATGAAATTGACGATTTTGGAAAAAAATATTAAAACCACGTTTTTTGACCCATTTTAGGTTCTGCAAAGATAACTCAAAATATATTTTGTCACATTTGGTCATACTAGTTTTATTACACAACCTATGCGTGTTACTCGTCACTGTGGGATAATTGTATGAAACATAAATTGTAAGCGAGGTTATTTTTCTTTCGCGCAAATATCTGGCCGATACCGCTCGTTTTTATCAGGACTGTCGTTTTGGCTCGCCGGCTGCGGCCGGCTCGCCAAAACTCCCTGGTCAGTAAATGTGAGCGGTTACTGGATGTGTAGTCGAGTTGCAGAGGCCGATATTTGGCCTTAACCGTGACATGGCTTACATCTGCGATTTTATTGCTTTATATGTTAGCCTAGAGTATGTAGATCAAAATTCCGCCGGGTGCCAAAATTCTACACTTGGGCAAAAAATATTATGACCTCATTTGACCTTTCAGACTTTTAACAATTGTTTGAAATTAAGTTTGCTTTGCGAATATGTACAAACATATCATGTATGGTATCAAATTAAAGCTGATAACCCATATAACACGTTGGTATAGGCTCCATGCCAACTCTACGTAGCAGTAATCCATTAAAGGTCATTAAAGGTCATATCAAGTATTTGACCATGTACTTTTATACAACCAATTGAAATAGCGTGTATGAAGTAGTTCCAATCTAAAATATGCTTCCATCTTATGTTTTCCAATACTTTATAGTGTCTA
Organism: Ophiura sarsii; assembly: GCA_035610835.1. NCBI lineage: Eukaryota > Metazoa > Echinodermata > Ophiuroidea > Amphilepidida > Ophiuridae > Ophiura > Ophiura sarsii. The sequence goes on along the minus strand of CM069455.1, from coordinate 58,390,905 downwards.
GATTACAAAACCAATGGGTGCCTAAACTCAATATTTGCATAAATTCCGTGACGCCTTATTTCTCTCAAATGCTTTTCAATTCAGGAAATTCACGTGTGTAATGCATTTTGACAAACTATAGCATGAGTGATGTCAAATTGCATGTCATATCTAATAAAATACATATTAATGTACATCATGTGCATGTATACATATGGATATATTGTTATTCAACAGACGACCTTTAATTTAAAGGTGAAGCTCACTTAAGCCAATTTCAAACCCATTACTCCTCGTCATTATTCTCTCCATCTTTGTCATCCATATCAGCGTTGGAAGTATTGTGATGCAATGTATTGATATTCATGCATTTCTCGTCAGCCTTGCAATGACAATAGGTGGTACAAGAGAGTGAAGCTAACCTACAGCTGCAGTTCCCTCTTGAACACGGTGCATCCGATTTGCAGCCACAGGCAACTAGTTTCAATATGCTAGGTGGTGCGACGGAGCTTTGGCAATAATCAGGGACTGGGATACCATTTTCCATTTTCCAACCAAACTTGGATACATCCATCAATGGTGGTTCAGTGCGATCCGCCGCTCTCCATACCATAACTTGGTGACGGGCGCGTTTAACATGTTGTCTGGCTGCTTTGTCGGTCGGTGGTAGAGATTTGATTTTTGGTGTGTCAACTTTATTGCTGAAAAGCTCGAATCGCAAACTGTTGAGATTGGATGGTATATTACCACCATACAACCGGATTATAAACGCCAGACCAGCTTTTAACCATATATCCTCAGATGATTCTGGATCTGAAAAAGCAGAGATGTCGCAGTCTGGCTTTATCAGTAGATTTATGGCAGATACTTTGCCCTTGCGAATGGGTAAGACACCGTATCGCAACCGGAAAGTGCATTGGGCTGCCAGCAGATTTGTACACTTAACTCCTAACTTCAAGGAAGATGCATTATTGATGTCTATTGTCTGACCACTATACATCTTCATAGATATCTGTACAGGTGGCAAGTGGATCCAGCAGAAGAAAACAAGAAGAACAAAGATGTCTGTATCGTCTGCTAACACTTGGATGTGACTTTTCTCCGGAAAGAGTTCAAGAAGATGACTTATTATCTGAACATCTGCTTCCTCATGATGGTATGTTGAGTCTTCTCGAATCAGTCGCAGATGGTCATTGCAGCTGTCAGTGTCACAGAGAAACTTGATGAATGCCTTCTTGTTCTTGCTACTTTTCATCATATCATCTTTTACTGGAAGAAGTGTATTACCTGTAAGCACATACTCTCGAGGCTTGTTTCCATTGCTCGTCTTTGGCGTTCATGTGACTTGGCGTCTTGGGTCGGATCGCACCGACCCACCATTGTTGGATGTATCCAAGTTTGGTTGGAGAATGGAAAATGGTATCCCAGTCCCTGATTATGGCCAAAGCTCCGTCGCACCACCTAGCATATTGAAACTAGTTGCCTGTGGCTGCAAATCGGATGCACCGTGTTCAAGAGGGAACTGCAGCTGTAGGTTAGCTTCACTCTCTTGTACCACCTATTGTCATTGCAAGGCTGACGAGAAATGCATGAATATCAATACATTGCATCACAATACTTCCAACGCTGATATGGATGACAAAGAGGGGGAGAATAATGACGAGGAGTAATTTGAAATTGGCTTAAATGAGCTTCACCTTTAAATTAAAGGTCGTCTGTTGAATAACAATATATCCATATGTATACATGATGTACATTAATATGTATTTTGTTAGATATTATATGCAATTTGACATTACTCATGCTATAGTTTGTCAAAATGCATTACACACGTGAATTTCCTGAATTGAAAAGCATTTGAGAGAAATAAGGCGTCACGGAATTTATGCAAATATTGAATTTAGGCACCCATTGGTTTTGTAATCTAAACACTATAAAGTATTAGAAACCATAAGATGGAAGCATATTTTAGATTGGAACTACTTCATTCACGCTATTTCAATTGGTTGTATAAAAGTACATGGTCAAATACTTTATATGACCTTTAATGACCTTTAATGGATTACTGCTACGTATATTTGGCATGGAGCCTATACCAACGTGTTATATGGGTTATCAGCTTTAATTTGATACCATACATGATATGTTTATGCATAATAATGATAAACACTTACATTTCAAACAATTGGAAAAAGCAGAAAGGTCAAATGAGGTCATAATTCTTTTTGCCCAAAAGTAGAATTTTGGCACCCGGCGGATTTGTAATCTACATCCTCTAAGCTAACATATAATGCAATAAAATCGCAGATGTAAGTCATGTCACGTTTAAGGTTGCCTGCAACTCGACTAGTGAGCAGGATCTATGATTTGAACGATAGAGAGGGGGTACGGTCAGTGGATACTATTTGATCAGTGGAATTATGAAATTATGGTGGAGTTCATCCGCGCCGTGGTGATATGGTCAGTGTATTAAAATAAAATCGACAGTCCTGAAATCAGGACTAACTGCGGCTATACGAGCATTTTTGAATCGACGTTTTCTTGTACAAAGAGGGCTGATTTTTCTTAATCCTTATAGGTGTAAGTTCATACATTTTATACAATTATAAAAATATATAAAAATATATACTAATCCCAGTTTTTTTCATCATAATTGAGGGCGCAGCCTCCAATACATCTCTTAGTGCCCTTTAATAAAGGTGTCTAGTGGTAAAACTGTATTTTGCCTTTGGTTATGCACTTTGTATTTTAAAGGAAATCCGTCGTGCCATGGAACTTTAGCGCTGTAGCATTATTATTATATACAGACCACTTCTAGGTTAAAGTTTTTAAAAGTACCGCGTAAAGACAAAATCGGCTTTAGAAAGAAAAACAGTCACATGGACGTCGCCATATTGATCATATTGATGACTAAACAGTTGCGAGATGTCCGCATCTCTGTTTCATGTAGGCCTTATTATGTATTGATATTATTGATTTATGCATTGAACTCATGGATACCGTACGCGACCTGTTGCTGATGAGGCAGATTAAGTGACGATCGTCACTAAAATCCCAACAGCACTTTCGACACGAGACAACCAGGCGCGAATTTCAAATAATCACCGGTTGGGGATGTGCAGTTTAAATTTGTTTACTTGAACATAATTATAGTATGTATTATCTGGAATAGCCCAATGAATCGAAGTAGACGTAATTTACACGATACAGGTAGTTTAAGAAGTGAAGGGAGTATAAGGCAAAAAAGAAAGAAAAAGAGTTGTGTTGCCCTCATCCGGCCGGGTCAAAATGACGACAAATGTGGGCCGGGTTTTTGTTTTTTTTAACGATTTGTTTTTGTTTTTTGTATGGATCCACAAAGTATCACACCATACATAAATTGCATGCACGAACGTTCTCCTCTCGTTATTTATATAGCTTCATGAACCAGGCCGTCCCGTCTGAGATCATTTACCGTAAACAACATTTTGATACCTTGACGGAATAAGCGTATAGTATACATGATAAGACTGATAATACATGTATGCAGTGCTTGGCCAAATGTTGTTTACGGTTAATAAATTCGCGTCCCGTTTCACATAAACCAGGGAGGTGTTAACACCTCCCTGCATAAACTATCCCATGCTTAAACTAGGCATAAATATAGATTTATGCGGTTGAGTACCAATGCGAATTAGAATAAATCTAATTTAAGTTTGGTTCGATAATGTGTGTTTATTGGTCCGAGACTTGGTGAATTGATAATTTCAATAGGCGTAAATCCGATTAAATCGACATTTATCTAAGTTGTATTGAGAAGCATCGATTGCGCTGCAACTAGCGTATCAAATGCCATTTAATGTGTATAGTGTTTGTTTGAAGGAACATTGTTTGAATGTAAATTTAGTTCAAAACTTAACTGTGCAAATGCGCTTATCCTCCACCAATTATCAATCATCACAATGGTAAATCAATCAAGCAGTGTAAAGCTGACTCGCGGCTGACTCTGTTGCATTGTAGTATAATATTCATCAAATCCAAATACGATATAACCACACTATAACGATGATATTCATATACCGAGCACATCAACAGCATAAGGACTTGTGGTAGGAAACTGTCACAGATCTACACATTGGATGCCCAACCTATGTCCAAAAGAATCGCTGTTCTGTATACATAATTGCATTTCAGCAGGCTCATTACCAACTGTTTTGGCGCAAGGTAAGTCTATGTCCACATTAAAAGTTTCAAACATGTACATTAGTGCGAGCCATAGGCCCGATTGAGTAACGGAAGATCATTCATCAAGCAAAATCATAACAATGTTCGACCCGTAAGTTATAGCTATGGTAATTGCCTGTAAAATGTATGAATTACCTCTTTGAATAGATACCTTATATATTTTTATCTACAATCTTGGAAAAAAGTCCTTGGAACGCGAACGCTGAGCTGAGCACACATGCTGGGTATTGTGTGCATGTATTGATACTGAGTGTCTTCTGTTATAAACGGAAATTGTTCAAATGAGATTTTTACTTCCCCACCCCCCATCGATCAATGTTGGGACACTCTGGCAAGCTGCAGGAGCCACTGGCCTTGGTCAACATTGTACGGGGGAGTGGGGGTGACACTTGTCCGTTAATCACACGCAAGTGTTCCAAGACTTTTTTCCAGGATTGTATAAGAGGAATGCAAAATATTTGATCTAAATTTGGTTTTTCTGTCATAAATCAAAAACCGAATGTCGTATGAATCTCATATTACACACGATTTGAGTAAACAATAGGGGCATCACAAATATAATAAAAATGATTACAGGGAATTAATTTTATTTAGGGAGTGGTCACTGAAAACAATTATGTATGTCATATTTAACTACAATTTGACCCGTTTCTTGATCCCGCGCGTAATAATCTGATGTTTATAAATCAATAAATCAAAAGTATAAAGTTCTTGCTGAGAAATTAACATGTTTATACTTTTAATAATGTTATCACACTGCCTATTTGTTTGTTATTTGAAATATGAAACTATACATTTACACTTTCCACGCGACAGGTGTCTGCAGACGACAATCCAAAATTGCACAAAATGTTTCAAAAACGTCAAAATTATTGAATGTCATTTTACAAATATTTGGAATCACCTTATGAAATGCATTCAAATAAGTACAAACGTGCCTATTATTAGTTCAGTTATCCTTGAGATAGACATAAAAGTTAGACAAATCTGTTTTGTACCGTGGTTAAACCAATAGCCGCGTTGAAAGTGTTAACATTTGCCGAGCAGTAAACGTTTATTTGCAATACTATTCCTATCTATTGAAGATAGCTCATAACAGGAAAAAAGGAAAAAAGCCACGCCATGAAAGCGACTCGAACCAACGCCAAGCAGGCTATGAACAGATAAAGGGTGCCAACGAGCGCTCCTATCCACTCGGCCAAGCGGTCAGTGCTTACACAAGCGTGGATTTGTTTTATTATACATGTTATAGTAATGCATTATTGCAAAGTGTCACACACTTTACAACAGTTTACCATCAGTTGGGACATTTTGCTTAAAATAGGCAATTAAACGTTTTTTTCATACTGCCTTTGAGTTATCAAGATATGCATATGTGTTAGCTATACCAATCATGCATGTTGTAACTCCGAAATATAAGCCGCATTGGTCACATCTACGCATTTTGATAACAGTTTACCATTTAAAATGAAAACAAAATATGTATAATAATATTATACTATAGAAACGACGGTAAAGTGTTCAATGAACACGCGTTTCAAGGCAACACTTTACCATACACTTTACCAAACACTTTACCATTACGGTCCCAACTCGTCTGATGATTTCTTTGTGAATAAAGCTAAATTCATTTATCGCAGCGCTATTTTAATCAATAAACACAATAAAATATACTACTTAAATGGTTTATTTATGTATTCACGTATATTATATATTACTTAAATGGTTTATGTATTCACTTATTTAGTTGTTTGGGTTGTTTTTGAGGATGAGATTGAACTGAAGGCCTACATGTATAGATAATATTATCGTCGTGCTTACTCATCTGACTCATTAGCTCAGTTGACTAGAGCGCTTGTCTATAACCATCCAGAGGTCCCAGGTTCAAATCCTGGATGTGCAATTTCTTTTACTGACTATCATTTATAATTTGTGGAGTAAGAAAAAACATTTACTCATCATCCAACCATGTCCAACTATTGTTTTTCCAATTATTTTCAAATATTTCCAAAAAATAAATGCCGACAGTTTTGAAAAAAATGTGTAAGAAAAAAGAGTAATATTTGAAAAATCCATAAAATAAGGGTTTGTGAATAACGTGTCGGGAAAAAATACCAGCAATTTCAAAATGTTCAAAATAAATTCCAAAAACTGTAGGCAAAAACACCCTTTGACAATTTGAGCCAAAAAATGTTGGTTAATATTAATATGTGGAAATGTAGAACTAAATCCAAATGTAGTTTTTCAAAAATTCTTTTGAATAAAAACAGCCCAAAAAGTGTACGTATAGGCCTATGAACATTCGAGCAGAAAAAAAAGTGTTTTGAAAAAAGGTGTTTTTCTTGCATTTTTTCTTGGTGATTATTGGGCCGGGGGATTCATCGTCCCTTTGCAACACAAGTGATGCAAAACAACGACCGCAAATAAAAAAATACATAATAACAGATGGGCATATGAATAATGAGCATCTATTATTATATTACAACCCGTTAATGCAATACGAAAGATAGCTGTCGAATCTGTCAAACAGAAGTTACTGCTATCTACTGAAGATAGTTATTTACAAGTAGGCCTAAGTTGTTTTACAATTATTTGTGTTACTTTCAACCCTATATATAGATTCCGTTACTTTTAGATACTCTTTTGCATATCTAACAATACATGAATAACTCTCGTAGGAGTATCTGAAAACGCCACATTATGCATTGCAATAATGGCCAATTATTATACATCTTCGAAATGCATTAGTTAGTATAGGGAATTGGTTTCACTGAACGTTCCCGTATTAAATGAATGTCTTTATTAAAAATACTGGGGATGCCAAGCCTATGGTCCCCTGCCAAATACTGTGCAATTTGAGATACATGTGACATTTAGTTTTTGAGATGTGATAGAAAAACCAAATTTAGATGATTTTTTTTGCAATCTGCGTATACAATCTTGGAAAAAAGTCCTTGGAACGCGAACGCTGAGCTGAGCACACATGCTGGGTATTGTGTGCATGTATTGATACTTAGTGTCTTCTGTTATAAACGGAAATTGTTCAAATGAGATTTTTACTTCCCCACCCCCCATCGATCAATGTTGGGACACTCTGGCAAGCTGCAGGAGCCACTGGCCTTGGTCAACATTGTACGGGGGAGTGGGGGTGACACTTGTCCGTTAATCACACGCAAGTGTTCCAAGACTTTTTTCCAGGATTGTAGGTATCTTTTTCTTGAACAGATTGGCAATTCTTGAACAGATTGGCAATTGCTCGTAGGAAAGCAATAGCGGATCGATCATACTAGTAATTTATTTTACTTGTAGGCTGACCTCAGACCGAACTTCAGGTCCTCAATTGGCTGGCTCCATTGTTATCTACCGAGCGTGACAATTCACCTGCATACATTGTTGTGACTGGCGACGTGCGATTACCGTAGTGTAAGTCCCCGGAATCTTAAAATATCCGCGATCGTGTGAATATACCGACGACGCGACATAGCGATGCATGTTTGAGGGCAGTGTTCAAGTCAGCCTCTTTTTTGCAATTGCCGTTTCATCGTGTCATTTTAGTCGCGTTCTCTACCGTGGACTGTGGTTTCAGACGGACACGACGCACGTTTACCAATATATTGGAAACAGCGTGTCTCAGTGTTTTACGTAACAAATCTGCATTGAGGCTACACAGGATGCACACTATGTATTTCCCATTCAACTGCTTATATTTTTCAAACCATACATCACAATTGAGTATAATTATTTAGTCTCATTTGGAAGATAATTTATTGCTTTAATAGTATCTATAAGAAAAATGTATAAATCAAGTTGAGATTAATTACTATAACTCGTTAATTACAATTAGTCAGCGTGGAGGCGGGTGAGGATACATGCGGGTCAGGATGCATGCTATATATTTCCAATGGGATGGGCAAAATAAATGATTAAACCTGGCCTTGTGTATATTAGTTCATCAATAAACAGACTAGAAACACTAGCTCTGGATCAAACACAATCCACTGAGGAAGACAACCGATGTGTTGTTGAAACCCGTATGGAAAATTAAATAATTTTCCTAATTGGAATTTTCTAACGAAAATAGTTATCATGTTCTTCTGAATTTCTGCTGAAACTATTCCATGTATCTATGTATGTTGTCGTGCGATCAGGATTATGTTTCATCCTTTATACTGATTGACCTTTTCACTCTGCAAGAAATGAAAATGGCCTATACATTACACAAAATCCGTCTTCTGAACCTATAACAACATTCATTACACCTTTTTTATTTTTCAGATGTCGACAATGCACATTTTGACGCGATCTTGTATTGTAGTTGTCATGCTGTTTCATTTGACTGTGATGTCATCTTGCCTAGGTATAGTAGAGTGGTAAAAATAAGATAGTTTGTTCGACGCGGATCTATAAACATTTACATGTAGGGCACATCTTACGAATATATTAAGGGATAGGATGGCCGGAATTCGAAATTTAGTTGCATTACAGTGGAAAACTGCAAAGTGTTAGCTTTAAAATGCTTTTTATTTGAGTCAGATCGGGCATTCAGTTCTGATGTTATGGTAAATTTAAAATCGGAGGCATTTTGTACTCGTTTGTGTGTAGAAAACGCTCATCCTGTATGTTTTTTAGCAAATTCACTTACAATTATATATAAATTAAACAATTGTAATTTTCTATAATTTTTTTGGTAATAATATTAAATTAATTCATTGCACATAATTATTTATCACATTTTTAAGTCAACGCCATTTATTATGTATTTCTTTATTTTTCACACCCGGCTATATTTAAGCTCCTTATCTTAAAAATCGCTATAACAATCCTAATTTACATGCGATTTTCACCAAAATGGGTTCAAAATGTGTCTAAATTCAAGCGTTTCAATATATGAACAATTATTCTCATCTCAAATGTCAATGTATATTTGTGTAAGCAATTTTAATATTGATGTATACGTTTCGCTTGATATCTCAAAACAAGGAAACGCGCCATCGTGCGAAACCGTAACAAACGTAACTCAAAAACAAAAAGTCGTGTGACCATGAAAATTGTCACAGATGTTAAGCATACAGAGGCCTACAAAAGGGATTTTTAAAAACGACCTTGCGTTTTTAAATGACGCTGCGAAATACCCTGGTTGGCAACCGCAAAAAAAACAAACCCGCTTCATGATTTTGTGCGTATTGTCCATACGCACCCATCCCCCAAATATGGTAATTATGCGGCATTTCGTTAGTGAGTTTTGTACGTTACGCTGTTTAGCAAATCAGAGGCCCTGCTTGGTTAACATGGCAACCCGACCGGAAAAAACATGTTTTTTTAAAACTTGGGATCATGCTCGACATTTTGGTATATAACATGTCTTAGTTGAAGTCTGGGAAAATGAAGAAAAAAATGTGGTCATTTCAACGTATACCCCCCCCCCCCCCCCCCCCCGCCCCCTTTACATGATATTCATAAAGGGCATCGACAGATACTCTGTGGCGAGATCATTCAATATGTACACGTAATACTATTCTCTATTTGGCTTCCCCTGGACAGTGACGTAACCCTGGACGTACATATTTTACACTAGCCAATGTATTTTCCATCTTTCAACGCTTGTGTGTATCATGTTAATAGCGTCTGAGTATACGCCATCGCCTCGAGTAGGCGCGGGCGTTATGTGCTTCGATTTGTAGAATAAATCACTGTCTCGTGATGGCCAAATAAACTATAACAACCATCTGAAATCACAAAGCTTTATTCTATTCGTCATTCGTACACATTTCATGACTTCGGTATTTTTACTCATCTTTGTTATTTGTTCTGGATCAAGAACAAAATATAAAATTCTTCTAATTACCAACGATTGCTTCTACCAAATTCGCATTGCACTTTTAGCATCATACAAATTGAAAATCACGTATGATTTAAGTCATGAGCTTCCCAATGCAATTGGCAGTGACTTGATATATTTGGTCAAACTATGGTCAACCATGCTTGAGTTACACTTACAACAAGAGGCGCTTCATTCTTGACACAATGAATTAAATCCAAAAATAATTCCACTATCTCCTAATTGATGACTGGTAATTGTATAAATAAAATAAATAAATCACACTTCTCTTCAATGTTGTAACATGAATGTTTCACACCAACGCCTCTAGTTTCGCAAGTGTTTCGCATACATTGAGGAATTAAGCAAGCGTTGACTGGCTGAATCAAGTCATAAAGGCCTTTTCTACCGTCTGGCAAAAAAATGTCTCTGGTATTAAGATTTCTCCCTCTACGGCCATGAATAAAGATTTAGTTCCCCGATAATTGGCAACTGTTATTGCACAATCGAATCAAAACGCATAACTAAAAACATGGCTATATATGAGCGATTTATACATGACTATATGATATCTGAGTGATAATAATAATTTACAGTGGAATTTGATAACAAATATCTCCCGGTGACATGTCTATAGTCCGACGGTTCTTTAGTCCGAAGGTTCTATAGTCCGAAGGGTTCTATAATCCGAAAAAAATAAGGTTCTATAGTCCGAAGGTTCTATAGTCCGAAAAATAATTAAGGTTCGATAATCCGAAAGGTTCTATAATAAGAAAATGAAACGGGTTCTCTAATCCGAACATGAAAAACGATTCTTTAGTCCGAATACTTTGTACGTGTTCTATAATCCGATTTTTGAAAAAGGTTCTTTAATCCGAACATTAAAACAGGTTCTCTAGTCCGAATATGAATTAAGGTTCTTTAATCCGATTCATAAAAAAGGGTTCTTTAGTCCGAATCTTAAAATGGGTTCTATAGTCCGAATCATATAGCGTGTTCTTTAGTCCGAATGGGTCAAAAGGTTCTCTAATCCGATTTTTTTTTTTTTTGGAGTAGGGGAATATGGGGCAACTGGACCGTGGGGCAAGTGGTCCGAAATGAAGGATTTTGTAATTGTATGGGCATACTGCTTTCTTTTGAACAATACGACTTTTGTTGATACTTGACATATATCTTTACCTTCTACAATCCAAAACATTTGGAACTTTAGGATATTTACACATGTGTGATTTTTCTTTATATTTTTGAAGCTAACTCCTTGAGTGATTGATTGAAAATTCACAGATAGTATGGGCGATATATGAAGATGGGTTTAGATCATGTTTAATGTACTTTATATGATTGACAGAAATGCAACAGTAAATATATACATGCAGTACAGTCGTCTTAAGATACTAGGTGCATATTGCATTTGATGGGTGCTATATTGTGTGCTTAGGGACTTTCCGAAATATGATTAAAACCATAGGTTGTGGTTGAAATGACCGTAAAATGGCGCATATTGCTAATTTGGGACATTGGTTGTTTGGATTTCCGATCAATATTATCATTTAAAGAATGCTTCAACTTAAATCATTATCACGGGTATTCATTTGGTAGAGTTATTAGTTCATGAATTTGCAAATAACAAAGTACACCATTTCTTACTTATCTAAAGACACTCGTCTACTTGTAGGACCCGAACGCCGTAATATTTGCGAATTCAAAGATACTCACTGGCTACAGAAATCGGTGTAATGGCTAAAACAAAAATGCAGTTTTGCCTTTTTTCTGAAATGTATTGGAGTTATTGATTATTATGACAAATGGTGGTATGTTTTAAAACATTTTGGCATAAAATGTATTACGTCACAGGCGTGTTTTAATAACGTTTCATCTCGACAAAGTGCTACGTCATTTGTTGGGGTAAGTGGTCCGAAGGGGTGTGGGGCAACTGGACCGCATGCAAAAACGTAATCAAAATTGTAAAATTCATTTTGAAAATGAGTTGTTAGTGTCAATAAAACATGACTCGGTATTGAAATGTGAATAGAATATGAAAGAATTCACATTCTTTCAAGTTCTTAGACATTTTGGGGCATTTCGGGTCTAATACCACTATTTCTGATATTGACGGATTACAATATGACATGAAATTGCTTTAGAATGGTTTAAAACCTCGTTATTATGAATTACATCTTTATTATATTTTGAATGGTGTCTGTAAAGGTATTTGCTATGACGAATTATCATTATTTATGTATTTTATCCACTGCTTTTTGTGTCTATCAACGTTGGGTCATCATTGTCATATTGACTAACTTCCCCTGTAACATGAAAAGCTGGCTAACATTAACGAGAGGGGTATATAGACAAATGTATGGGGCGTCTGAATATCACAACCATGTAACCATTTAACTAGGTTCATACCGTTTTATCTATAATAAACGTGCAGTCGTAAATTGCGCTTGCTTTGTACACCATTAGTATTACTGCTAATTACACGTTAACCGCGAAAACTGTATAACACATTGGATTGATGAGACATATATCATTTTTACACGTTAAATAATATGGAAATGAGTTTGTAAAGAAAATACTGCTTAGTTACCGTGTTGTCAATCAATGATTTCTGTGTATTCTAACCGTTGGAACATATAGGACCAGTTGCCCCAACGATGGGGTAACTGGACCGTGCCAAGTAAAGTTTTTAGTTAGTGGTAATTGGCCTTTTTTTTGGATATTTTTTAACATTGATTATATGTTATATGTAAACAGTTACATGGGTGATATTTTCATAACAATTCAATAAATATTTACACGAGCTTTAAGCTTTTATATCATGAAATATGCTTAACTGGTCCAGTTGCCCCATCCTCCCCTAATTCGGTTATACCCTTCACAGGGGTATTCATAGTGCGTGCTTTTTAAGAACTACGCATACAACAGATGTTGGTGTGAAGGGTATAACAGAATTATGCCAATTTTTTTCAGGTTCTACAGGTTCTATAAGGTTAATTTAAAATATGATATATTGCGAAACTGACGTTGATTAAAAAGCTTCTTTATACAAGAGCTAATGAGCTTTTCTTAATTCATCCCGGCATTCTCTTCAATGGGTAATTTTAAAGATCAAACCATACAGAGAGGAAAGAGTAAGGTATCTTAATATAGGTTCGATCGAACAAGACTGCCGCTGTCGTCTGAAATTGTCATAGCGCCGCCATCTGCAGACCACTGATCTGCAGACCAGACGACGCTGGTCACGCGTCTCGGACGACCCAAAATGGCAACGGGAGTGCACCATTTTGAAATGGAGTGCACAGATGTCTGAAGAATTATACAAATGTAAGGAAAAGATAAACATTGAAACTCTTTAGAAATGCCCTTAGAGAGCATCTTTAAAAGAGCGGGCGCGAAGTGGCATTGTTATAGCCCACCTATACACCGTTGGACCAGTGGTGGTGTGGTCATGGGTTATAGCGGTTAAAAAGACATAGGAAACCCGTTTCACGGTCATTTCATGGCCGGTACATTTCTTAAATTCGCGATAAATTCTTGTCAAAATTATACTATTTCCACCATAGATTCTTCTCAATTTCCCCGACTGGCTAATAAGTTCGATTGGTCGTAAAATCATTTATGGTAAATATCGCACAAAGTCGAAAAAAAGTATGGCGTCCCTTCACAACTTCACCAAACCGTATGACCCCCCTCAAAGGCTACAACAAATCTTATGACCCCAATGCAGGATGTCACCAACTACGTCAAAGCCAAGTAAGTGTGGGGTAGCTAGATTTTCAATGGGGGGAGGGAGGCAAGAAATGATATATAGTGAACCGACAAGATTGTTCTGACTAAAGAAATTCGTGATAAAATTTAGGACTTTACACTTATTTTTGCTATGCCTTGCGGTACATTTTGGTTCTAAACAATTTTATGATAATTATTTTTGGCGAAGCCACCGGAAGCTGTTGGATATTAACGGTAAAAACCAGTATGACCCCCCTTTTTGTCAAGTCAAAACCGTGTGACCCCCTGTTTCCCCGTCCCCCCCCCCCCCCCTCCTCCGGTGGAAATAATGAACGGTCCCTTATCGTCTTCTTGTTATTGAAATAGCACAGATTAATCCCTCCCCTCCTTTGCTTTTCTGATTCCATTATAATTGCATTGTTGGAATGGATGTACAGGGTGTGTCAAGCCCATTGGAAGTATATTTTGGATGGGGGTGTCTGTCTAAGTCAATACGGCGGGCCCGCTTGGTGGCTCAGGGGCGGAGCATGTGTGAATGCCCTATATAGGAAAGCTCTCCTCGCTATGAATATTTACATTGATTTTTAAATCAACTTTGACTTGATTGAGAAACACACTAAAAAAACGAAAGACACCACATGATTTTTTTGATGATTTTCAAATTCAGTTTGTTAAGGGGGCTGTCAAGTGTCATTTCAAATTTTTCAGGAATTTCACTTTTCTACATTTTTCAAAACTTCAAGAGTGTTATCTATCAATATCAGTACATGAACAGAAATTTTCAATTTCGAAATTCCAAAAGCCTATTTAGAAGGATTTAAATCCCGTATTCTGATCATCTAACAAGTTGAATGGAAAAGTCTGCCCGCAGGGGATCAGCGCAAGTTCCCATGCGCCGCGTATCCCGTGTTTTGTTTTTCACGCAAATTAGCACTCGCCAGTTTTCTTTTCCCATATTGTCCATGTCCGTCCCATCCGCCCCGTCCATCCAAGACCTGTGTATTTGATTATTGTCATTACTGAATTATGGTAGGCCTTACTTTTTATCGTTGTTTTGTTAATGTTAGCTAGTTCTCAATTTAGTTCAACTCGATGTACTAATTTGTCATTTTATATCAAACATCATTTATAAGTGCCATTTGACCCACGCCTACATATTATGGGCATATACGCCGAGTTTAAAGGCACTGTCCAACGGCTTTGGAAAGGTCACCCCATCCCCTGCTTTATTGTAAGACATACAGGAGAAGCATCCTGGGGCAGGCCGATGTTATCATGTATATAGTCTAACTTTGTATATAGGCCTAGTTATGTGCACACGCGTCAATCCAAAACAAAGGGTGATGGGGAGGTATAATATGGGAGGGCATGGCTGGGCAATATAATATTCATTATAAGGTAATTTATTTCAGTTTACGTTTGGGTGGTAGGCCTACGATTTGGCGACATGTCATATTAATATCAGACATTGAAATAAGTTTCAAGATAACCAGGGGTAAGGTCAAACAAGCCATGTGTCTGTACATCTTCCTAAAATGTCATGGTTAAATTGAATAATATAGATATTCGGGAACATACCGATTGAAATTCGGACTGAACAAAGAACTGCAATATTTCTGACTTATAAAACATTTTGTGACATTTTGGAATGTCGTCTCCAGCTCAGACGCCTGCCGCGTGGAAAGTGGCATTATACATTTAAATCATTGACAATATTGACGTCTAAGTGAAAATTGTGGTGATGGTCTTACTCTTGATCAATTATAAGTTCAAAAGTTCAAGTTCACGATTCATATTTATGGACTTTTTGAACCCTGGTGGCCCCGGCCGGCTGATATGGGGACCGGGATTTAACATTAAAATGAAGGCTAATACATGATATTACACTAAAGAACACATTAAAATTGCGGGAGCCGGGACTGTAAAAACGTATAGGTATAGCTCTACTACATAAAGCCCCTTTAAATATGCATATTTATTTTTTATTTATCAGACCACATAGGCTTATAACATGTGTATATTTGATGGGACTATTCGTGGAGTTAGTCCAGCTCAGTATTAATAAGCCTCAGTTAGAGCTTGAAGCTAGAATGTGAGCATGTTTATTTCAGCCGTTGTCAGAAGATACGGGGTTGTTTTATCACTAATAACCGGTGATTTTTTGGTGATGAATCATGATAGGCCCGTGTTTTAGATTCAACTTGTGACGCGCACTTTCTAGAATCACCGCTATCCGTGGTAACGCGGACAGGGCGAGTTTGTAATGTGCCCCCTCGGAATTGGATTTGTTTTCAATTTTCGAACCCATTTGGTGCGATTTATTGTCATTTTAACACTAACATGGTCCTGAAACGTTCATGAAGCCATCTTGTTCCAAACGCGCAAAAATGTCTAGTTTTCTAACTATAATGGTCCAGAAAACGTTCCTGAAATATGTTGTTATAAAGCTTGAATAATAAACATTGTAACCAATTCGCGTGTCAGAATCATGTTTTGAATTTAATCCGGTTGTTAAGTGTTCGTCCCATTCACTTGAGCACGAACATTATGTAACCTCGTATCGTACGCATACTTTAACCTTGAATATTCGTGAATACGCATGTGTCCAGCATCGTCTGCATCTGCCACTTGAGCGGTAGATTGCAGCACCCTTTGTGGTTGAAATGACTAATGCTTCGTAGTTATGAATATTCTTCATGTTATATCCATAGAGGGCGCCCTGCAAAATACGCTAATTTAAATTTCGGATTATAGAACCTTTATTTTGATTCGGATTAAAGAACAGTGACACCTTTTCGGACTAGAGAACCCTTATTAAAATTCGGACTATAGAACCTTTTTTTAATTCGGACTAGAGAACCTTTTTTAACTATCGGATTAGAGAACCCTTTACCAGTTTTTTAGGTTCTTTAGTCCGATAAAAAGGGTTCTCTATTACGAAGGTTCTCTAGTCCGAAAAACTGGTAAAGGGTTCTCTAATCCGATAGTTCAAAAAGGTTCTCTAGTCCGAATTTAAAAAAAGGTTCTATAGTCCGAATTTTAATAAGGGTTCTCTAGTCCGAAAAGGTGTCACTGTTCTTTAATCCGAATCAAAATAAAGGTTCTATAATCCGAAATTTAAATTAGCGTATTTTGCTTTGCGCCCTCTATGGATATAACATGAAGAATATTAATTTTGACCTTACCCCTGGTTCTCTTAAAACGTATTTCAATGTCTGATATTAATATGACATGTCGCCAAACCGTAGGCCTAACACCCAAACGTAAACTGAAATAAATTACCTTATAATGAATATTATATTAAAATATAGGAGAGGCTGCCCAGCCCTACCCTCAGCGTTCGCGTTAAGTGGTTGCCCGGTTGCCCGGGACACCCAAAATTAGCACCGGGCAACCAACATGTACTTATTTGGTTGCCCGGTGGGCAACCAATTTTTTTACAAGAAGTGAAACACTTAACACATGCATTTAAATATTTTACAGAACGGGCAACCAACAAATCTGCCGGGCAACCATAATTTCCTGCTTGGTTGCCCGGCGGGCAACCAGATTTTTTTCCTTAATTCGGACGCTGCCTACCCTCCCATATTATACCTCCCCACCATTTGTTTTGGATTGACGCGTGTGCACATAACTATATATATACAAAGTTAGACTATAACCATGATAACATCGGCCTGCCCGAGGATGCTTCTACTGCATGTCTTACAATAAAGCAGGGGGTGGGGTGACCTTTCCACAGCCGTTCGTTGGACAGTGCCTTTAAACTCGGCGTATACCCATAATACGTAGGCGTAGGTCAAATGGCACTTATAATTGATGTTTGATATAAAATGACAAATTAGCTTCACAAACAACGATAACAAGTAAGGCCTACCATAATTCAGTAATGACAATAATCAAATACACAGGTCTTGGGTGGACGGCGGGTGGGCCGGACATGGACAATATGGGAAAAGAAAACTGACGAGTGCTAATTTGCGTGAAAAACAAAACACGGGATACGCGGCACATGAGAACTTGCGCTGATCCCCTGCGGGCAGACTTTTCCATTCAACAATTGTTAGATGATCAGAATACGGGATTTATATCCTTCTACATAGGCTTTTGGAATTTCGAAATTGAAGTTTTTGAAAAATGTAGAAAAGTGACATTCCTGACAAATTTGAAATGACACTTGACAGCCCCTTTAACAAACTGGATTTTATTTATTTATTTTTAAATCATGTGGTGTCTCTCGTTTTTTAGTGTGTTTCTCAACCAAGTCAAAGTTGATTTGAAATCAATGTAAATATTCATAGCGAAGAGAGCTTTCCTATATAGGGCATTCAAACATGCTCCGCCCCTGAGCCACGGGCCCGCCGTATTGACTTAGACTGTTAGACACCGCCATCCAAAATATACTTCCAAAGGGCTTGACACACCCTGTACAGGGTGAATCAAAAAATATTGTGCAAGTTTTGAAACGGCGATTTGTCCTTGATGCGTGCATTGAACCATGACATTATTGTTGTCTGTATAAAGCGCTGTTAATCTATATAGTTTATCCTCCCCAAATGAAAGTGATCGCCTAAAAAATAAGCAAACTGTGACACGATTTGTAAACTGTCCGCATTTATCGCCATTCCAATGAGATTTACACAGTTAAGACATGAATATTACAGCAGCATGATGTATGGAGTGAGAGTCTACACGCAAGGCATTGTTGTGCCTGTAATTTATTACAGGTTCCTGGTATATTAAACGAGCCAAAGATGGTAAAACATTGTAGAAATGAATAATACTTCACAAACTAAAAATATTGAAAGTCAAGGAAGATGTAAAAATATCATCAATACAAAAGCATCCTGCATGATACCCTACAACGTCTTGTTAATGATATCAACATGTATGCAACTTCGCATGGTTATATGACGTTTGATACGGTTTAGAAATGACCTGCATCTAATTTCCAAATTTTCTTGGGGTCCTTGATAAGCGTGCCCGAACCCAACGCCGTATTTATCGTCAATACCCTTTTTTAAAGCTGGCCGCGACGCCATAGACTTTTTACCATAAATGATTTTACGACCAATCGAACTGAATAGCCAGTCGGGGAAATTGAGAAGAATCTATGGTGGAAATAGTACAATGTTGACAAGAATTTATCGCGAAATTATACTGAAATTTACCGGCCATAAAATTACCATGAAACGGGTTTCCTATGTCTTTTTAACCGCTATAACCCTTGACCACACCACCACTGGTCCAACGGTGTATTGGTAGGCTATAATGTTCAATGTTTATCTTTTCCTTACATTTGTATAATTGTTCAGACATCTGTGCACTCCATTTCAACATGGTGCACTCCCGTTGCCATTTTAGGTCGTCAGAGACGCGTGGCCAGCGTCGTCTTGTCTGCAGATCAGTGGTCTGCAGATGGCGGCGCTATGACAATATCAGACGACAGCGGCAGTATTGTTCGGACGAACCTAAAATATTAAAATACCTTACTCTTTCCTCTCTGTATGGTTTGATCTTTAAAATTACCCATTGAAGAGAATGCTGGGATGAATTAAGAAAAGTCCATTAGCACTTGTATAAAGAAGCTTTTTAATCAACGTCAGTTTCGCAATATATCATATTTTAAATTAACCTTAGAACCTGTAGAACCTAAAAAAGAAAAAAAATCGGATTAGAGAACCTTTTGACCCATTCGGACTAAAGAACACGCTATATGATTCGGACTATAGAACCCATTTTAAGATTCGGACTAAAGAACCCTTTTTTATGAATCGGATTAAAGAACCTTAATTCATATTCGGACTAGAGAACCTGTTTTAATGTTCGGATTAAAGAACCTATTTCAAAAATCGGATTATAGAACACGTACAAAGTATTCGGACTAAAGAATCGTTTTTCATGTTCGGATTAGAGAACCCTTTTCATTTTCGTATTATAGAACCTTTCGAATTATAGAACCTTAATTATTTTTCGGACTATAGAACCTTCGGACTATAGAACCTTATTTTTTTCGGATTATAGAACCCTTCGGACTATAGAACCTTCGGACTAAAGAACCGTCGGACTATAGACATGTACACATAAAACTATACTCTATTTGGCTTCCTCTGGACAGTGACGTAACAAAACACATTACGGTTCCGTTCCCTGAATATTCTGAGATAATATAGCCACAAATTGAAGTTTCAACGGGCAAATTGCACCGCACCGCGCTGTAGTAGGCATACATGTAGCAAGTTAACCCATGGACGGTAGGTCTGCTAATTGATGGGTTGAAATAACACCCAACGCCAAAAGTGTAAGGTTTTAGCATGTTTTAGCGAAGTTATATATATAAAGAATTTCTAGATTTGAACTCCAATTTATTATACAAATTAGTGCTTAGTATTTCAGATTTTATAAAATGTTGAGAAAAGTCCCCGGAAAAGTCTCAATATAGGATTTCTAAATTATGTTTTAGTTTTACCTATTAGCCCAATTGGGCTACATTAAAGGTTAAACATAACGTGGCCTGACTGTATTGGCTAGACAAAGTCGGGACTCGGGACACATTACTAATATATTGGCCTGTTATTATGTCAACAATATATTCCAAAGTGGCTCAAAACAATCATAGAGGCGATGAAACAATAAGGCGCATATTTTACAGTAGCCAATGTATCTTCCATCATTCAACGCTCGTGTTTATACGTGTGCGCCAGCGCCTCGAGTTGGCGCGGGCGTTATGTGCTTTTATTCGTCATTCGCGCACATTTCATGAACAAAATATATCAGTATACAATATACAGAGGGTTACCGTGCACCCCCCCCCCCCCCCCCCCGGGTTACTTTCATGGTCCTTAAACATATTCAGGATGTTACCAAAACTAATTTTATAATGCTTAGAGGTTATTCAAGATGGCGTCCAAAATGGCCGCCCAAACTGGTAAAATCTCATAATATGACTTATAGCAATAAAAGTATATGGTAAAAATATAGTTTTAATAGTGGGATGTATGCACTAGACCATAAGTCACTTATGTCTAGCACTGTTGCTTTATTAACACACCAAAATCCAAGATGGCCGCCAACATTCCATATATTGGCATATATAAACCAACATGTATGATCAGAGTATAGTGTTAACAATTGGATATATGTTTTAGACCACTAGCAACTCATATCTAGTATTTTTGCTTTGTTAACATACTTAAAAATCCAAAATGGCACCCAAAATGAGTCCTTATACATTCTTGTTTGACTTAATATGCCGTTTGTCAACTGTTGATTATAAATAAATAAATAAATAAAATCTAATTGTTCTTCAACATTTTGTTTCAAATCAATGTATATAATATGTTTGTAAACAATGACATGTTTTAACGTACATGCTGCCTAATTATTGACTTAAAGGTAGATGTTCCGATTGCTGGCCCGATTTTCAACTTGATGTTTTCTATTTTACATGAAAGGTCATCCTTAAAATTGTCGCGTTCCAAAATTGAATTGCATAACTCCAACGGTTCTATTTTTAGAAGCACAACTTCACAAAACATTTGCCCATTGAGTAGTACACAAACTGGTTGGTGGTTATCCACTTTTGGCAGTAATTCACCACATTTTAGCATATCATTTCTAAATGGAACTTTTCTGGCCCCTAAGATTTTACAGACATAATGAGAAAATATGGGGATTCTCCTGATATCAAAATATCTTGATGTGAAAAAAAAATCATAGCCCCAAAAAAGTGCCGGAACATACACCTTTAATTGATATTTGTATTTTTTAGGAAATGTTAACAATATTTCCTTAAATAATCGTGCACAATCTCATTAACATGCGGCATTTGGTTCTAAAGTGATGGCCTAAAAAAATCTTAGATTGTGACTTAGTATTTCGCTTAGACAATCATGGAAACAAATATAGGGCACGCTTGACGCAATTCATTACTAACGTCCCTGTGCTCGCAATTGAGAGCAGACTTGGGACATACATGTAACACTGTTTAATAGAAAGCAGAAGTTTCCCCTTTTTTACCCCCCCCCCCCCCCCCCCCCACACCCCCCCCCCCCCCCCCCCCCCCCCCCCCCCCCCACACTCCATCAATGTTGGGGGGGATTGCCACGGCTTTTGACAACAACTTTGCCTCGGAGGAGAGTCGCCCGCTTTTTTCCTTAATTGCGAATTTCGATTACGCAAAATAATTGGTACGAGTGACTGCGATGAGATTGTGTAATGATGGTGGAATGCACCCCCACCCCCCCCCCCCACCCCACACACACACACACCACACACCCGCGTAATCACCAACCTCGATCACACCGGGAAAGTCTCTGCAACAGTCGCTCGTAAACTGCCCTAATTTTATCAATAACGAGATAGCGGCATATTGTCTACACTTATATGTTGCCGAGGATGATTATATTCACTGTTTTACGCAAGTAGATAATTGCGCGATGGTAGCCTGTGGATAAAAACGAAGTGTAGAATATATTCATATTTCAAAATGGTACACAGGTACCTTTTTATTTCAATTTTGAAGCATCGAAATGCATATTATGCGACGGGTGCGTGAACGGAACAGCGTGTAGCGCAAAGACGCAGAAAACGCGAAACTGCGCCGTACTTTTAGAATTGACCGATCATACCCTTTTGCGAGATATTTAAAGGTGCGTTAATCAGTTAATATTGGATATGCATGAATGGCAGTCCAGCCAGAAGGATGCGTATGTTGTGGAATTCACCGAGTGATACGCGTTACGCGGATGACGTAGATACTACTCCCACTTTTACGAAGAACGACAACTATTTAGAGAATAAAGGTATTGTTTTTAGACCGTACCCGTTTTATATTGTCTGACATAAATGCGGACGATAGTATTATTTTAAGTAGAACAACGACGCCGCAGGCGGAGTTGTTCTACGCAAACAAATAATATAAAAGAAATAAGTGCAACATTGTCCACATTTGACAACTTTTACCACTTATAAGATCGAATAACCCACAGACATTCCATCCAATCCCATCCCGTTATGGAGCAAACCACGCATTGTGAAGGTCAGACGCACTGTTAAAACGTAAGCCCCACCTCCCCGTGTTAAGTTGTCTCATCTAAATGTCGCCGATTTCTCTGAGAACCAATGAGATTGCTTAAACTTCCTTAGCTGTTTAAGAACGCTCAATTATATCATTTGTGTTGACCTTATTATTACGATATTAGAGCAATTTGGCGATGTCACATGTGGGATCAGACCAGGATATCGGCCAAGGACACGCATATTTAATGGAAGAGACGCTGCACTCGGAGCCTGGCCATGGTCTGGACTGTTACGCGGAAAGACACTAAGTGGATTCACTACTACGTGTTCAATGACTCTGATAAGTAGAGAATGGGCCGTAACTGCAGGTCATTGTATCGGGTACGTCGTGTTTTATATTCAAATTATATATAGATGTGCTACCTCTAACATTTTAGCAAATTTAATTATGTTTGTTTGGTGTGATTAGTATATAATGTACATGTGCCCTAAAATCATATGCTGGCATATCACAGAACAGGGAACAATTCATAGGCGTGTACGAATGGGGTTGACCCGGGGCTTATGGCTATTCATATAATAATTATATACAAATCATCAGGTTAGCCATGCGAGCGTAGAGGTGCTGCGCGTTTTGCAGTATAGAGTACTGTGAGGTTTCATTTTTTTAAATCAAATGGTCCAGGAAAAGGTGCGAATTAGTTTCAATTTTTCATTATTCAAACTGAACAAGATGAAGTATGAATAATTTTTAGATATTGAAACTAATTCTCGCGTAGCGCAAAAAAAATGGCTATTGTTACACTGAAAAGGTCCAGAAAAACGTTCCTGTTTAGGTTTAAATAATCTAATTCCCGAATTGACTATTTTAACGCTAACATGTCCAGAAAAAACGTCCCTGAAGCCATCGTTAAGCTTGAATACTAAGCACTTGAAACTAATTCGCGCATAGCTCGTCAAAATCCATTCGCTATTCGTTCAGGAAGCCATCGTGTTAACCGTGACTAATACATCATTAAAACTAATTTACGCAAAGCGCAAATAAATTAGTTATTTTAACACTAAAAAGGTCAAGAAAACGTTCCTGAAATAATCTGTCTAGGTTGGTCAGATATTAAAATGCTTCAGACAATAATGAGATATAAGCACAGTAGAACGTTTTGCACGATATCTCAAAACTATAAAAAACGCAAACTTGCAGTATGGGAACAAACGTAATTGAAAAAAGAAAGGTCATATAGCCATGGGATTTGGATCAGATGTTAAGCACACAAGGGGCTATGACACGATGGAGCCCGATTTTTTAGCATCTGTTTTCAAATTTGAATTACGATACAGAATTACCTGATTGGTCGATAAACGGTTGCCATGACAAAAAAAAACCGGATCCATTGTTTCATGCGCACTATACCGATACAACATCTACCCAAGTATGGTGTATATGCAACATTTGTTTTCCAGTTACGTTTATTTCCCGTGTTTAGCCAATCAGAGGCCTTGCATGGTAACCATGGCAACCATATCAAAATAACACGCATTTTCTGAAACGTCTTGACCTGAGCTTTAATTTGATATAATAAACACTAACCGGTAGGTCCACGGCGTTGTCGTTATTGCATTGTAACGGCTGTACATAAATTGATAAATTTATTATTGTTATTGGTGCGTACAGTGGCGACCCGCAATCACGATACGGAATATTTGGAGACGTTGATAATGGAGAAGTATCTTCATCTGAACAAAGGGTTGAATTTGATCGGGCTATCGTTCATCCTCAATATGGAACTCATCCAAATGTGGGATCTGTCCATCGCAACGACATTGCGATACTTCATTTCAAGAATCCAGTAAATCTGACGGACTATGTACATCCAGTTTGTCTCAATAAAGATACCAATGAATGGGAAACGTACGACAACTGTTGGGTCGTAGGATGGGGTCTTGATATAGGTAAGTTAAAGTCAACCTTCTATTAAATATACTCAAACTTCGTGTGTCTTGAATTGTTTCGCTCTCTGCTTCACGCAAGGTTGGAGCTATAACTTAAAGGGTATAACTAAAACAATAATAACAAGAAAGGTACTCAAAGAGAACAAATACTCCACTATTAACATGTCAACAAAATCCCACGGACAAGCAGACGGAGGATAAGGGTGTCTTTTCAACCTGAATCCGCGGTAAGGGTTGCTTGACTTGAATCGATAGTCCAGTGTTATCATTGTAAAAAAAATGAAAAAAAAATATAGCAGGGTTGCATTTTTCAAGAGGCAAACTAATTTTAGATGAAAACAATCCTCGAAACCATCATAATTTGTGTCAACCTAATATTCATTGGAGATGAAATCTAAGGTAATCCCAACTCCAAATAATGTGGTTCTACAATAAAAATAAAAACCTCATGAATAGGAAACAACATACCCCCCCCCCAACACTTTTTTTTCTTCTTCTAAAGTCAAACCGTGTGACCCCCTCCGGTGGAAATAATAAACTGTCCCTAAAGAAGGAAAACATAAATTTTGGCTAAAATACAATGTTACCGGCCGATTTACACACAGTGCAGGCGCTCGTGAGAGCCGATGATACCTCAAAATCACAACGTTAAATGTTGTCGGTTTATTTTATCTAAGAATATTGACAGCAATTTTAGGTTGATTTTCAGTTATAAATCCATAAAAAGATGAAAAAATACATAAACATTTTATTAATCAAATCACAAGCTACATGGATTTAGAGAGATTTGAATGGACTGCTGTACGTAACATTTTGTTATACACATGCCTACTACTACCAGTGTACTTTACAGAAGCATGAAATGAAGCTTTCGATAGAATCCAAGAGTTAGGTACAGTAACCTATTGAAACAAATTTATAATAAGCTTATCCATTGATTTATAATCTGATCTGAATTCTGAATCCTCTCTTTGAGCCTGAATACTATACTAAATGTATCGGTAATTTAATGTATCATACGACACGTAGTTAGATCGCAATGCAACGGTGAGCATATAAACCATCGCTTGGAATTGGAAGTAAAATAAGTAATTTAATGATAGAATGTATTCATCATTGAGACTTAAGAGTAATTGCGTATCTTTGTTGTTCCAGAACATTCAGTCTCAGTTCTTTAGACCGCATACGTCACGAGCCCCCGTCAATCACGTGATGAGTTCTCGTTTGCTTCTAAATCTATATTCGGGGTATATAAACGCTGAAACTACAGAGAATAAAATGGTAGCGCCCTGTCATCAGAACCGAAACGCCTGTTTTGTGAATACAATCGTCAATATTTCACTTATGGGACCATTATGGACCCTGAAACTGAAGCATGTATAATGCATTATTATAATGTACCGGCAGTTTGGGGTTACTTGCTCCCCGGTCACCTTCTTTAATGGATTCTTCCAATTTAATAGTTATAGGCTGATGTCGCATTCCACTGTAACCTGTCCACAAGTATGGACAGGTGTTTTTCATTATAAAAAGGGCCAATATGGCAAGCAATAATTATGCTGTGAACCCAAGATAAAAACATTCTTAAATTTGATTTGCAATAAAGAGTGGAACCTCTTTATTACCTACCCACAAGTTGTCTTTGAAAACCACAGTTGTAAGGCATGCCATGGTAGACTGTAAGCGCGAACATTTTGGTCCTCCACGAACATTTCCACAAGTAAGCCTGTAGCAGACTATCAGCAAGCCGATTCAGGGCCAAAACCTTTTCGGGCACAATATCTTGGGAACGAATTGAGCGATTGGAGCCACATTTTCAACGTCGGGTCTATTCCACAATTGTCGATTCAGGTCGGTTCGCTTAACATTTGTGACGTCGCTTTTCGGGTTACCGTGACGACCAATAGAGAACAACTACAAAATGAGCTCTAAAACACTCATTTTTGCATGTGTGATTCCAAAACCTGGCAGCATGATGATATATATATGTATGTGCATATTTCTATGAATTCAACACATATTTGTTTGTGCATGGTTTCCTTGGATACCGGTGAAATTTGGTATTTTGTATGCGATTAGCTCCTTTTGCCATGAATACGGTCAAAATGGCCGAGTGGCACATTAATTCAAACTATTGTAGTCATCAACCTGTTTGCCAATTGTCAGTGCAAAAGCTCAATTCGTTTTTGAGATATCGCATCGGGAGTATTTTCCCATTGCATTACGGTTCCGTTCCCTGTATAAAATCCAACTTTCTTGACCACGTCTTTGATGACATATCCAGGGTAACAATTCATCCCCTCCTACACCATTTATCTTGATTTATTTTACACCAACTGTGTCTTGCCAGCGTGCATGCTACCATTTTCACCGCTATCCTAAGCATAGCTCAAGGCTCTTTAGTCTGGGTGTAACTAGAAGCATTAAAATTATAATACGACCAAGAACAAAAATGGTATGATCGAAAATGTTCTGAAAAATATCAGAGTTGTTTTAATTTTTAATTTGAGATCCATATATTTGTTATACCTACCCCTATCATTATTTTTTTTACATATTTGAATTTCTCATGAAATTACTCATTAGATGATATATAATTGTCGAAGTTACTACGTCGGTATGGGAAATATACCGGCTAGAGAATATCTCCAATTTTGATTTATATTTTTTTTAGAATTTTCAAAAATATTATGAATCCTTCCATGATATAAACTGCATTTCTGAATTCCTCTAGTTACAAGCTTTCCAAAAATGTATACTTTTGCTATCATAGGTTGAAAACTTTTTCTGTTATAGTCATTTTTATAAATCCGGTAAATTGAGGCTGATTATTCATGTTGACTGTGTAGCGAATAGGAAGAAAGCTGATGATCATTGTCTTATCCATAATTAATTAGTTGTTACAAATAGTTGACAAGTCTGTTGAACCACATACTTAAAGACTACTAAATATCCTTTGAAATGGGACCAAAATGGTGTTTGTAACATTAGGGGATGACTAGTTATTGTAAAAAGAACAAAGCATGGGATTATCCCCATTGAGTTTGTACAGGCGGCACCCCTTCCAGCACCCCTGGTCCCCAAACATCAAACAGCTGTATCTTCCTTTCTGTATTAGCTTTACCAATGCCATTTGGCAGGCAGATAGCTTGTTATAAGGGCTTTAAAATGTTAACAAATTTGTGGAGATAGCTTTTGAGGCGAGTTCATAACGCGTGACCCTATAGCTATTCGATATTGCTATTGATACCTAGTAACAGTTATTGGAATACTAAGTGCAATAGATCTTCATACCAAAATACATCTTTGATCAACGACTTCGACTAAAACGTTAATCCGGCGTAGCATAGTGGTCACGATTTAGGGCTCCCACACATGAATACTGGGTTCGAATCCTCAACAAACCATAAACTGTATTTATAAAGAAATAATGCTCATAGGTCACCTAGCCAGATACGGAGGCTGGCGATATATTATATGAAACCAAAAGAAACACTATTCATTTTTATTTTGTAGTATTATGGGATGAACGTTTAGGCTGCTGTCGGTTTGGGCCTAACTATCATAACCAAACAGACCCATAAATATTAGTCCACCTCTATGTGTGTTATAGTCATTTTACGTTATCCATATGAAAAATATCAACTAAATAATGTGCACATAATTATCATAAAATTATTTGAAACTCTTAAACACAACCAACCAACCAACCAACCAACCAACCA
Source organism: Ophiura sarsii (assembly GCA_035610835.1). Lineage (NCBI taxonomy): Eukaryota > Metazoa > Echinodermata > Ophiuroidea > Amphilepidida > Ophiuridae > Ophiura > Ophiura sarsii. The sequence continues at coordinate 58,362,456 of CM069455.1, read as the reverse complement.
ACCAACCAACCAACCAACCAACCAACCAACCAACCAACCAACCAACCAACCAACCAACCAACCAACCAATTTACAGAAAAAATGATTTCAAAATAAATTTGACTTGGATGGGCCAACCAATTTACAGAAAAAATGATTTCAAAATAAACTTGACTTGGATGGGTCTCGAACTTTAAGTATTTCAAGTCCAGTGCTCTACCAATTGAGCTAATATGTACGATACAACAGATAGGGTTTTAGTATGCAATAAGTTCTACAGTGCATTGGCTCTTGACAATAACATAATACTTGATAAACTCAGGACATTTTTCCAGTCTGCCGATTTTTATCTCGACAACACTCGACATGTTATCACAAGATGGCGCTGTGATCATTTGGATTGTCAAAGTTTCGAAACAGTGCCGTATGCTGATCATCTACGGTATTTATATATTTCACAGACTGTGAATAAAACAAAAACAACAGCTAAATACTAATATAATAAAAGCTCCATACGGAAAACAAATCCATCTAATCATCGACATTCATCCTAGTTTCATGATATCATTGGGCTTTATTTGTACATGTATTCTATTTATACTGTACGCACGGTAGCCGTAGCCTGTATCAGCAGTAATACAATGTAGGCCTACAATGTAGTAAATCACATAAATGTTTATCGATATATATATCATCTCTCTTTCGTAACGTGTGATTGGCTATTTACGCTCCCAAGCTACTAAAACGACGAATTAAAATATTCGTTCCACGACCAAAAGTTCTTTTTTTCTCGATATCTTATTAATTATTCATAAATAAGTCATCGAGACATCGACGTGATCATCATTTGTCAATATAAAAGTCACACCCGCGACGTATGTGTCAACAGTTCATAATAACATACACTGAGCCAAAAAAGAAACTTATAAAATGTTAACAGATCACCAAATAAAATTCTGTGCATGAAGATGTACCAAATTTGGATACAATATTACTGCAATGTATTGCTTCAAATGGCAGTCAATAACCAATTGTTTGCTTCAATGACACAAGAGAAATTCGCACTGACCCTATGGTGATCTGTTAAAATTTTATAAGTTTCTTTTTTGGCTCAGTGTATATTAATATTTAGCTTCTGATACGGAGTATCTAAACAATTAACCCAACTTGAATTGTCAACTCAACATGTATACTTATATCATGTGATACAAATATTCATGTTGAAACTGCGAAACGGACTGCTTGGTGTGAATGTGATTATTAGTTATGAGTTACATATCCATGTATTAATTAACTGTTTACAGTATTACAACTGTGACATGTCGCAGCGCATAATCGCATTCGGCGTAAATTACTAATTGCTATTAGTTAAACCAAATAAACACATAAATTACGGACAACCACAAATTCTGGCGGACAACCAAAATGTCCAGCTAGGTTTTCCGCGGGGCAACCAGGTTTGTTTCCTTAATTCGGACACTGGTTAGTATAGTTTCTCATTTTGTGAGACTTGATAAAAAACTGGATAATTCGTTATTGAAAAATGACTCCACCTATCTAGTAATGACTATTTATTTCACCATACATGTCATATTATCTATTTATGAATTGAAATATACAATAAAATCCAGTTGGTTCTTGATCTTATAATAATGAGACCCGTCACGTCAAAATGGACATGTTGGAGGCCCGAGTCAATTCTGAGTTATTGGTATGATTTGCAAGAGCACATTTTAAGCTTTGAAATGATACCTTGAATGTAATCGGACTTTGTAATCACAAGATATGAATTACAGATGCATATTTTTTATATTTTCTTTATGTTTCACCAAATATCTATTTCAAAACTGTGTTTGCCGACAACATGTCCTTTTTGACGCGACTGGTTTGAAACTTTGACGCACATTTTTAAGATATTATTAACAGTGATTTAGGGATGATTTATTGTATTTGAAATCATAGACGAACTTCCCCGCTATCTACAAGAGTCACCGTGGATCGTGCAAGCGCAACATCAGTGTAAAGGGGCCTACGCTAACGTTGTTCTAAGCACAGAATTATGCGGAACAGGAAAAGAACCACGAGAAAACAGCCGTACATGTTCGGTATGTTTTATTGGTGTTTAAACCATTTTAAAATCGTGAGTAACATAACGATATATTCAATTATAGCAGATTCTCAAATCACTGGTTTAACAGGTTCGCCGTCGGAAAAGTTTCAATCCGTCAAGCTTTCGTCAGGATTAGCTCTGACTTCTTCAGGACCAAATTATTATAATATTAAGCAAAACATATTGATTGTCACTTCTCTATTTTCATCTTCGTATGGGCTACCCATTGCCTGATGATTTGAGAGTGTGTGCCCTTTCCTACTTGTGAAATAATTGGTGGCTCTGAAAAGAGACGTTCAGATGGATGGCCGCTTTTCCACCCACTGAACAGAAATGGTGGCTCTCAAAAGAATTCTACACGTATATCATTTTATATAGGTTGCCACTGGCCTACTATAAATTTGGCTCTACTAGAACCTCCAAAGGACTGCCCTTTGACTAATGGAAATAACGTAGAGACTGCCCCTTGTCTACTACAGACTACACAAAGGCTAAGACCAATGGAAATAACGTAGATACTGACCCTGTCTACTACAGACTACAAGAAATGAATGCACAGTAGAACGGTCACTGATCTGTAAATCACTTATGTATAGTAAAATAGGCCATTCTGAGAACTTTGCCGCCATTGTGAGATTTTGAAGTAAAGGTAACGAGCAGGCTTATAAGCAAACTTCGAAGATTTTGATGACAATTTCGATGTAAAATCAGATAATTTGTGAAAGATATACAATTATAAATAACTCAGCCATTATATGCAATACACTAGGGCGCAAACGTGAGATGAAACTATCATAGAATAATATGGTTCGAGGCCGTGTAATTTGTAAGGTCTTTGTTTATTTAATTCACGCTAATTTGTCCGAGTGTATATTATTTATTAACTTTATTTACTCGGCCTGTACCTTTTGCTCGATCCTCGCGTGAATGTGATTGAGTTATTCTTGTCATAGATTCAGCTAGAATCATAGGCCATTATGTTGCTGTACAGTTAATGTTTACTACATGTATTTCGGCCGCTGGAGACTTTCAACAAAGACTTTGCATACATTAGCGATCGTTCAACTAGTGCCTATGTTGGCACAGTCCCTGTGGTTCGGTGGGTAATCCTTTACCAGTTAGTAAGATCGAATACAAAAATACGAATTTTTAAATTCGTGCAGCGAATTCATGGAGGCCGCCATTTTTAAACTTACGTTATTATAGTTGCTGCTAATAACGCCTGTTTTGTTACCTTTTCTTGAATGGAGTGCCCAGTTTATAATTAATAAACTTAATTTGACTTAAACTCGATTCCAGGTGATATTTTGTGCGTTCAATTGACCCCGAAAAACAAATGACGTCATTTTTATTGACAAAACCACCTCTTACACGAACGAATTTGTTCCTTTTTTGGGTTTAAAAATCACTTTTTACTCCTTTTTCCTTCGATAGATTTTGCTTGCCGTAGGTGAAACGTTAGTAAATACATTCAACTATCGGATTCACAAGTTTAAACATACCCCGAATTAATAGAATTTCCCGCAGCTAAAATATACTTTAATTGCTATATACTTAACTGTGTACATCCGGGACACTAATATACTTTTAAAACAAAATGGCGGCCCCGTAGTCGGACACGAATTTAAAAATTCGCATATTTTAATTCGATCTTACTGAATGTTTACCATGATCGCGAAGTGGGACCGCGTTCGATACTGTGTATTTTAAAGGTCTTTGTTAATTTATTCGCTTCAGTTTGTCCAAGTCTAAATATTATTTCCTCTCAAAAAGTGCTCAGACAAAGACGCCAGAAAACACTTTTTTCTAATAAACACTTTGTAACAACCTGTGTTATCCATTCACAGGGAGATAGCGGGGGAACTACTATTTGCTTAGGAAATGATCAACGCTGGTACCTAGTTGCTGCCTCTAGTTGGGGTGGAGGATCATGTGGCGCCGCCGATAGTGTAAATATTTTTACCAGAATTTCTAATTACACAGATTTCATTGAAACAACTACAGCGCGGGTTGATAGTAAGTATACAAAGTGGATATTGCTGCAAACATTTTGCGATATGACAAAAATAAATGTCATATGTATATACATAAATTTTAAGGCATTAAAAATGTCAGCGTATATCTTAAAGTGGGTACGATAAGGGGCCCGTTTGAACGAATTTGGAGGCCATAAGGGGGTGGACCCTCAACATAGCCTCCGTAAAACTGCTGTAACTCCTTAATTATTCATTCAATCTATATAAAACTGTATATTTTTTGGCAGAAAAAGGTTCAATAAATCCAATCATGACCAAGAAATTGTCAATTTTGGAGAAAATTATAAAAAAACACGTTCTGTGACCCATTTCAGGTTTGGAAAAGATAACTATAATATAATAATATATGTTGTCAAATGTTGTCATACTATTTGTTTAATATATAAACCAACAGTGCGCGTTACGGTTCCGTTCCCTGTATGTTATCCAACTCTCTTGACCACGGCTTTGATGCTTTATCCAGGGTAATCAATCATCATTTACACCATTACACCATTTATCTGATTTATTTCACACCAACTGTGTCTTGCCAGCGTGCTTGCTGCCACTTCCACCGCTGTCATAAGCATGGCTCAAGGCTCTTTAGTCCGGGTTTAACTAGAAGCCCTATATATTACCTTTGAAAAATGTTGTTGTGTTAAGAAATTCCAACTTTTAACTTCAATTTGTCATACAAACTAGTGCTATATCATCACATTATATTATCCGAAGAGCAGATTTTAGTTTTAAAACTAGCCCAAATCTGGCTGAAAGTCACCATGTTTGTCAAGTCATGTGGCAAGCCTGAAGCGCCTGCGGGCTTGCTACCAGTTCCACCGCTGCCAAACTCAAGGTCCCCCCAGCATGCGGTCAATGGTGTTGGATGGACGTAATTCTTGAATGGAACTTACTAAATACTAGCGTTCGACTTGTCAAATTTGGGATCAAACTTTAAAGGCAACTGGAATGTAATGCAAAAATGTGATTTTTTTTTTTGATAAAATATATTTTATCATCGTACCAGTGGAAGCAAATAGATCTTGCTGATTTGTTTATGGAAAGGAATAGAACCTCAGCATTGCTAATGTGGTCAAAAATCGTCGGAAATGAATACGCACGGGAGCCTAAGCTGCGGAAGAATATCGTTGCCGGGACCGGTGAGGAAGCGAAAATATCGGTTTAAAACAGTGATGGCGCTGTTTAGGTGCCCATAGCGGAAAAGTGTATCTAGATTGGTCAAGAAAAATCAAGTTTAAAATAAAATTCAACACATATCTAAGACATATCTAAGACATTCATGCGAAATAAACACTTCCAACATTGTTACGTGGGGTAAAAACACGGTTTTAAAAAGGGCCGAAATTCGTGTATTTCAATGGTAGAATTATTTAATTATTTAGTGTGCCCTAGTCTCATGTGTTTTGACAATGACAAAATAACGAAACGATAGACTAAACAATGGCTCTAACTAATCTGACTCATTTAAAATCTTCTAATCCTGTAGACTGCAGTTTGCCGGATACTATGTGTACTGACGGTAAAACATGCTTATTGGTTGAAGACATTTGTGATGATAAACCTGATTGCCCTGACGGAGCCGATGAATTAAACTGCAACCAAGGTACGGCCACGTGTAAGGTAAATCGTGTGCATACCGCACGGCCACGTGTAAGGTAAATCGTATGCATACCGCACGGCCACGTGTAAGGTAAATCGTATGCATACCGCACGGCCACGTGTAATCATTGTCATTCTACTCAACAGGTTCTGAAATACTTTGGGATTGTATTATTTGGTGATTTATCGATTTTCACTCCCCAAAATAGCAACAAAAAACCCCGTTAAAATCTATATTTTATTGTTGCCAATTGGCAGCTTCTGCCACAAAGCTGCCAATTGGCAGCATTCAAAGCTGCCATTGGCAGCTTTTGAAAATTGTTGTTATTTTGTTCTGCCAAAATGTGTTCATAAATACAATGATTCGGCAATACTTTGATTTTTCCTGGTCAAAATACTAACAATCGTTAAAAGCTGCCAATTGGCAGCAATAAAATACAATATTCAACGGTTTTCCTTAACATTTTAGCTGGCCAAAATTGAAATAATGCTAAATAATACAATCCCAAAGTATTTAAGAACCTGTAAATTGACATGCGCAAATGGCTTTGATTGTCATCAAACAGACTCGTAACAAATCTTAAAAAGAGTCAAACCTGTTAAGGGTTCTGAAGGGTAAAACACCTAGTAAAACAGGAGATATATAATGGTGAAATACTCATGATGTCTCATGACTCCATCAAAAAAAAACCATGCACTACGTGCCCGATGAAACCATGCGCAGGCGCAGAGCCAGAACCCACATTTACGGGGAGCTGAAAATGTATAGACGTTGAAAGCGGAGCGAGCGTTTTGCGGCGGGGGTTCCAGGGGCCCGCATTATAGCCCCTGGTGGGGTCCAGGGGTTCCTCCGGATGATTTCAGGGGACTACAGGCGGAGCCAGAACCCAAATTTACGGAGAGCTGACAACTTATAGACGTTGAAAGCGGAGCGAGCGAGGCGTGCTGAGCGTCTTGCGGCGGTGATTCCATGGGCCCGCATTATGGCCCCTGGTGGGGGTTCAGGGGTTCCCCCGGATGATTTCAGCATTTTGTGGGTTTTTTACCAATCTGATATCTACTCGGATATATTTGAATAGATCATAATGCGTGCGTCCCCGAGCTATCCGAGTTTCTGATGATCAAGTGCGTTTCCAAGCCATGTCAGCCGGACCTCAATAACTCTATTATTTTATTAGGTTTTTTAAGGTTGCCAAAATAGGGGGAGCAACCCCAACTCAGAAGTGGGGCGGGAGAGGACCTATAATTTCTATTTCTATCATTATCTGTAAACTCGTCCGGTTCCCTGTAGTTTTTTATCTATTTTCTCTCTCTTATATTTTCCCCCTTGTCCTTATTTTACGCCCATTTTTATTTCCCCCTCCTTATGTACTCTTCCTTTTTACTTCGTTTTAAAACGCCCCGCCCTGTGTACCCAACTGAACGAGAAAATCACTGATTTGGAGGGGGAGACGGGGGTGGTGATTACCACCCCACTAATCCCCCCCCCCCCAAAAAAAAAAAATCCAAACTGAGATGCAGAGTGTGCTTATTTGGGTACCATGGTATATAGATAGAGGTCCCCTTTTCCATACAAGTACAAACATCCCACGCATGATGTCACAATGATGTTACTAAACATGGCCGACCTCAAAATCCCGCCGTATTCGCGGCATATACCCGGTGTTTTGCTTATAAGTGAGGGAAATGGAGTTTCTAACATATATTATAATATTCAGGACCATAAGGTTGAGATGTTTTTAAAATGTCGATTTAAACCAATTGAAAGGTGGCGACCACGCCCCCCCCCCCCCCCCCCCCCCCCTACTATCGGACTTTGACGTCCCAACCTACTCCCGGTTAAGGTGGTACCCTCAATTCTGTCCGTCAAAATGAGCGCAAGGATGTAAAACCGATCACCTATACTTTTTAATGTAATCGGCGAAAATTCGTTGGGGCGGTAACCACCGCCACCTGCCCCTTAGGATGACGAGGGATAATTATATGTGCTTGCATTTTGTAAAATAAATCTATATAAAATAAATAACTTGTTGGAGATGGTTTTTCGCAAGCAAGATAGCCCATAGCGCTAAAACGGTGATAATAATGAGCTCATGAATATAATTATGATAAGGCAAATGTCTATGGGGTTTCACTGTGTAGCAGATCAGAAGAGCCTCCTTGTTGATGTTGCAAATTATAAATGTTTTTGTTTTATTGCCAGAAATTCAACGCTGCACCAATACCACCTGTTCTAATGGAGGGGAGTGCCAAAATAATTCAGATGGCTATACATGTGTGTGTCTAAACGGTTGGACGGGTGATAATTGTGATGATGGTACGCATACGATATATTACTATCCATTTCATTTAATTCTTTATATCAAGGCGGGAAAAGAATAATGTAATATCATGATATAAAACAAATATTGAATGCCTTTTGCTTGTTCAATAGTAAAACTATATTCCTCGGTTCAATGTGGATTATTCCATTACAATCGGCTTCGCCTCGTGCATTGGACAAATCAAAATTTGACCTCGTGATATAGTGTGTACAACACTCTCGGGCATCCATCAATGCTTTGGTTACAAGTAGAGCCTGCACTGTATAAAACAGTTGAGGAGCTTCCCTTTAGTGTACCCGATGGGGAAATGGCTGATGACCCTGTTATAGAAGCGTGATGTCATAAGAAATGAGGTATTCCCTCGGGAAAATAATGTGGATTGATCGCCTTTCAAGACATTATTTTACAAGAGGCAGTGACGTTAGAGTCACGCCAAGTATAAATGACATGGTTTGTTTTTCGAATTTCGCAATTACGTGTTAAACCAACTAACCAATGTGAATTGCAGATTGCAGATCATCCATCATATGCACTTACATTGCATATTATAGTATTAGTCTTGCCTTTAACTTATAAACAAACATTTGTCATGGTTCTTTTTCAGTTGACTGTGGTTTCACTGAAATTGAAATCCCCGTAGGTGGCGCCATAAATCTGACGTCACCAGGTTATCCCCGTAACTATTCAGACAACGTATACTGCGCATATTATGTAAATGTTGCGGAGGGATACAAAGTGTTAACAGAATTCGTGGATTTCGACTTGGAAGATGGCTACGATGTGCTAAGAGCACTAGATCGGGAGGACATACCTACATCGAACAGGCATATTTTTACCGGTGTCAACGTTCCCCGTAACCTGACATCGCAAACATCCTCCTTTATATTCGCCTTCGTGTCAGATGCTTACGTCAATAGGAGAGGATTTCATTTAATGCTGTCAGCGATTAATGTAACAGGTAATAATACATTTACAGGGTGACGATTTCAGAATTGTGTTTTCAAAATCAATACTAGTCTAAGAAAAAGATTATATTACTGCATTGCATCATATTAGCACATGCCTTTTAACGGGATCACAATGTAGCGTCTAGTAATTGCCATGTAGAATGACATAGTAAATGACATACCGGACCGGACCTCTTATTTGCTAACTATTTTTTGTACCAGTTTCTGATGTGCACACGCAGAAATTGGATTACACGTGTACACAGATTTTCTAAACTATTAACAAGCCTAATTGGCTTTCCAGGCTACCCCTCCCTATATTTTTTTAAAAAAAAATATTTGATGTACAAGTATTGTTGTTTATGGAAATAAAGTTGTCCTAGTATTGCCCGATACAGTGTCGATGGATGCTGGAAGTTTTGTACCAGGATCCAAAAGTAGTAGAACATTAAACGTTCCTGCATCTTTCTATCCACCGAGATGTGCATCATGACAAAAATGATGTCAAATAATAAGACAACAAATCAGGAAAAAAATAAGACAACAAAATAAATCAGATAAGATAATAAGACAACAATTAGGAAAAGAATAAGACAACCAATCAGGAAAATAAAAGGACAACAACTCAGGAAAGAATAAATCTACAAATGAGGAAAAAGATTAAGACAACAAATGAGGGAAAGAATAAGACAACAAACGAGGGAAAATAATAAGACAACAAATGAGAAAAAGAATAAGACTACAAATCAGGAAAAGAATAAGACAACAAATCAGGGAAATAAAAAGACAACGAATCAGGAAAATAAAAAGACAACAAATCAGGAAAAGAATAGACAACAAATCAGGAAAATAAAAATCAAAAACATCAGGAAAGAATAAGACAAAAAAGAGGAAAAGAATAAGACTTAAAATCAGGAAAAGAATAAGACAACAAATCAGGAAATTAAAAGACAACGAATCTGGAAAAGAATAGACAACAAATCAGGAAAAGAAAAAGAAAAAAATCAGGAAAGGATAAGACAACAAATGATGGGGAAAAATAAGACAACAAATGATGAAAAAGAATAAGACAACAAATCAGCATAATAATATGTGTAAAGAGCAAGTAATGGATGTATTCGGGGAGCAAGGTGACTTTGTTCGTCGACACGTTCCCATTAGGTAACAAGTTAAACTGTCGAATAATCGCTTCAGATTGAATAATGATAACATTGACTTAGTCAATGTACTTTCCATAATGCGACGTTAAATGAAAATGAAATGGTCACACAAATTCAACATTAATATTTTGTTTGAAACCAGATTTACTTCTTGACAAGATATTGCACTATTGCTAGGGGTGGGCATACATGTGTCCATTTTTCAAAACCCAGTTTTTCTGTGGCCAAATTATGTGAGAAAAAAAAGATAATGACAAAAAGAATGGTCTCTGATATATAGTTAGGTTGGTAAAATGGCAAATTTCAAAATTGCCGCCAAAACGACCGTTTTGGGGTATTTCTGAGCACATTTAGATGTATAACAGCAAATTATATGGCACATTTTTATGTGTTAAGGTCTCTGAACCCAAATGTGTCATTCATTTCATGATTCCACTCATTAGGATAGTGAAAGTGGCCTTTTAGACCTCAGAAAAAATCAAAATGGCCGCCAAAATGCTCCTAATCAAAAAGTTTTCATTCATTTCAAGAATGCATTCCTTATGATAATTAAAGTGACCTGTTTGACCTCAGACAAATTCAAAATGGCCACCATAACAAGCATTTCCATTTAATTCCTTATAGTATTTTAATTTATACATCATATAAGAGGATATTTTATTCTGTTCTTAGGTATCTGAATACTGATTTATCATGCGTGTGTCAATAATATTCATCACCGTAGCCAGAGTGATTTGGTTTTTTAAACAATTCAATATGGTCGCCAACATTGGCATTTATCTTGTTCCAAATAGAAAGTTATCTTTTTTTTCTTCTCTGTGTAGGTAAATTGTGTCAAATTCTGCAGAGTTGACAAAACACTAATGACTAACTGATTGGAGGACGGTTCTAACGTACTTGTGATATACCTCTGCGAAATACAACAGTTACAGATAATCATGTGCTCAATCTTGATTGGTCATAAATGCATTCTTTAATTAACTATTAACATCACTTGTGACATTTCCTCTGGCTTAACATCGTTTTAATGGATGCTCTCAGCTCTGTTGTCTCCAAGTCATGCTGCCCATTCTATCTCACTGTACAATGAATGAATTACAGCCTGGATGCAAGTACATGAAATAGATCATGTGGGATATTCGCTTTTGAAGAACAGCTGAAATGACTTTAGAGTATTTGGAACGGCGTCAGTCAATCCTGCATTTCTTCGAAGCAGTAGTAGCCCCAGTAAAGTAGTAGACATTAACTAAAATAAGTTGGTGCTGGCAGTGTCAACCTATATCCAAAATAACTGGATTTGTGCTGCTTGGAGGTAAGCAAGATGATTGGGGACATTGTTATATTTCCCCTAATGAACCTGCTAGGCATTGACAAGAGAGAAGAGACCACCTTTGACTCTTTCAGGAGAAGATCCCAGAGTTGTTGACGATGAGAGACAGACGTGCTAGCTACTGACACTTTTTTTCTGGCAAGGAATGCTTGTTTGCTGCTGTGTGCTGTGTAGGATGAAGTCATTGAGAGAATTAATATACAGCTTACTGAAATGTCATTATTTGACAAATAGATTAGTATGCGTGGTGGATCAACATCAGTTACAGACACACTCAAGGAAGAATGTCAGCATGACATGCCAAACAAGTTGCTTGTAGACTCATCTTTCCCATAACAATCAGAAGATGAAAGGCAAGCAAGATCGGAGTGTGCCAAATGGTCAGAGGAGGTCGCAAATGTTGGAAAAGTACAGAGAGATTACATTCAGACAGTAAAGAATGCAAACAGTTTGTCAGTGCTAGAGAAAGAAGAGTGCAAGAAGTAGTTGGTAAAAGTGTCAAAGCTGCTTGACTCCTGCAAAGAACACTAAGGACCAGTAACACCAAAGAGTATTGCTATCTTGGATGACCTGGATGATAAGCAGCTCCTCGTCGAGGTGGGATATCTCCATGCAACTGTTGCTCCGGATGTATTACGACAGATGCGTCGCGTAAAATCTCTTAATGGGTGATTCAAAATGGAGAGGTTTTCCATCAATGAAATCAGAGTACCATTAAAAACGCTGTGAAACCAGAAGAAAATAAGTGATGTTGATAGTCTATTAAAGAATGCATTATGAACAATCAAAATTGAACACATGAATATACATGTATCTGTGACTGTTGTATTTCGCCTATATCATAAGTAGCCTATATTAGATCCGTCCTCTATGCAGTTAGTCATCAATATTTTGTCAACTCTACGGAATTTGACACTATTAACCCACAGAGAGAAAAGATACTTCCTGTTAAAAGGTAAAACAAGTCACTCTGGCTACGGGTGATGAGGTGATGAATGTTATTGACACGCAATTGATATATCAGTATTCAGATACCTATGAACATAATAAAATGTCATCTTATATGATGTCACAATCGTAATACCATAACAAATTGCATTATAATGATTGTTATGGCGGCCATTTTGATGAGGTCAAACAGGTCACTTTGACTATCCTAAGGAATGCAATCATAAAATGAATGAAAGCTTTGGATTTAGAGACCTTTAAAACATAAAAGTTCAAAACAAATTGTTGTTATAGACCTAAATGGGCTCAGAATATCTAAAATGTCCGTTTTGGCGGCCATTTTGAATTTCTCTGAGGTCTAACAGGTCACTTTGACTATTCTAATGAGTGGAATCATGAAATGAATTAAGCCTTTGTGTTTAGAGAACATCAGAGATTCATCAGAGATTTTTTTCCCGTCATATTTTTTTTTCTCACAACATTTGGCCATAGAAAGATTGGGTTTTGAAAAATATTTCAAGAAAAAGTCTCAAAAAGTCTCTCCCTACTATTGCACACTGTTTACATATCAAATGACGTCAACGCTTATAATTCAGTTACTTATACCTTTGAACCTCCAATCACTGGGTGTTCATATGGTTTTGTTTACTCCAGGTCTCAGTGAATGTGAATGGTCTCCATGTGAAAATAACGGCAATTGTACTGATGAAGATGACGGCTACACGTGTCAATGTGATGGCTTTTATAAAGGACAGATATGTCATGAAGGTGAGACAATTATTAATAGTACGTATTATTTACAGATATATTATTTTTTCATATACACGAATCCTGAGGGGGCATAATACCCCTATGGTTTACGCCAAAGAGTTTCCAACAACTTTGACCGGGAGGAATAGCTCAAACTACCGGGCTAAAAGGTGGAAGTGTTTTTTTATATTTTTGGTAAATACAGTGCGTGGAGTGTGAGCGAGGGCTTCAATTTGAGTCGGGTGGGTTTGGATAAGTTAGCACTGATGGTTAGCTATCAAGGTCGTGTTTTCGCACCCACTGTGAGAACCCCATCAAATTTCTCAGCCTGGTGTCAGCCTGGTGTCATCCTGGCCTGGTAAAGTTAAAGTCCATCAGGAAAATACCCTTTGCCACACCCCCTGACAAGTTACCCCCAGATACGCTACTCACAGGCCTATGGATAGGTTGAAGCCAATACGTAAATATTTGACCTTTTTGTCTTGATTAATAAAACAATCTCTGTGACAAAGAGTCCGAAATGGGGGGTCGCCCGCTGATTGGAACATCTTTGTCGGTTAAAGAGTATGGTGAGGATGGGCCGCTGAAAGTGGATTATGTCTTATTTAGTGAGTGAGGCTTGCTTTAAGAAACATGATTGAAAGCTGTAAGCCATATTGTTCATGTATTATCTCTCGATGGATCTTCAACAGTAGCAATACTTTGTATCTGATATAATTTGTGCACTATTTTGTTTTGTTTTAAACCCCTTTTGAAGAGAATTATTGTGGAGATGAGCACATCGTCATTCCCCCGAAGACAACAGTGACATTAACGTCTTACAGGTATCCAAGTTACCCTACATCCATTCACATGTATGACTGTAAATGGACAATTACTTCCACGAGTGGACTTCAAATCCAAGTTAAGGTGGTAGATATTAATCTACCCTATTGGTGGTCAGTGTTGATCGTAGGGGGAGAACTACAGCTGGATAATGAGTCTGCGAAGAAATACATTTCCACCGGAAATGTTCTAGATATCCAATTGGTAACACGAGGTTGGTTATCAGATGAACGATTTCTGCTGCAAATGTCCGAGAAAGAAGGTGAGACCTTTAGGAGTTCATCAACATTGTAGATATTAGTACCATACCATACCATACCATACCAAACCATACCATACCATATCAACCACTAGAAAAGCCATAATCATCCAGTATGGTTTCCTTTTACCCTGCTTGAACAATCTCAATATTTATATATGTCATTTCTATTTCATTACAATACATCACACAACTCTTTTATAGCCCATGCTAATTTCACTATTTGTCTGGCAATTTTACACGACGTTGATTTAAACTTCCTGGTCACATCACAAGTGGATTCTTAATCATATCAAAAGTACAAATACAAATATCAGCTAAAAACCTACATTGACTTACTCAGAGGAAACACCTGATATTGGGGGGGGGGGGGGGGGGGGGGGTGGGGGGTGGAGGGAGGGGTAGGGGCAGATATGATACAAAAAGTCCCGGCAAATTCGTGTTGTAGGCACTCAACTCAAAATGTCAGCTTCCATGCCCTGAAATGACCTCTAATCGTTCAATTAGTAACTCAAGCACTTCACATAATATTACAATGTTGTCGTCCGTTGTCTTAAGAAATATTTGTAGTGTAACCAAAAAACTATTTTAATACATTTTCAACAAAAAAAGAACCCATACTTCGAAATGTGCTATCTCATCCGCTGGTCTATTGTGGTTTTTCATTTGTTCTCTGTATGTCGCAAAAAATACCTTTCTGCTTGTCTTTTATTCGATGTGTCATCAAAAGATTTGCATATTTATTATTCGCATGTTATCAATTATATTTAAAACCTTGAACATTCGTTGGGCAACACAATCATAGCCTGTACGTACCACCGAGACAAATGTTGAGGGTCAACGTTGAATACATCATTATTATGAGCGTATACAAATACAGACCCGGGATGATCCCCTACTCTTTACGAAGGAGTCTGTGACATTTTTAACGTGCTTGGGTATAGTTGTTGGAAAACGCAAACCTCATGGCATGCCAACCTGGGTTACGGACAAGACCATTCACCTAAAGTCTGAGAGGGACGTGGCCAAAAGACGTTACCTTGTCTCAAAGTCACGGCAATCCAGAGACAGATGGAGAAAGCTCAACACCTGTTTGAATGAGTCTTACAAGGCAGATGAATCGTCCATGTTCAACAAACAGATGGAAGATCTTCATCAGGCTGACCAGAAAGGCGACTATTCCACCACATGGAAAATCATCCATGATCTCTCTGGGAAAGATAGGAAGTCCAGCGTCAAGGTTAAGAAAAGAGATGGTACCACCCCCCAAAAAATGACACAGACCTGCTTGCAGAATGGAGAAAGTATTTCAGCTCACTGCTAAGCAATGACAGTGGTTAAATCTCATCTGATCTACCATCACCTGCTGCTCAGGACTTGCCCATCCACATTGATCCTCTCACACTAGAAGAAACAAATGAAGTCCAAGAAAAGCTGCAGGTCTTGACTGTGCAATCACATCAGAAGCACTCCAAAATGGCGGTGACTTATTGGTACAAGTTGTCCATGGGTTCTGCATGGAAGTTTACACCACCCTGAAACCACCCAACCAGTGGACCACCAGTGTTATTGTGCCTCTACCTAAAAAGTGGGACCTCTCTCTTATGACCAACTATAGAGGAATATCTCTTCTGTCAATTACAGCTAAAGTATACAACAAGATCCTGCTAAACAGAATTAGAGATCAAGTCGACCCCATCTTGAGGAATAACCAGGCTGGCTTTCGCCCTGGCAGAAGCTGTGCTCAGCAAATCCACATACTGAGGAGGATCATGGAAGGGTTTAAAGACCAGAAGTTACCTCTCACAGTCACATTCATAGACTTAAACAGGAAAGTTATGTTTGCAGTACAGCGACATTACGGAATCCCAAAAGCTTTAGTCGACGCTATAGGTGAACTGTACAACAACTCGAGGAGTGCTGTGATGGTCGATGGCAGTATCTCTTATCCTTTCGCTGTCTCCACTGGAGTGCTACAGGGTGACGTTCTGGCATTCCTATTTGTGATATTGGTAGACTACCTATCGACGAAGGCCACATCTGATCTTGACTCATTGTTCTCAACGACTTAGACTTTGCTGATGACATTGCCTTACTCGAGACAACAATTCCACGAGCCCAGACGCAGCTGACAGAAACTGCTGCAGCAGCAAAAGACCTCGGCCTCTACATTAGCGTATCTAAAACAGAGTACATGACTGCCAACTGCAATCCTCACCCAACTCTTCAGGTCTATGGGGATACTATCAACCATGTGACTGATTTCAGGTATCTTGGCTCTATGATGGCATCGGGTGCAAGTGATCTTAAAAGACGCAAGGCATTAGCATGGTGCGCATTTTGAAAGTTAGAACACCTCTGGAGGAGCCCTCAAATAGGTATCACAACAAAGATGAAATTATTCAATACCACCTGTGTGACTATCTTACTGTATGGATGTGAATCCTGGGTGATATCCCAATATATGGAATGCAAACTAAATGCCTTTGCTACAGGATAATGCTAAACATCAAGCGCATGGATCATGTTCAACACCACAATTTATGACATGACCAAGACAGAGCCTCTTATCCACCGTGATGAAGAGCCAGCTAAAAAGTATGCCACCTACGCACCAACACATGGCCGAAGGAGACCTGGTCGTCCTTGCACAACATATCTGACATATATATACAACGCTTAATACTAGGGGACAATGAAGGCATGATTGAAGATCGACAGATTGTCACTCTTGCTCAAGACCGTCGTGCATGGAAGAAACTTGTGGTCGCCTGCTCTGCAGCCGAAGGATGATGATGATGGGTATAGCTCTTCCGATACACGGGACCATCATTTCTACGTGACTTCCGAACCACGGTGCGCTGATCATACCTACTTTTCTTGCAGATTTACATTTCTGATCATAAGTCGTACATACATTCAGGGTTACAGGGCGATACGATTCCTAATTACTTCAAAAGTATGGTTTTAGAGTGAAAATAAACTGTCGGAGTCTGTGCCGACAACTTATTTTTACTTTAAATTCACTTCAAAACCATGATTTTGAGGTAATTAGGAATCGCATCGCGCTGTAACTTGGAATATATTCATGATTTATGGTCAGAAATGTAAATCTGCAATAAAATATGCTTCTAATTTTGTTTTCGAGGATTGAGGCGTCCCCTGGAAAAGATCACATAATATACCTTTAACAGCCAAAGTGCAAAAAGAGGCAGTGAGCTTCTAGGGAACGGCCCTTTCCAGAACCCACAGATTTGATAAAAATAGTAATCGCTGTCGTCGTATGTTCAGAGTTTGAATTGAACGTCGAATGTTACAATCCGAGTGAGAAAAAAATAGATTGTTCTAGCCATATAGAAACCAAGAAAAGTTATAATGTCAATAAACTCACCTTTTATAACAGATGGCGATGAATGTACTAGCCAACCGTGTCAAAATGGCGGTCTTTGCTACGATACCATTAATGGTTTTACTTGTAAATGCAGACGTCGATACACTGGTAACATGTGCGAGATTGGTGAGTTACATCATTTATTACACAAAGTATCTTTCAACTTAGTAATCCAAACATGAGTTTCAGAAGGTAACAACCGAATCCTAAGTAATATATCTATGTAGGGGTACTTTCTCAAGTATCAAATATTCGGCCAAAAAGATATTCTGGTAACGAAATATAAAATCATCAACACTAAAGGGGCAATTTAGTCATACGTAAGTATTAACATTGGTTCACATATTAGAAGATATCCGAAAATCAGGTATTTGACTATTTGCCCAGGTCAACAGATGTGTATCATATCGAAAATTGAGCGCCAGTAGGCCTTAACTAAAAAAAAAGGCTGAGACAACTTTGAATAGTTGGGACCCATTATAACACATACCTCAGATTATAGTCAAAAAAGTGTTATTAGTTTCACACTTAGTGTTATTAATGAACCAGTTATTATGTTCTATTTGACACTACGACACTATTTATTATTATTAAAAAAATGCTTGAGTTACGTCCTTTTGGCACTAGCTGAATTTGAAATAATTTGAGTTACCGCTTTAGAGTCACCTATTTTTGTATAAGATTGTCATGTAAAAAGGCAAGCACTTGGTACATTTCAGAACTGAATTTTATTATGTTTAATTACTGATAAATTGTGCTATCTTAATGTTGTACAGGTTGGCAATTTGTATGATCACAAGCCTTAAGGTAGATGTTCTGATTTCTTGCCCGATTTTCAATTTGATGTTTTCTATTTTTCGTTCTTAAAATTGTCGCATTCCAAAGTTTGAGTTGCATAACTGTAATGGTTCTAATTTTAGAAGCACATGGTCATTATACATTTGACTGGTGGTTAACCACCTTTGTCAGTAATTCACCACATGTTAGCCTATAATTTGTTACAGACATAAGAAAAAAATGGGGATTCTTCTGATATCAATATAGCTTGATGTAAAAAAAAAAGAATTATAGCCAAAAAAAAGGTGATCGCAACATACACCTTATCTTACTCAATTCAGTGAGCGCAAGAAGGACGAAAGTCCGAGGTAAGGCCTTCTGGCACTAACTGAAACCTGATACATTGAATTGGGGGCTATGTGGAATTGGCTATTATCCTCAATTGAGAGAGAGTGTTTATGGGTTAAGTATTTATGGTTCTTAAAATCTGTGGGTTATATGGATTATTTTGGTACCAACATCTCATTTTAACAACAATTTGAGTTACGGCCTTCTGGCGCTCAACCCTCGATATGAGACCTGTGATGACCGAGCGGAACAACACTCGTGATCTGGATATGAAATCCTAGTTATACAATGCGTGCAGCAGGAGAAGAAACCGATGGTCATTGGATTTCTTCTGTTGATGTCGTGTCTCACAAGTCGGATATGAGGGAACAAAAACGTAGATTTTTTTTTAAATTTCGGTATGTTTGTTACATTTATAACACATGAATAATCCACTACTATTTCCATCGTTCACAGGTATCCCTGTATGTGGTCGTCAATCCTTTCAGTGCAACAATCTTCGATGTATTTCACCCTATTTTGTTTGTAATGGGAAGAATGATTGCGGAGATGGAAGTGACGAGAAAAATTGTAAGAACTTTATCAAATACGTGTTAGGTTATTGTTCGTCAGCCTTCATTATCATTCCCTTGAATATTTATCAATAATTTAATTAGATAATTGATTGCAAGTTATTGCATGAACTTATTAGCAAAACACTTTTGTGCTTAGAAATGTTATGGGCGAGTGTGTTTTTACTAATGATCTGCCGCATTTAGTTGGATTTATGCATACGGAAATTGCGCTTTTGCTGACAAACCATACAATGCATGTTGGACGAGTGTAACTGTAAGGTTATCGTAAGAGTACATAAGACCAGACAATGATGAACCGTAACACTTATGTTCATTTAGTTCAATGTTGGAAGAGCTAGATGAATGACAGTTATTTTCCGTCAGACATGTACAAGGCCATTATAGATAAAAGCTTAAGCAATCTATATTTTTTTGCTATACACACAATTAGAATATTTTGCATAAATTGCTAATCGTAGCCAACGACGTTATAAACATGGCTAACCTTAACATTTCCGTTGTACGATTTAAATATAGGCAAAAATCAAAATGTTCGCCAAAAATCAGAACTTCACAAGAATTTGGCTTGTTGTTGTTGTTTTGGTGGTGTTGGAGGTTTTGTTGTGTTTGTCTTTTTTTGTTTTTTTTGTTGTTGTTTGTGGTGTGTGTGTGTTTTTTGTTGTTGTTGTTGTTGTTGTTGTTGTTGTTGTTGTTTTTTGTTTGTTTTTGTTTTTGTTTTTTTGGGGGGGTTCTTGTGGGTGTCGTTGCGGTTGTGCTTTTGATTGACGTTACAATCCGGCTACTAATAATATATAAGCATGTTAAATATGTTCTTATAGGTGACTGTGAATTTCGATGTCACAATGATAGGTGCATCCCTGCTAGATACGTGTGTGATTCCAAAAACAACTGTCAAGATTGGAGCGACGAGCAAAGAAGAGAATGTGAGTTCAATGATCAATTGGGTAATCTATATCGAATGGATAGATGGGAAATATCGTACCTTAATTCTATAGATGGGGTGACAGCAATGTTTATCAACAAAAGCATCGGTCGAAGAGACTGGACTGTCGATACATACTTGAGGGAACAGCATATGAAAACATTACTGTCCACTATGCCTTATTGTCCTTTATAATGCTTTGGTACGAGTTTTAAAAGCACGGGTTCTATACAAAACAGGATGCGCGCGCATACTGCCGGGCTAAAAACAGCAGCAACGGCCGACCAAATGTTTGTTATGACGTCACTTGTCATCCCATCTATAGCTAATTGCGTAGTATATTTCAGGTTGCGGGAGGCAATGTCATTTTGAAGAGGGCAGCGTTAGGCAAGTAATTCAAACATATTAAGAAGGTATTGGTGGGCACCTCCACCGAATGCCAGTTGCTATGCGTTTTCGTAGTGACTGCAGATGTCGTATTCCAGATCTAAAGTGTCGATAAAGAAGTCTATTCAGGGTTTACCTGTCATCTGGTCGCAACCATATGTGATTACACGATTACAATGGCATCCTCCAAGTGCAAAACCTAATGGAATCGAACCCCCAACATTTATATTTCATATCCTAAAGCACTGATGATATCGATTGGGGGTTTTCCTCATGGTCTTATACACATGTTCCCTTGATATATGGCAAATGCTACCCTGTATAATAGGTTACCATAATAACTGTATAATATATATATATATATATATATATATCATATTATGATGGCATGTTATTTCTACTAATATGAGATGTAAAGTGAAGACCATTATACTAAATAATAAGCCGCTACAATACGGATCTGCTAGACAACTTCACAGTTACGGAGTTGCATGCTAGACAATGTGCAACGTGTGAATAACGTTAAAGGGGCACCGCACGATTTATATATATTCAATACATAACATTCCTCCTCTTTTGGAACAGTGGCTGAACTCAATAGGCAGGTAGTTTAGAGCATCCGAAAACGACTTCACTTAATAACCCGAGCGTACCCAAACAAGTATCCCTTTTTGGTTGGACGAGGTGCTTTGATTGTACTGCATTAATTTTGACTTTGCTAAAAACACACTTGCCATTTCTTTATTTTTAATTCCACAATTGCAAACTGTTCTAGCTATATACAAGCATTAAAATGAAGATACAACTAAGTATCTTCTACTCTAGTTGCAATGTCCGGCACCGACATGGGTTTTATCAGTGTCACAACCTTTGATCATACGGTCAGTATGAACATAACGTGTGTTTTGGCTGAGATATGATTGATTATATTTCGAAAGTGGGAAATCTCTTTTGGGAATATAGAAAATGTTCCCACTTCTACGTTTAATTTACAATAACTCCTTAACCCTGTATGGTATAAACATGAATTTGCACTCATTTTATAGATTGTTTTATATTCTATAAGTTTCTGTTTCAACAAACGTGTCAACTATTATGTAACAATTGTAATCATGAGTCGATTGCATTGTCCTTGGCTTTCTCCCTATTCGTTACACAGTGAACTTGCACTACTCTTCGGTTTTACATACATGACTATAACACAAAAAGTATTCAACCGATGATTTAAATCAAGATAGGGTGCATACCCCAACAAATATATTTGTTAACTCTAAAACAAATGAAATTTAAATGTGTGTGGTCATTCACTTCCCGATATAGTACATTTACACAAGTTACCCGTGACAACCATTATGTTCTGATGGGTAATTGCATCAGGAACTAATAGTAAAATTATGATTGGGATAGGTATAAAAGTATTATTGAGCTTTAATCAAAATATGAAACAAAAATCGATATATTTTGAACATTCTTAATCACAACATGTTACCATTAGGTCCTATCTAAATTCCAATAATATATTTGGATTCCTTGTGCAATTACCGTTCAGAAAATCAGAATTTGCGCGACCTTGTGAAAGCAAATTCATTTACCACCCGCACTATAAAATGGACTATGCCGCGATCGCTTTTTGGGCCTTTTGTTCTTCGCATCTGGTTTCATAGATCAGGTCTATTCTTGCTCAGTGACGCGTAGTTTATCCCTCTCCGGGGGAGAGACCAGTTTTGTGGCACGTTCCTCTGTCATAATTTCTGTGCTGTTCGACAGAAAGGTTGTATTATTTGTGCTCCTGTTTCGTAAAGAAAAGGAGAAATTGTTTCCCTCCCTCCCTCCCGATTTAGAATGAGGGGGATGGGGGCTAACTGTTGGGTTCCTCACCAGAGTGAGGGGCAGTGCATGCTCTTTGTCTTTGCAATTCAAAATGAAAGATTATTTAGTATAACTAGATAAAATATTTGAATGTCAGGTATAAGATCAATTGAAAATAGTAATTACCAATCACGATAAATGTATTATCGGCTATAGCAGTTGATAAAGTTATATTCATAAGAAAAATTGTGATTTGGTAAGAAAATGTGTGATTATTATGAACATTTGTGAAAGACAATGCGTGAATTGTTTACTAATTTGAAAGATGGCGCCAAGAAGCGCATTTACAATTTGATTGATCAAAACTCAGGGAAATTCCATGTGTTATAATTCGGTACGATGGTAAGGGAGAAAATTTCAACCTTGCTGATCTCATCTCTTCTAATTTGACAAATTCACACTTAATTTCAGATAAGGTGTCTTCCCAGAGTGGAATTCCTCATATAAATGAATTAATTTATGTATCTGAATTATAATTTCACACTTTGGGCCGTGGATCCTTCCTGGCGGCACTAAATTGGCATTGAAACTTTTCCGTGCATGTGTGGCGAAATATATAAAATGCCAACTGATCTATTATTAATGCAATTTAAAATAAATGCAACCTTTTGATGAGTCGCACAGAGACTCCGCTACATATTGGTTCTTGTCTATCCTCTCTTATGGTGTCAGGTGGTAATATATACTTTTTATGAGGTAGAACAAGTAATCATTGCGATATGCTAATTCGAATCTCAGATGGTGTAAAATTTAAAAATCTGGACATGCAACGGGAAGGGTGGCGAGTTCAAAACACATGCCGATAACAGCATAATTTCGCTCTGTCCAATCCAGTTACAATATTGAGTCCATGTATAATATCCGTTTGTCCTTTGGCGAATTATTGCAGCACATATAAGCATGATGGGGAAAAATCTTAGGTGAGCCCCCTCTCCATGATAAGACCAAGATAGAATGTTCATGACATTTTCAACCTTGTTTCACAAAGAAACTCGAACGTAATTAAACAATCAGTCTTTCTTTCAATCAACAGGTAATAGCACATGATGGGATAGTGCCTAGGTAAGTCTGATAGCCAATTATTAAGCATCGATTGTACGTGGAACATTATTGTATGCTGATTTGTATATA
Source organism: Ophiura sarsii (assembly GCA_035610835.1). Classification (NCBI taxonomy): domain Eukaryota; kingdom Metazoa; phylum Echinodermata; class Ophiuroidea; order Amphilepidida; family Ophiuridae; genus Ophiura; species Ophiura sarsii. Next base: position 58,338,792 of record CM069455.1, on the reverse strand, counting down.
AAATATAATGTATTTATTATAGTTTATCTAATTCAGTTTCGCTAGTCTTAGATCATGACAAAATAGTTAAGCACAAATTTGCTCGAAACGAGTTGGAACGCCTATTGTACTCAGTTGCTAGGACCAAAACTGTGTATTGTTCTGATGCAGGCAAGTGTGTAAAATGTGCACTATAATGCAAATATAAGGGCGGAGTTAAACTCAGACGACTGCATGGAGTTAAACTCAGACGACTGCATGACTTGATTCACGCCCGAACACTTCCCATACAAACAACACGTTGAGAGAACTCGATGGGTGGTCATGCTGCTATACATGTACAATAAAGCGCTTGAGAATTGTCAATTTGGATCTATTGACCAAATAAGATTACAAAAGACCAATTACACGAAAAGGATTGTTAGAAAAAGCTCCCGAAAATGTTCAATAGATTTATATAGGCACACAATTGTTTGCTAGTCAATTGATGACAAATATGATAAAGTAGTATAGGTATTAGTTTTCAATTGCCAAATATTGTCCTGGTAATACACACATCTTTTAACAAATAACCAATAACTTTGAAATAATATGAGCTACTTTATAATAACTATTCAGTTTCGAATAATGTGGTTTTAGAAGCAGCAAAAATATTGGGCTTATACTTACACCTCCCTGCTTATACCATAGCTTATACTATCTACAGACCAAAACATTTAAAATTGTTTCAATCCAAACATTATTTATTTAATATTTAAAATAAGACCACAACGACATTGAAAATCCAACACAAAATATTCTCTATAGGCTAATAGCCCTCTATATAATTAATAGCAATATACGTTTAAGGTATCCTGTTGGTGTGGGGGGGGGGGGGGGGGGGGGGTGAAACATTATTGATTTAATATTTAAAATAAGACCACAACGACATTGAAAATCCAACACAAAATATTCTCTATAGGCCTAATGTTTTTACATTTTGTGCTCGTCCCTCTATATAATTAACAATATACGTTTAAGGTATCCTGTTGGTGTGGGGGTGTGTGTGTGTCGGGGGGGGGGGGGGGGGGGTGATCAGTGTTTTAGTCACGTAACACCGTGGTAAAACGTAGGGCCTTGTAATTGTTTCCCCCAATGTGCTTAGTAAAAACGTCAATTTTTGCGGGGGGGGGGGGGGGGTGTAAATAATGACAGGGAAGGGCTACGGAAACACCAAGAACTATATTCATTCCGCATCGGTTCAATGTCTTGATATTTCCATATAGACGGTATTCCAGGATCGAATAATGCTGATTTTAGGAAAACAGATTGATAACTCCGAAATAAGCATGTATGAGACTCACTGCTGAAATTTACTCAGCCGTCTGTCTGACTATGATGGTTGGATACACACATGACACATACACAGCACAAGCGTACATTATAACTGGTTGCTGAATTGCCACTAGTCAAATAACGACCATCCATTCGGAAAATTCATCAATATGCATGTTTCAAATACAGTAGGCGGAGCCGTCACCATATATGGTGTTCATTCAAGCTGAACTCGTAGCAACAGCGTGTAATGGACTGAAATCTCCGGACCATATTCTGGTCCGGTAATTCGAGCAAATCAATGTTCTCTGTGTTCGTAATGTTCTGCTAGAATCCTGCATATAGGCTAAAATAAAATTTAATATTTAAATAACATGTTAATGTACTTACATTATGTTAACGCTAAGAAATATGCGTATTTTATGATTAGTATCATTGATAAAATAGAATACTGATTTGTATACATGTCTTTTATGAGACAGGGTTTCCATATAATATGGATACTAATCACAGCAGCCTAAGCGTTGATCACATAATACTACAAAAAATATAATAGATATGGGGCTCTTTTTACACATCCCGGGTTCACATCCGGCGAGGTGAACTATGAACGCTGCCAGAATTTGTTAGCATGTTAAAAAACCCAGCAATATATAATGATATACATTGGTAGGTTGGTTGAGAAATCGAACCCGGGATTCAGGGAGCCATAGCACTTGGCCACTACGCTACAGTAGTTTAACTCTCTTGGTAAATTCGTTTACAAAGTTATTTTTAATATGGAGTTATTCAAGCATCACGTTGCTACCGGGCGCTGCTTACGCATTGCTGATCCCCACACTTATTTTAAAATTAGAATAATGAAGCGATTAACATTCTAAACAATTGGGAATTGTTCATTGGGGCATAAGCTTATTGTGGGTGCTGTTCAATCGCTAATCGCCTTCAGTATTATGTACGCTAGGGCTTTGCGATTTGAACGTAAAACGTTGCAAGTTGTACGGTAGTTCCATGTTTAACAATGGTTACAGACCGAAATACTATGCGATCCGGGAAGATCATCGAGGCTGCTGTGGATAGTAATGGTGTAAGGAAAACAAATGTGTCATTTTGGGGTATACACTGCAGGCTTTGTCATCATGACATGATATACTCTACCCTTTCATTAACATTTTAGATCATAAATATCGGACTTGATTACTTGACGTTAAACTCCATTGTGTAATACATGGTTATTTCGCCTTTTGGCAAAGTGCAAACAAAAATGTGTGTGTGTTAAACTTGTTTGAAAGAAACAAAAATATTCTCTCAATCTCTTGTCTGTTACGGTTCCTTTCTATTTTAAACTGTTGTTTGTTATGGTTGTTCAAATAAATATATTCTTCATTCTGCTTCAATTTGAAGAGTAACAATCGATCGTCACAAAGGAGTGATCATAAGCTTTGTTTCTATATGGGCTAGTGTTGAGAGTTATTAAATATTTGAACTAATATCAGTTAAAATATATAGAATACAAAATATTATAGTATTGGACAAGAGATTGAGAGAATATTAGTTGTTTCTTTCAAACAAGCTCTTTGATACACATTTTTCTTGCACTTTGTCGAAAAGGTGAAATCATAATTATAATGGAATGTATCTTGAGTTTGATATTCGTGATGTTAAATGCTAATGAAAGAGACAACATGTCAAAGATGATGAAAAAACAAAGGACCTAATCCCATTGATTTTGATGATGAACATATTTAATTAATTTGGGTCATCAATCTGGGACAGTATTAATCTTGATGTAAATACATTTCTTTCTGAAATGAAAATGAAATGTTAAATTGTTCTGTTGCTTTTCTTTAAGAATTCCGTTTAAAAGCATAACTCTTTATATCATTGGTGACTTAATGTCCCAGGTATAAATATTTTTCGATGTTGAGGGCGTTCCCTGGAAAGATCACATAATATAACTTTAAACGAACAATTTCAGAAAAAGTTAGCATTACCCTGATCGAACAGTTTCCAAAATGAGGTTTTTTTGTGTGTTTTTTCATTTTTATATCCAGTGATTCGGGTTTTTTTTAAAGATTTGTGGAAGAACAATATTCTATTAATATGCACTTTAAATATGTACTTCTTTGTTTGAATCTCCAAGGTATGAATATCTTTTGGATTTGAATGAATCGTTACTTTATGCCAGATAATTTAGTCAATTCACATTTTCAACAAACTACGCGGGGTGAAAAGACCACATGTTACATGTTCACAATCAAATAGCCTGCTCGCCTAGGCACGAACAAACGCACCCCAACCGTGTGATCAATATTCCTATCATTCCTGGCCATTCAAGTGCCACACACAGCATTTTCTCGCCGCTTACGTGCGTTATCTATATTCGGTCAAAGTATCCCTATTTTACGGTACCACATTGTTCCATCTAATCTGTTTGGCCATAAAACAACCGGAATGCACTCTATAGTGAATTACTTTCTTTTGTTATATTATAAAGTCAGCTTAAATTATATTTCTGGATATTATGAAATCCACTGTACACAATTGTAAGGGGGTGTGTTTGTGGGATCACCAATCTCGTTGTGTATCAGCGTGTTTTTACTGAAGAAAAAAAGCAGGCATATGACTGCTAACGGATTAAAATCCCCCAGTAAAAACACACCAACACCGGCATTTGCCCGCTCATACCGGTTTATTTCTCCTGGATTTTGGATGCCTTTTATCCTTTGAAACCAAGGATAATAGCGGTTGAAACCGGTTAGGAAAAGCAGTCTTTCGTCAGTATAAACACGCACGGTTCCTGCTCAGCGCGTTTGCCGGTGGAAAAGCGGAAGTGGGCACACGATGCACGATCACCTGACAATTAAATGCAAACAGATGTGTATGACCTTTCGCTGGCATTTATTATAATGAGGTCAGCGGCAGCCGGCAAGTTTGTTTATCGAACTGCAATAAAAACACATTTCTCACACGAGCAACCGGCTTTTATCCTGCTTTTTATAAGACGGGTAAAAGCCGGTTTGCTTAATAAAAACACGCTGTATGTCTATTAAACTTTTATTGCATAGCACGCAATATGTTGTAAGTATATAGGGGTGTTTGTGAGATCACCAATCTCGTTGTGTAGTCTATTAAACTCTTATTGCATATCACGCACTCTGTTGTCATCTGACATGGAGACCTCACCTCATTCGACTTCTTACTTTTTCTTCTTTCTTCTAGTGTTCCATACGACAAGAATAACATCATCGGTGGTCATAGGACGAAGCAGTGTTAGTGGTTGAAACAAATTAATACTCTCAGTCGTAATTAACGTCATGAGCTAAGTGCATTTTACCATGCCATTTTTAATCAAATTCCCTAAAATGACTTTAAAAGCACCACTTTTCTTTCAATTATTTCAAATTTGGCGACACATGATATACAGTAGAAGCTTTAACGAAAACAACTTTAGTAGACCAATTTAGTAGATTAATGTCATTTGCGTATTATTTACATATTTAATAAGCTCATTATACAAGGCGTTTATGGTAAGTTGCACTGTATTAAAAGTATAAGATCAGCTTACAAATGAGTATTACTTAGGCACGATGGCCTAATGATGTAGGAAACTCCTTTTAAATTACATTGTATACACAAAGGTAATGGGGCAACTAACATGATGAAAAATGGTTCAGTTGGGGAAATGATTGATTTTGTGAATTGAAAATCTACTGCAGCATGTTCAGTGAGGTGAACACGCGCATTATGTTTGAAGCATCATTATGTTTGAAGCATTTATGTTCTCAACTCTTGAGTTGCAGGTAATATTCGCAAAATTAAATAAATTCCAAATAAAGAATAAAGTAGTCTTTATTTTAAGATAGGAAATCACATATTTAGTGCATTATATATTTAAACAATAATTTGCTAAACTTTGGCCACATCTTTTAAATGTTTACCATTTTATTTATTATAGAACCTTTTAAAGGCATTATTAATTAACTAATCAAGTGCATGTTATTTAAAACGTGCCTAAAACTCTATGTTACCGAAATTGTCCAGGCTGTGACAAGTGAAACAGCAAGCGGTTCCATGTCAGTACACTTTCAGTTATGTCAGTAAGATAACCGCTTGGATATTGACATGTTGTCCCATCGTTTCAAGTTGGTGAAATTTTAGTAGAGAATCAATTAAAGCATTGATGGCAAATATAAGAATCCCTTTAGGCAGATTGTATATCAGTGATCTCCATGTCAAATCTGACTCGCACTTTGTTGAAATTATAGACAAAATGTCGTCTCTTTTTTAGACACAGCAGCAAAGTCAAAATTCCTGCAAATGATATATCATTTTGATTAAAAGGTATCCGTAAGATAGTTTCCAATATAAACCAAATTGATTATATGAAATTAGTTTAAATAAATAAAAGAACCACAGATTCATTTTCTGGAATTCTCAATCGATAGTTGAATTGAAAAAGAAGAAAAAAAGGACTCATTAAGAATGTTGACTGACCCAATATTAACAGATCTGTTCTCTTGTTTGAGTTGTCAGTGAATAAAATGTCCTTTCATTGTACGTACCCGACCCGGTCATGCCGGTGTTCTCTCTTCGTATATAGAGGGGGTAACACATGACCGTTCCAGGATCTTGAAATACCCCCCTTTTGACATGATTATTTAAGTCAATGTAGGTATAGGCCATCAATCATTACTCACCGACAAACGTCGTCTCTAAACAAGCAGGTAATACAAAAAATGGAATCGTACAACACGATTTAGCTGCGATTTTGATTACATTTCCCCATCAATTGACCATAAACATGAGAATGTTGTTAAAGTGATTCGACTTTGATCCATGGATCCATGATTATGATGAGACATCATTTGCGTTGACTTGTTCAATGATGAAATAAGCTTACAAAAATAGCTTCAAAAACGTATTCGTACGGACGGTAGATCTGAGACGAAATATTCATATAATGTTCATATAATATTATATCCAATCGGCAAAATTGATGTTTCCTGCTTCTGAATTCTTTACAGGATCTGGAATGAAGAAACTTCTGTTGTTTGTTTATTTATTTTCTGTGATTGTTTGCAATCAAAAACTAGGTTAAGTTGTGGCCCCCGAACATGCATAATAGTTGCAGAACTGTGATTGGTCTATCTCATAATCGTTCTTTATAAAAGCTTCTCCGCTATTGGTCAATCCGGAGAAAACAATGACGTAGTGGTGGGGAACCCCCTAGATTGCTCCATTATTCAATGGGGTGGTGTTTATTTACCTCAGACACAAAAATACGAACTCCAAAGTCAAAATATAAACCTTTATAATAACTTAATATTTACAATTTGGATGCTAATCAACATTAAATGACAGTTATGAATAAGATTGGTGACTTTGTACGGACTATTCTAAGGTTCTTGTTTGAAATCGTTGACTTTGTTTTGGTACCTCGGGATTGCCCCTCGACCAAAACAAAGTCAGCGATTTCAAACAAGAACCTTAGAATAGTCCGTACGCAGTCACCAACCTTAAATCATTGTTATATTGTTTATTAAATCATCTACTTGAGCAGCTAGCTTATTGTATTCTGCCTTATCCACCTTTTCTTTAAGTTCAGCATTTATTACCTCTTGGCTCTGCTCCAGGTCATCCATATCTCTTTTAGTTATTTTGGGTCCATGGCATGGTTAACACTGACCCATCTTGAATCAAGAGGTCAGGATGACCTCAAAGCTCTATGGACGGGCATTAACAACAGTAGTTAGATATTATAATAAGCATGTCAATGGACTTGGTATGCTAGAATATCTTGTTTAAATTGTTCTGCGAGTTAAATCCACCAAGACAAATTGGTTCAAAGAAAAATGGTCACGGATCCTCCACAGATGACTCTGCTAAACTGAGATTCAAAGCTAACAGTCTGTGGTTAACAGTCATGAACACGTATACAGGAGTTGACATCTTTATGAGCGTATTACGAGGCTAGTATATAGAAACGTATTGCCGCCGTCAACATGTGGTATATTTTTGGAAATAAATTAACCAAATCCAATTTCACGTTAGAACCACAATGTAAATTAAATAAATAGGCCTACATCTATGAATACAATGTTCGTATGATTCCTAGCCTGATATGACTTCGTCACCGTGTCACCCGTCAATACGTGCTTTATTAAGTTATTCGAGTCTACTTTAGTCATTGAACGACGCCGCTAAATGTATAAACTCTTAATTAAAAATTATCACAATTCTACGGGTAATTGTACATAATATGATTAGAGTTTTATTTGTTCATATTGGTAATTATTCGATTTGCATTCCACAGTGACCTAGTTCTACAAAACCAAGAATACGGTATACTGGTATTCTTTCTTGGATTGATAAAAACCAAAATATTGATTTGAAAAGAGGAGGTGGCTTTTCAATAAAAAATATTTGTCAAAAGTATACACCAGATCACACCAAATGGGTTCAACAATTCCAATTGTCAGGGGCACACCCCTCCCCCCCCCCCCCCCCCCCCCCCCCTCATCCTCATACTCATCCTTGTCCGCTGAGAGCGGTGCTGCGCACCGCTTTCGTCACTCTTTGGCCCGAATAGTTAAATATTTGCCCCCACCAAAAACAAATCCTGGATCCGCGCCTGTTTAAGTGTATTTCTAATGAACCCAACCCATCATTTTAGGAGCCACACCGTCATCAAATAACCTCAGGGGATTATTTATAATGACCCTAAGTGACTATCTATTGACTCGATCCAAATGATAAATGCAATACCCCTAATTGACAATTGACACAAAGTGTTTATTTAATGACCAAGCGATCATCTATTGACCTTCAGTGATCAATTCATTACCCCAGTGATCATTTAATGACCACAAGTTATACCGTAACCCAAAGTAATCATTTAATGACTCAAACGGTTGCTTAGTAACACCAGGTGATCATTCAATGACCCCAGGTGACCATTTAATGACTCAAAGTGATAATGTAATGACCCTGAGTGATCATTTAACTACCCCAGGTGATCATGTTATGACCACGAGTGATACCGTAATACCAAGCAATTAAGTATATAAGTAAAGAATATGGTCATTTATGAATTCATACAACGATCTATGTTTACTTGGTTGTGATCGTAACTGTTTGGTGATCCTTTTGGATATTTAAATTACTAAAGCATGTTTTTCAAGCCCATAATTATCACCATGAAATCACTAACCTATCTGTTTAGAAAGTTAGATACTGGTATTTAGCTACATATAAGGCCCAATCAGCTATTTCTGACCATATTTTAGTCAATTGGTAGCCATTTTGGTAAATTGTTCTGACCATTTTGTAGATATTTCAATCAACTATATACTAAGTATAGTACTTTATAATGTGTTCAAAACTCCCCCATACCTTAAGTACAGTAGCAAAGCGTTGTTGATTTGAGATAAACCCACTCTTCATATGCAATTAAAAGGATGGCGAACCTTATTTGGAAACCATGCATCGATGCAAAATTGTAAACAAACAACAAATGTTCGCAAAATGTGTTCATTTTTCGCCCGTTTTTTTCGGCGTATAAATGCATTTCGCCATGCGATCCTTAAAGTTAGCAAACAGCTTCATATACCAAAATGTAGCTATATCCCTAAGGAAAATATTGTTGGCGATAACATGGCTGTTTTTCGGTCATTTAACATTAAATATAACCATCTGGCGGCCATTTTGGAGAGTGATTATTAAACCAAAACTGTCAGAGAGGTGAGTCGTATAATTATCAAGAAGCATTAGTATAGTTAGTTTAGAACATTAATTGGTGAATGTGATGCACTTTACGCTGTTATAGGCTAATGTTTAAGGCGGCCATTTCGGCGACCATCTTGGATTTAAAGTATATTAACAAGGCAAACATGCTGGATATGAGTTTTTAGTAGTCTAATACATACATCCTATAGTTAAAACTATACTTGTTATCATATAATTTGGCTGATATAAGTCCTCTTATGAAATTTGATCATTTTGGCGGCCATTTTGGACGTCTTCTTGAATAACCCATTAGCATACCAACATTAATCTTAGTAACACCCTCAATATTTGTTAGGACCATGAAAGTAAGTTCAACAAGTTGGTTTGGGGGAGTCTTGGGGTGCACGGATGACCCCCTATATACGTCTCTAATTTACTATATGATTCTATACCATTATGTTAAATAACCCCCTGCATGCCCCTTTAATGTTAAATTTTACCCTATTTGTCACCATAAAAATATCTCTAAATGTCATAGACCATGTCAAACTAGTTTGCTGATTTATTAAAGCATCGTCTGACAGATAAAGCAACTAGCAAATATAAGTGGCAAATAAAACTACAAAACTGAGAGAAAGGTGCCCATTCGCACTCCCTTATACTTTTAATAATTTCTTTATATTTTAGCAGTTAAATAAGCCTTAAATCAGGTCAAACTGATTACTGGTGGATAGTATTTTTGCCCAAAAATGACCTTTTTATGCTGAAAATGGCCTGAAAATCGTCACCCCCTTCATTGGAAAGCTTACTATTTCAGCCTACATGTAGGTCAAACAGTCAAACAGTCAAACTGTAACAAAAAATGCCGTGATAAAAACAAATTGAACACATTTATTGCCTTTGGCTGGTCTACTGATTGGCACGGTGATACAAAGATGTAGGTCACCTTTTGCAACTTCCCAAATATGTACACCGACCGAGACTCTCCATCTGTTTGTTTTCAATTTCCCTCGTTGCTTGCGGAATCGAACCAGTCTATTGAAATAATTACCCCCCACAGGAAGATCTAGGAACCACATTGTGAAACGTCAGCATTCTTGATCTTACATAAGCCAGTGTCTAGCTATTTCGGTCTTTTCATAAGAGGTTTAGTGTGGGTACCGTAGGACTAAATACATGTTACTGTTCAATGGGAGAAATCAACATGATACAATTCAATTACTTTTGAACAAAGATGCGGGTAATTGTAAAAAACATAAAACACGCAACATTATGTTGGTTATAAAACCAATTATTGAGAGGCAGGTATCAGTATTTGGGGAACGATATTAGACACAACTGATTTCCGATTTGTTACATTATCGCGTCGACGCGCGTACCACATCATGAGAGTTGTGCTATTCCTGTTGCTGACTGCAACATGCGGAGCTTTTCCGCACGATGAGGTGAGTCGAAACGTCTACTTGATTTGTTTTCTGTTAACCTTTTTAACTCACTCTTTCTTCCATTGTTGTCTTACTTTCATTCCATATACTAGTAGTCAGCGTGCTTATAAAGGGTAGCCTGTTCGAGCAATTGCAGGAGTCTGGTCCATCCAGACCCAAAAGTGTGTGTTCCACATGGATCGCCTATGTGAACCAAATACCCAATAGAACAGTCGGTCGGTCGGCAGGCGTCTGCAGACGACATTCCGAAAATTAACAAAATGTTTCAAAATTTCAAAATAATTCAATTACATTACCATATTTGGAATCACCATGAGAAATACATTAAAATAAGTACAAACATACCTAGTATTGAGATAAATCTGAAAGTTGCAAGATGTTTCTATAGGTTTTCCCAGTTAGTTTAACACTTTTTTCATTATATTTCATATCTCGTTAAGTTATAATTCGTCCCCAAAATCTGACTTACGCATTTTGTTAGATAAATTTCGTCAATGAGCATTATATTTCAAAGTATGACCATTTCATTTAATTCAGTGGTCATTTCTTTTCGTCAAGGAAGGATTGAATTCGTATCACCTGATGGGTAGCGGGTCTATGCACAAATATAATTCGTCTTTGTTCATTATTTTTAATACTTTTATCACATATATTCTTCAGGTGTTAGAAGAATAGGCCTACATATTATTGCAGGTTAGATTTGAACCACCGACAAGTTGGTGATATAAATCATATGAAATAAAAGAAAAAAAGAACGAACAAGAAATAAATAAATAAATAAATAAATATATATATATAAAACGTATAGGCCTATAGCTGGATTTTACATGCTTCTAGGCAGGACGTTCCACATGGGACGAAATAAAGTGAACTGAATATGAAACTATTTGATCAAAGACGAAATAAATGTATACATTAGTAGGTTACCGCTGTATCAGACGAAATGCAAGTGTGTTAGGACGAAATAAAATGAACATTAAATGAAATTCATCGCGCAAAATAGGAATATACTTGACCAAAGACGAAATTTACTTTAACAAATGCACCCTTCAAAAAGTTGGGACGAATTCAAACTTAACGAGATATGAAATATAATGAATTAAGTGTTAAACTAACTGGGAAAACCTGTATTAAAATATGGTTTGTATTATGGTGAAAAGTGTTTAAATACAAGATATCAGAACATTAATTTTCCTTTTCACTTTCCTTGCTTTCAGTCGCGTCTGAGTGATGATGAGATTGAAGAGTATGTATCCTTGTCTGCCGAAGGCAATCGAGTGGGTAAGTTTTAGACATATTTATACTTGATCAATGGTTTTAGGATTGACGCGTAAAACTGCATTAAAAATTGAAGTGAAATCCGCTCTTATACTAATTAATATACTAAAATGTATTCCACGATGTTAATTTATATACGCTACGATACGCATACGTATGCAACTACATTTGATTTACTAAATACAATGTATTATGAAAGTGTTATATTCAGGCGGGTATTCAGGGTTATATTTACCTCAAGTGTTTCCAAGGACGGGGTGACTGTGTGTATGTGAGATTGCAAGTTGTAGGCCTACTAATTGGATAGAATATTCATATTTCTAGTTGAAATCTATCTAAATGTAAGTTAAAAATACATTTAAATTGCAATTTTAATTAATCCACTAATTGAAGTAACAACAATCATGGGATAAACAACTTGCATTGAAAATAAAGCAACATTTTCTTCATAGTCGATCATGTTAGCTGCCATCTTAAAAATTGATTGACAACAGGTGCAAGCTAGGAAACGTCATGCTGATTATATTAACAATAGAGGGCCTCCTAGAAATTGATATAGGTTTATTTTGCGGTATTTTTTGCAGATATTTTCTTTTCTTACTTCCGGTTTCCTAGAAAATACACGAATGATTGAAAACATTTAAAACAAGCCCCCCTCCCCCATGTTTTCATGTTTAAAGCTGTTTTATCTCAAGTTAACATGAGTCTAAGCTTGTTTTCTAATTTGCCATGGTGGGTCATTTTTTTCACAATTTTAACTGCAAGGCTACCCCTTAAGGTTGTTCCTATGGCTTCATTTTTGATAATTAAAATTGTCATATCTAGAAAACCGTACCTCCGATCAATCTCAAATCTCAGATTATTGTGGAGCTCAGCAAGCTCTATTAAAATATCAAATAAAAATCAGCCATAGGAACAACCTTAAATCGTTACAATAAAATGTCGAGTAAATGAAAGGAGACATTTCCTCTGATTATATTTTCTTTCTTTTTATAGAAAGTATTACAACAAACTATTTTTTTATTTTTTTATTTTTTATTTGGTTTTCGCACGGAGTTTAACATAAACTCAATTAAAATCTTACATTCATCATGCATTTTGTCGTAAATCACGCCCCAATTTTATTATCTGCGCTACGATTGGCAAATTCTCACAGCCTGTCATCACAACTATCCTAGAGCTACGACATACACCGTAGATTGATTTGATCATATATATATATTACGCGAATCATAATAACAACTTTGATTGAGGTGTCGCAAGGGGAATTCCCCGATATCTGACATACCGCAACCATGGCTACGCTATCAAACGAATGATTTAAGATTAAGGCGTATTAGGTCAAACAAAAAACAAGTTTGTCTCAAGTAGTGCGCGCGCATTTCACTGAGACGCTTGATTCTTGCGCATCAAACGGGAACAAATATTGTTAGGGTGCCATCTTTTGTCGAGATTGTGTCCAACATGTTTCAGCACACACGAAATTGCGAGTATAAGAGCAACAAAAATGCACAGATTTGACTAAATAAAACCATTTCAAGTGAATCTCCACTATGAATTTGAGCATTTGCCTTTTCAGGCTTGCTACTGGAAAGAAACTTTATTTTTGCCTTACCGGTCTTACGATACTCTGCGATAATAAAATATAATCAATTTTATTTGTACGATCACAAGATTCAAAATGTAAACTTTCTTTTCAAACAACTAGTTTTAGACACCCTTTAGTTATAACAGTTTTTAGGGACCTATAACATCGTCTCTCCGCATTTCAATGGAGCGATGGAGCAGCCCTCATAATTGATTTCCTTTCGGCGGTAATTTAATGTTTTTTTGAGTGATTATACAGTACAAAGGTAAATATTATGTTAATTTCAGCTCTAGAACACCAGATCATATACATTGACCACGTGACCGATAAAAGCCCTCGTCAAATGACTCGCGATACGATCGTTGGAGAAACGTCTTCGTTCAAATTCCGAGCCTTCGACGAAGATTTCCACATTGATGTTACTGAGGAAAGTGACATATTCGTAAACAACACCGCCAGCTGCAACATAGTAAATAGCGAGGGAAAAGTAAAAATAGAAGAGATACCGACCAGTTGTTTCTACCATGGAAATGTTCGTGGTCACGAGAAGTCTATTGTCGCTATGAGCACATGTGAAGGCTTAGTAAGTGTGAATATGGGTGTAAATGTGTTAATAATATTTTCGGAATATATATAGGGTATCCAAAAGAGTATGGACGCCCATGTTAAATGCAAATAGTTCAGGAAGCACTAACGGAAGCACTAACGAATCACTGAGACACGGAGATAGATAGATAGTATAGCCATGGGCCCGAATTCTCGTACGTATTTAAACATGGTTTTAAGCTAAACACGCGTTTTACATTGACTTTACCCCCTTCGTTTATAAACTACACGCAATTGGTCAATAACCTGGGACACTGTCAGCTCGTTTTTCATATACCTGATATTGGTCTTGCCAAAAAAAAACAATTCTTTCATGGGTATGGGAGTAGTTTAACTGGCGTTTAACTAAACATTTGCACTGAAAACATACCTGGATAGAAAATATCTTGATACCAATCTTGAAACCTTTTCTGACGCCCCGTAAAATTAAAACACACCTGAAAGGTTTGGTCAAATTGTAGGATGCATGGTTTACGTCGCTGTAAGCACATGTTGCATTATTCATTTTCCATCTTTCATTCATCAATTACACATTGTTTAAGTGCGGGAATTATTATCAAGATTGACTAAGATGAAATCTGAAATTCCAGTTTGAATATAAGGATGACAAAATGCAAAATGTTCAAGAATAAAATATTGGCAGGTATTTCGTCTTATTACTTACTCCCTATTTATTATAACTTTGCAGACAGCGTCCATTACGCGCTTTGGGCACAAAGATCTCTACATTGAGACGTTATCCGACGACCACGCGATGAAAAGAGGCATTCAAAAAGGTGTCGGCCATATTGCATACAGACATGCGCAGAGGCAGACATTTGAATGCGTAGTTGATGATGACGGTCTCTATGACGTCAATGTCAATGCTATGGGCCCTTTACCGGAAATGTACGTTAAGGTCCATATAGTTGCTGATCACGCTTATTACGCAATACGAGGGGCAGACAGTTGCAGATGCCTGATAGCTACTTTCATGGCGGTAAGCCAATATAATAAACCTTTGTTTTTTGGGTGTGTTTGCAGACGTTTCAGGTCATTATCTCGGGCGTTTGTCGGGGTGTTTGTTTGTTTGTTTGTTTGCTTGTTATATGGATATTTACCTTATTAAAAGCGTCAGAGAACAGTAACACACATTTTATTGGTTGTCAAGCAGATAAAAGGGGTGGTCACGCGTTATGAACTCGCCTCCCAATAGGGTGATGCCGTTACATTTTTTAGCTTCATGATGTCATTTTTCTCAAATATTTTTAAAACCACAAAAGCTATCTCCACAAATTTGTTATCATTTTAAAGCCCTAATAACAAGCTATCTGCCTGCCATATAGCTAATATAGAAAGGGAGATACAGCTGTTTGATGTTTGGGGACCAGGGGTGGTGCTGGAAGGGGTGCCGCTGGAAGGGGTGCCGCCTGTACAAACTCAATGGGGATAATCCCATGCTTTGTTCTTTTTACAATAACTAGTCATCCTCTAATGTTACAAAGACCATTTTGGTCCCATTTCAAAAGATATTTAGTAGTCTTTAAGTATGTGGTTCAACATACTTGTCAACTATTTGTAACAACTAATTAATTATGGATAAGACAATGATCATCAGCTTTCTTCCTATTCGCTACACAGTCAACATGAATAATCAGCCTCAATTTACCGGATTTATAAAAATGAATATACAAGAAAAAGTTTTCAACCTATGATAGCAAAAGTATACATTTTTGGAAAGCTTGTAACTAGAGGAATTTATATCAGGGAAGGGTTTATCCTTAAACAAATATTTCTGAAAGTTCTAAAAATATATAATATAAAAAAATGGGAGATATTCACTAGCCGGTATAATTACCATACCGACGTAGTAACTTTGACAATTATATCTTATCGAATGGGTAATTTCATGAGGAATTCAAATATGTAAAAATTAAAAAAACTCTGATATTTTTCCGAACATTTCCGATCATACCATTTTAGTTCTTAGTCTTACTATACTTTTAATGGCATATTTAGTTTCCTCGTGCAATTTCCCTTCAGAAAATGTATACTTTTACTACCTCAGGGGGGTATACAAGCAAATATAAATGTGTAAAGTTAAAATCATGGGCGAAAGCCAGAATCCGTGTGTAACGCGAAAGGAGGCGAGCTTAAAACACATGACCGGGTACATTCTATTGCGCTGTAATTATGATTTTAGAATAATATATATATTATATATATTATTATTATTGACAACCATTTCTGGTTAGACTAGCTATTGAATAGAGTGCTCAATACCGTAAACGGTAGAGCTTATACAAATTCAGAGGTATAGACCTTACGGAATATTATCGCTACTCTGAGTTTCATGGACAAACCCATACGGTCATTTTGTCCAATCTTCAAGCGGATACATATGTTGAAAACAAGCAGTAAATTAAGAATTATTATACATAGTAATTGGCAGTTTCATGCACAACAACCACACAGGGCGGTGGCAATCTCCAGACTGAAATATTACGCTCTTTTTAAGAATTGAGCACCTTTGGTCTGGTGTCACCCAAAGAAGGGTTCTAGTGCAGTACAGTTTAGCATCAGTACAGTACTATCAGGGCTTTTCACTAAACCATACAGTGCCTAGACATGTGTTGAAGTAATTAACAGCTGGACTTGGCCACATATATATTCGAAAAATAAGTTGAATCCCAACTAAAACTAACATATTATGTGTTATTCAAAATAATGTAAAGTCTTTAAGCATGTTGAGAAAAACAAGTGAGGACTGAATAGAGGTAACATCAATTGTACTACTTGCAGCAGGATTATCTTGAAAGACCCTCGTTTAACAACATTATAAGCATTTCATTGCAACGTAATGTTAATGGGAACCAGAAGACACTAGCGAGAGACACCAGTGGTCATGTGATGAAAGAAAAAGCATGCTGGTGTTGCTCAAGAAATCCTCTTTAGATGGTGTAAACGTTGTCAATGTCTCTTTGACCCTCATCCCTAATTTGGTTATGCGTTTGTATTACTTATAGACCGCACGTAGACTGGAAATGCTTCCTAACTTGCATGCACGTCTCGACGGAGTGGATATTATAACATCTCAGGTATGCTTGCTAACGTGCTATTTCTATCGTATTATCATAGGTGACAATTTAGCAGCGCCTTAAAACTAATGTGCTGTAAAGAGGGATTTCCATCGACACGTCATCATACGATTTGATAATAAAAACACTTAAGCTAATTTTCTTACCATCCAGCTAAAATTAGATGGTGATGTCAATGCGTAATCTAGTACTAGACACAGAACTTCAGCACAATGGCTAACATTTGAATATTAATCGAGATAATTGCTTTACCATATACAAACACAAAAGAGTTTTTTCAGACATTACAAGGTCTATTTCAATGATTACTGAACCAATACTAGCCATGTTTGTACTTTTTTGTAATGCATTACCCATGGTGAATCCGATAATGGTAATGCATTTCAATCAATTTTAATTTTGAAATTTTTGAAACATTTTGTGAAATTTCGGAATGTCGTCTGCAGACGCCTGCCGCGTGGAAAGTGGTAATATTAATCTAATTATCGTTAATATTTTCTCGCAGAGTGTCCTCAACACATTAAGTAAAGATTCCTACCACAATCTCAAGGTTATTAAAGAATGGCTCAAAACTCAACCACTGAGGGCAAATTGGGATCACGTGGCTCTCATTGTTCCGTAAGTGAAAACAATAATAGATGGGCACAGACGATATTTGTACAAAGGCCTACAATCATAGAACAAAGGTGTTCGAACACTGACCCTTGTTTGTACCTTTTAATTACCATATAGTACGTGTTATTAGAGTCATGTGAAAATACCAATTTGCATCTGCTAGCCTGAAAGCTCCCCTTCAATATTCCCCTCCCCTCCCCCACCAATCAATGTTGCTAGGCCACGGGCTGATGTTTGGCAAGTTGGGCGACTCAACATTGATCAGGGGGAAAGGGGGATGAATTTACATTAGACCTACTAAGTATTCGAACACTTTTGTCTAACATTGTAGTCAGGACTTCGTGTATAAAGCGACAATATGTTGGTTAAAAGGTCATCTTCGCCATATTTTCCAGTCCCCATGACAACAAAATCTATTTTTTTGAAGAAGAGTCATCCATCACAAGTGGTAGAACATTAACTACAGCGCCTCCAAGTGACAGCATTTAACTATTAAACTAATCCTCCATGACTGAATTTTCCAAATACCAGTGGGCCAATAATAAAATATTGTTTGGTTGTCCTCGACCTCCCTATCTTATTTTCCGTCAGTTCTAAAATCTCGCAACCTTATTCATAGTCAAATTACCCGCTCATGCTTAACCGATGAACATATACCGTATTGTATCAGTGCAGTGGCGCCGGATTTGACTACAGATATACTAGTGTGCAATGAAGGCATTCATGTGTAATAGCGTGTGATTATGCTAAGTTGGCGTGAGTTCAAACGCCAATTATTAGCAGTTGATGGGCAGAGTGTCGATTCGATTGGGAAATGTGTTGAAATTCTTTTGTTGTTGTATTGGTTTGTTTCTTTATTAACATCATTGTTCACCGGCCTATGGCGAGCGTGTGAACTCACTAAAAAACTCACAAACATTTTAGACAATAAATTATGCTACCGTGTCTTGGTGCACAAGATTATGATCTGCTTATTGATTTTCTTGAAATGATGCCACACATAATTGTTTGGTAGATTCCCATGTCTGTGCAGGAAAATCCACCAAGAAAATGTCTGTTAATTTATGGACAAAACCAGCCATAGCCAGTGAGATTTAGTGTCCCTTTTTTTTCTGTATAAAAATTGATAAATGGCACAATTTCTTATCGTTGCATTGTATCAAGACCAACAAATTTGGTATCAAAATTTGCCTAACAATTGGATGCAACTTTCTAGCTGAAAATTATTTAAATTCATCACATATTTTTGGAACTATTCTAGTATATGCTAGGGGGAAATTAGATATTTGGTTGGGTGTATAAGGATTGAACGAGGATAACTAAATTATTTATATTTTGGGACTTACGGGTGTATTAATATTAGACGATTTATTGAATCAATTTCAATAAGTAAGCTATCAAAATATAAGTATTATGAACGCAATCGTTCTCTTTACTGCACCCATCACAGAGAAATCTTGAAATGAAAGTGGCAAACATTTTAATTTTTGTTGGATTTTTGAATTTTTATGCGACACGTTAATTTTCACTCATCTGTATCAATCTGCTATGTTGAAGGAGAATGGCATTTGGCTCTCATCTCATTCATAATATAGTCGGCTATGTTCACGTGCACCCCAGTACTAAACCAAACCAACTTTTTGGGTGTCTTTTAGGTTCCTTAAAGACATTTTAGATTTTAACAGTGGAAAAACCCCGATGCTCTCCAGATATCCAAGATGGCGTCCAAAATGGCCGCCCAAACTGGTCAAATCTCATAAAATGACATACAGCAATCACATTGTATGGTGAAATATAGTTTTGATAGTGGGATGTATGTAAACTGCTCAAAACAAGTTTGGAATATTTTTTCAAGCACAAGATTTTCAAATATCTCGGGATAAGTGTAATACAGTTATATATATATATATACATGTAAAGCTGATGTGTTCATCTTTACAATGATACATTTGAAGCAATCCCTTACTCCAGTGCTCAGCTACTTGTGTGAGAACATGGAGAGGTCGCAATCTGAAAGTGCCAAAATTAACACTATTTTGTGCTTAAAAATCAATAGATCATCACACTACACTGTAGTCAATGTAACACTTCATTGAACAGACGACAAAGATAGTATAATATCAACCATTTTGGCGGCCAGCTTGGATTTAGGTGTGCTAACGAAGCAAAAGTGCTGGATATGAGTGTCTAGTGGTCTAATACCTACATCCCACTGTCAAAACTATACTTTCACCATACAATTTGATTGCTATATGTCGTTTTATGAGGATTTGACCAGTTTCGGCGGCCATTTTGGACGCCATCTTGGATATCTGGAGAGCATCGGATTTTTGTCACTGTTAACATCTAAAATGTGTTTAAGGACCCTAAAAACACCCCAAAAAGTTGGTTTGGTTAGTACTGGGGGATGCACGTGAACCCCCTGTACATACCCGACTAATAGAGGTTTGAATAATATTCATTACATCCATACCATTAAACAACAATTTTGATATGTCAATTTTCTAATATAGTGGAACCCAATAGTTAGCTTTAGACAATTGACATCAGAGCAAGCGACCATTGATGTTTAGCTGTGGTTCGATTCCTATTGTTCAGCTGGTCGCTAGTGGGTGCTGCATTTGATGTCCGTTATATTCTTGCGGTAGCACCTGTGCCATACCTGTTCGTTCTTTTGCTCCTTTAATATTTTGCATTTCATTCATCGTTGGTGTTTTTTTAATTTGCAACTGCAGACAAAACATGGAGGTCGCTGGACGTGCTTATTATTGCGGCGTGTGTGGTGATGTCAGCAAGGTGTCTGTATCTTCTTGCATTTATATGATCGGTGTACAGACTCTGGCACATGAAATAGGACACAAGTAAGTAAATCGTTTGAATGATTTTAAAATCTTATACTCCGTTTATTTTATAAGAACAAACCCATTTTTGTCAGCTTGTCCTGTTTTCCACATTTGAATGAAACAATAATAATCATTACAATATTATCATTGGTGATAAAAGAAGAAGAAGAACAACAGCAATATCAACAACATTCAATAACAAAGATAGCAAACAACACAAAAAGACAAAAACAAAAAAATTAAATTACACAGAAATATGAACAGAAGACACCAAAATCATTCAAATAGGCCAGTGCAACTCATCGGCTACCGGTTCCAAACCGCTCATGTGTCCATGCCGACCTTCCCGATTAAAAAACCCGCCACGATTTTTTTAGGCTGCGAGAAAAAATCGTGGCGAGTTTGTCAAATTTGCCACGTGCTCCCGACCCCACAAGACTGCAGAAGACTGCACAGGACAGTCCCAGACCTTGCCGAAACTACACATGAAAAAAGAAAACTGCTTACGATTTTCGAATAATGGCCAATCGTGACCAGTCTTGAACATAATCGGCTGTGTGACTGAACCTTAAGCTGACTCAGTGGTTCAACTATACATAGTGACGGACTGCGACACGGGTTCAGATGTTCCCTCCTAACTTCGCCTGTTTTTCTCTCCAGATAGTTTTATTCCTCAAAACACGCCTTGGGAGTTCGGGTTAAGGTGTAAGCTAAGATACATCGGCAGATTGATTCTTGTGTTTTGACTGCATGTGAAGCTATTCAATCTTTGGTGTTAAAGTGGTGTCGTCGAGAAAAATGTGTTATACAAACCTAAAGGACAGCTCGGGTATGATATCCTCCATTGTCACGATTGGTTTTTTTTCGACCATGCTTCACTCAAGATAATTATATTATATTATACCGTGCTTCGCACGCAAGCTATAACTAAAAAGAGCATGATTAATTGTATTGCAGCTTGTGTATGAATCATAACACACGCAAACCTGGATGTATGATCAATGGATTTACGATGGGGGCCGCTTTATACAATGAAATTGAACAGGGATGGGCACAGTGTAGTGTCGACGAATTCAAGAGTTCCATCGTGTAAGTATTTGTGGAATTGACCACAGGCCGTGTGAAAACAATCATGTAACAGTTAACGATTTTTCTTTCCCTGATGGTGGTTGGAAAATGAGAAAATCATTACCACGACCGGGACATTCCAGGTTTACCAGTCTACCGACGGAGCTTTCGCGGACAATCGAAGTGATATGATTAAATATAAATGCCTGTGGTTCAATATTCAATATCTTTATAGTCTTTTTCTCCCGCTTCTGATGTTAATAATCAATTTCTTTCTTCGAACGGGAATTGACGCCGGAACCTCACACCTCGCGAGCGTGTTTAATGACGTAGGCCTACCTGTTCATTATACTAATTATAACCAAAATTTAACATGCTTCTTATTCTCTTTTCAGCAACAAACAGTGCCTGAGCGACATGTAGTTTCATTGTGGTTATTTCTCTACTCAAAGGCATCGAACAACACGAGAAAGTTCCTGTCGCACTTAACCAGCCAGTTTCTTCTATTGTTTATCCAATTTAAATTAATTTTATTGGAGACTATATGCACCTCAAGAAACCAATTAACGACGATTTGCTTTTCTAAACATATTTTGTGTCATTGGAAGTGATGTAAAATTAATTTCAATATCAAATATTTATTAATTCGAATCAGAAAAATAATTAGTTTTAGAAGAACTGAACCAATCCGTTCAAATGTGATACCAAAATGGGTAGAAAATTAATTAATTTGCGAAACTAGGTGAATGAAGTAATGGATATAAAAATAAAGATTAATCGAGACGAAGCTTAAGAGCAGTAATATTTTATTATATTATTATTATTATATGGTCTTTGAACTTGGTGTCCCAGCAATGTAAGCTTGCAGGATTGTCTATTTATCATAAATAACGATGCATTTAAAGCAATATCTGGTTTAGAGTATGTTGCTGAAATATTGTGCGAGTTCAAAAAAGCTGTCACAAAATGTGAAAAGGTATGAGGTATTTTGAATGAATTGTTTCAATTGGTGTTTCTATATTGTCTTTAAAAATCTGTTATACCTATATAGCAAACATTGGAAACCATCTTGTTTGCCTAAATTGAAATAAGATATAATACTTACCATATTGCCTATGAAAATACCTTGTCGAGCTCTCAAATCATAATAGATAGCGTAGCATTTCGGTTATTCAACTATAGAGGGCGACATTTTAGTTTTAATGGACAAAGTCTGTATTTTGTAGTTCAACTTGATGTAGGGCAACAATACTCGTTATTAGTATTTAAGATATGATTTAAAAAACCCACAATTATCATTACGGTTCCATTCCCTTTATATTCTGAGATTTTTTTGACCACGGATATGCCCTGGTATCCGGGATAATATATCATGACATTCTTTGGCTGATTTACTTGATTTATTGCACCACGCCTGTGTATTTTTTAGCCCGGCTACTAGGATCGCTGGCCAAGCACTGCTCAAGGCAGTAACATTTTATTATATTATTATATGGTCTTTCACCCCTGGGTGGTATCCTGGTTTGTCCATAGTGGAAGAACTTGGTACTAGCATGGTATTAGTGGGGACTCTAGAAACGTAATTATTACAGTTGTTGCTGTTTTTCTTGTGTTAATGTTCATAAATGAATAAAAGTACTATGACAGAAAATGTTCAAAGTTTACTCATCCGATCATGCGCAATTTTATTTATATTCAATTAAATTGGATAATTTTCTGGGTGGAAAGAAGCCCAAAGTCTGACTTTTGAAAGTCGTTGTGTTGAGAAATTCACGCTTTAACTTCAATTTGTCATTGGAATTAGTACTATTTCAAATTTGGTTAAAGTCAAAAGTTCAAAATTCGTAAAAAAGTCACAATGGCTAGATTGTAGACAGACATCCTCAGGGTCTTCCCAGCGTGCGGTCAATGTGTAGAATTGAACAATTCTTGGGTGGATTTTTGTTAGCCCAACACGCGACTTTTCAATGTTCTTGCGTTAAGAAACTCAATGTTTGAACTTGAATTTGTTTCCCGTCACCCCAAGTAAAACGAGTGCCAAATCCAAAAATACTCCTCATATTAGTTCGGCCGCCATTACGTGCTTAATTTATTCGGCGAGTCTGATATTAGCCATTGGACGACACCGCTAAATACATTAACTTTTGATTAAAATGTCACAATTTTACGGGTTATTTCGCCCGCATAATGTATTAGATATTCTTCATATTGGTAATTAATTATTTAATTTGAATTCCATAGTGACCTAATTCTACAACACCAAGAATATAATTGGTTAATATTCCAAGGGGTAAGGGGAGGAGGGTGCATTACAAAATTAAATTGTTCGTAGCCCTTTGGAATAAAGATGTTTCGGGTTTTTTAAGAGCATATCCAAAGAAAATGAGGTTCTCTTTGTGAATGCATGATTACTGACAGTCACCGAGAGTAGCCTAAAATGTGAAATTGTGAGATGGCTTTGATGAAAGTATTATTGTCGTGAAAAACATTTCGTGAAAGTATTGTGTAATATTGTGAACAAAATCGAGTCCATAGGTAAGAGCGATGCTGTAAATTAACCCTTTTCCGGCATAAATCCTATAAACCTCCTTTTCCTTCCCTTCCCTTGTCTATCACTAGTGCCACCTTTGGAATTTGTGTACCCGCCGTGGTTCAACCCATTCAATTTACGATTTAGAAATCAATTGGTTAGAGATCATGGACAATAATACTTCACTAGGCTGGTTTGAGACTTTGGTACCTACGGGTAGTTATTACAAGAACCGCAACATTAGGAAACAAATATCACTCAGGTTTCCTGTCCATTAATAACAAGCATTACGCACTAGACTGGGTCTCCACTCCCCTCTGTATGGCCGCCATCTTTAAAAATGGCGGACCAAAATGCGGTTCACATTTGAGCACCCTCGCAGAGGCCGTGGCCGTGGTCCCCGTGGGTAAAATAGGGAAGACAGGAAGATCGAGTCTAATAACGCACTAGAAGAATTAACTAAGGAGGACATAATCCGCTGAAAAACGACGACCGGTACGTCCTCAAAAGCACAGCGGCCACGACGCCTTGATTAGCCTGCAGCTCTGTGGTCGTTTATCAAACTTCGAACAAATTCATATAAATGTTTTGATGCGAATCCACGGGATAATGAGTCTTACTCTACTAATATTGAGAAATAATTTGTTTCAATAGAATTGTAAAAGATCTTTGCATCCTCCCACAAACAAGTATGTAGGGACAATTGGATGTTGTTATTATGGTTATGATGGTTGCATCAGTGGCGTGTAGTCAGGGGGGTGGGCAAGAGTGCCACCCCTGACCAAAAAAAAGAGCGAAAATCGAGAAGGCAAAAAAAAAGGAAAATGAGAAGGGAAAAGGGAAAAGGGAAAAGGAAAAAAAAGAAAAAAGGGATGAAAAAAAGGGAAAAGGAGAGAAAGGAAAAAGGAACGAGGTAAATACACAAACGAATAAGGAAAAATGTAACTGTGAACTGCCATCCACGTCATTTCATGCTGACCACTGGCCTCGCAGACACGCAGTGGGCGAGTCCAAATCTAACTCCAGTTCTATTATAATAGTAAGGTAGTTCTGGTCTGCCACGTTTACGAGTTCCTTCGACAGCTTTCATCAATATGGAAACGTCATTACTGGTGATTTTTTTGTTTCATTCCAAAGCCCATTTTGTCTTAACGCGCAAAAACGTTAACCTATGGATGTATTATAATAGATCCTATGTATAATAGTGAATAATGCTACATCTGAGCGCTAAAGTTCCATATGGCAGCAATTTCCTTTTAAATTTAGCGCTGTCGTCTGCTAATCTTTAGACTTATCAAAGTGTTTATTAGTACGCTATTTCCCGGCCAACCGGGAGCGCAAGTGAACGTGTATTATGTATACATTATTGTATTTCATTTTTGTGTTGGGTGGACTGGGGTGTGCATGTTGGGGGGGGGGGGGGGGGGGTTGTGAGGGGAGCCTGGGGAGGGGTGTTTGTTTATCCCCTTCCCTTTTAAGTGTAATGAATTTATAATTATAACTAGGCCCTACATGATTTGGCGTCTTCTCCTCGGTCTTGGTTGGCGTACGCGTTGATGTATTGAAAACTACAATGCAAGAGCTTGTTCAAAGGCTAACCCCGGACGAAGCTGTCCCCAAGCTCTTGGTAGCTCCAGTTGAAAAACTGAGCATAACATGACGTACCTCGGACAAACCTTAAAGGGGCGTGTACATCTCAAGTGTTTGTCCTGGACAAAAATCACATGACTCCCTACGTATCTGAGTCTCCGTATTCCCATATAATTACCCATGGTGCAATAGATTTGCCGCGAATTTTAATCGACAAAACGTAATGTTGAAATTATTGTACGAACGAACTGTGTCTAGAATAGTTTCAAAAAGAAGTGTAATGCATAATAATGAAATCAGAATTACAATCTCCTTCAGCATATAATCAACTTTTGGGCGATAACCTTTGATAAAAACGCACAACAATCGAAATATAAAGCATTTTACCCTCCGATTTCAGTGATATTCGTATTTTAAACTCTATCTAATTTTATTTTAAAACTGTTTCATGCATAGTTTTCATTAGCTCAAATGGTAGAGCGCTGGCTTCACAATCATGAGGTCAGTGGTTCGAATCTTGTAAATGTCTTTTTCTTTTTGTTATTACACCTTTTTTTTTAATAACAGGATTGCTTATAATCGTTCGCTATATTTATTGAATGTGGAATGATACTTTTTTTCATTTGCAATTTCACTACGATAAAGAATGTCCTGTAAATATAGGCCTAATTGTGTTGATTGAACCATTAATGAACTATGGAGTCCCTAGCTGGACATGGTCTGCAAAGACCAATTGTTATGTAAATAAGAAGCCAGTCGGCTTATATCCTTGAATCGATTTTTTTAGTTCCTTCAACACAGATATTTGTAATTTGCTCCAATCTTCAAAAAAGAGAGTTGTATCTTCAAAAATACATTACGCAGTTCACGGCTTACGCGGCCTGGTATGGGCGACAGTATTTTGGCGTAGATTTGATACCGTGCTGAACTCATCATGCTCATCGCTGCAAGAGCGCAATTATAAAATGCTGTCCGCTGTCCTAAATCTCTCTCGTCTTGACTCCCGGTCTTGAGCACATCATAACACAATATTTGTATTGTGCCACTACTGTGAGACTAAATAAGTGGGTATGCCGACTATAGTTTTATGTCAAAACTCAACATAATTGAGGCTACCGACGTAACGGATGCGCCAAAAAGTGGCTCTATAAGTTGTAAAATAAGCTGAAACCATCTAAAAATGCTCATTTATTGTTTTGTTTATATACTTATACAAAGACCGTTTGAACCAATATATCTATCCATTAATATATCCATCTATCTATATATCTAAACACGTTCTTTTGATACCCTTTTAAACTTCAGTGAAATAATTCAACAAGTTAAACAAATATATCTGAGGCCCCATGGCCATATGAGCTAAAATGTTTGATCGCATAACTTAAATAAGACACATTGATTCAACATGGTAAACACGTGCTGATAATTTTCAGATTTCATTTTTTATATTCATGCGGCTTTGGCAAAAACAAATTGTCAACAAAACTTCAGTTTTATGCTAACATTAAATACATGAGACGTACTCCAAAGTGTTCAAAATCTTCAGTTGTATGCTAACACTAAATAAATGACACGTATTCAGAGAACATTTCAATGTCAAATGCGCAAATTGTCCAATTTCCAATTTGGTGCATTTATTCATATACAGGCTGTCCCAAAATGATATAGTAGGCTGCGCCTACCCATCGATGCCCATCATCAAAATCAATGAGATTCAGGTCCAGGTTTTTTCATCATCTTTGACATAACCATTTCATTAAAATGTTACGATCACGAATATCGGAATTATTTCACCTCTTTGGCAAAGTACAAAAGGGTGGGGGTGTGTGTGTTAACACTTTCCACGCGGCAGGCGTCTATGAACCGAACAAAATGTTTCAAAAATGTCAAAATTATTGAATTTCCATCACCATATTTGGAATCACCACAAGTGTAAGGATGAGATTGATAGTATTCAGACTAACAACCCAATTTCCCTGGATGAAATAACTGAGATGAGACGTAGTCTGCAAGGAGCGTTGACTTCAACATAAATACTAGGACACATCAAATATACTTATTACAATATATTTATTTGTTACTTCTCCATTATTTAATTGTAACGGAAATTGAACCGGAGACCGCGAGGCAAGATGATGACTTGTTGCCTCAATCAAGTCCTAGACGAATCTGATCTAATAAATGGGATGTAACCCATCTGGAAATATTAGACTGAAGAAGCGGTGACCAAAATTAACCAATCAGATCATGGACCTGTAGTAATTATTAACTTTTATCCTATCAGGGCATTGACCCTGGAAGGTTCAATGATCTCAGTAAAGGATTATAATTGACATCACCAAGATAGTGGGTGTTTTAAGGGAACAATTGAGGAGAACATCTTAACTCTAAACTGATGTTCATTAATCAAACTTTTGACATGTTGCTTCCTGAAACCACATCATTAAGATGTTACTAAGAAACAAGGATTATTTTTATTGTTCATTGGTATACAATTGTGGTTTGTATAAAAGTTCCTCTTTCATCTAAGGGTCAATGATCTATATGTCACACATACACAGGACATAACAACAAGAAATACATTAAAATAAGTACAAATATACCTAGTATTGATTCACTAATTCTTGAGATTACTTGAAATTTCGGAAAGGCTTTTGAAACATCTGTTTTGTGTGGTAAAACTAAAATAGCCGCGTGGAAAGTTTTAAACTTGTTTGAAAGAAACATAAATAGTCTCTCAATGCCTTGTCTGCTATTGTTCCCTTCTGTTATAAACTGTTGTTCGTTATGGTTGTTCAAATCATTAACATTCTTCAATTTGAAGAGTAAAAATGGATCGTCACACATCACTTAAGTGTGACGAACTTCTTTATGTGTTAGGGTGTACTTTGTTTTACTTTGATTTCATTGCAATATTGTAGATTCTTTACAGTGGGTGTGGTTTAGGATGTCACTGGACTGTGATTGGTGTTTTACTGCT
Source organism: Ophiura sarsii (assembly GCA_035610835.1). NCBI lineage: Eukaryota > Metazoa > Echinodermata > Ophiuroidea > Amphilepidida > Ophiuridae > Ophiura > Ophiura sarsii. The sequence continues at coordinate 58,310,151 of CM069455.1, read as the reverse complement.
GATTTTCATCCGATACGCAATATATATTATGAGACATTTAGGGCGGGGCTTGATTCGTTTGAATAATGATACATTCAGTGCGCATGATCATTGCGTTAGCGCCCCCTACACAAAGTCGCCGGCGTATGCGTTGTGCGTGTAACCCAGCGTTGCCATATGCGCGTGTGCTAAAGAACGCAATTAATTCGAAGCAAGAAGTTGGTAAACAGCTCGATGGATTCGCCGATTTTATAAAGGGGGAAAGTTGTTGTACGTTTAGAGAATAAACATAGTTCTTAGCTGTTTTGCTATAGACGATGGTCTTATAGTGTATAGGCTGTACCATATTTGGAGTCGTGTATGGTCGCCGCAGGCGGCAATACACGACGACACAAATATGGTACAGCCTATACATTATAAGACCATCGTCTATAGCAAAACAGCTAAGAACTATGTTTTATTCTCATTCTAATATTTAGTTTATTAGTTATTTTGATCTTTTATCATAAAATAACGCAGTTTGTTAGATTTATTTTAAACAAACAACAACAAATTTCCCCCTTTATAAAATCGGCGAATCCAGCGAGCTGTTTTCCAACATCCTGCTTCAAATTAATCGCGTTATTTAGCACACACGCACCTGTCATCGCTGCGTTATACCCACAACGTATACGGCGGCGACTTTGTGTAGGGGACGCTAACGCGATGACGCGTTGATCATACGCGCTGAAGGTATTATTTTTCGAATGAATTAAACCCCGCCCCAAACTATACAACATTGTCTCATAATGCATGGGCGAGTCGGCTGAAAATCAGCCAAAAACCAATCAAATTGCCTGCTGACATCTCAAACCACACCCACTATATAATAATGTTGTTTGATTATTATGTTTTTTGTTAAAATAAATCTAACAAACTGATTAAAGACCAAAATAACCAATAAACTAAATATGAATGAGAATCAAACATAGTTCTTAGCTGTTTTGCTATATACGACTCCATGGTACAGCCTTTACATTATAAGACCATCGTATACAGTATAGTATTAGAACTATATTTTATTCTCTAAATACAAATCTGATGTTGGTTTGTATACAGGGTGAGTCAAAATATTCAGGTCCCGTTTTTAGAAAATCACGACAAATACTTTTGTTAAAAATTAACCAATGTCTTCATTGCATATATGAGTACACTAGCTACTTCTTTATACTTGAATTTATACATGAAAGTGTTCCAAATATACCCCATTGTCCATTGTAGGCATTGTGAATACCAACACGCCATTGATTGACATTTCAAAATGCGTGAGTTAGACTTTTGCATTCATAGAGGTACCTTGGAAAAGTGCACATATCTCCCGTTTGAAATGACCAATTTGAATTAAATGAAATTCAAGTTATAGCTGACAATGCGTTCGTACTGTGCATATTATATTATTTTTATGCATATTAGCTGGTTTAAAATATCGGTTGGGCCCGCTGATACTAGGGGAGAGCCTTGCTTTTATTTTGAAATAGGATTGCGTACAAGTAGCGTATAGTCAGTGTCATAATGCTATGGTCAACTCCATTCTATGCGTGCGGACTTGTGTGCATTCGTATGTGCGTAAACCCAGAGGTGCGTACCGGGCACATTCAAAAAATGACCGCGCGTCAATCGTGATATCGTCACGCACGTTAGTTAGCACATTTCAGGCATCTGGACGCAGCTCCGCGAACAACGACGAAACATGCTCGTGTGAAATAGCTTGCATTTAGTAATATGTCATTATACCATTATGACAGTGATTATAGACAGTGAAGCTAGCAGTTAGAATTTGCGCAAACGCGACACGCAACGCGATACCACGGTATGATTACGCGGCAGTACGCGCAACGCACAATGTTGTTCAATTCTAGTGGCATTTATGAGCCAAATCTGAGAGGTCGCTGTTTTTGGAGCAAATTGTTAACCAATTTCACTGGAATAAACTTTAACACACCGTTATTTCCTCGATATTGCATGCAAATTATGCGCCACTTTGATCAAAACTAACGGAGACATAAGGATAACAAACACACACACCCCCACACAGATTTATAGTAAGATGCTCGCAGCAGCAATGAACATGATGAGTTCAGCACTCAGTCAGTGGCGTACCCAGCTTTTGGAAACTGGGGGTGTGGGGGGCGGGGGGGGGGGGGGTAGTTACGAAAGTCATGATGTACCGACAAAAAAATCGCATAAATGACCCAATTTTCTTCTTCTCGTCAGTAGCTGAAATATTGAAAAGTGGGGGTAGCGATGACATTGTCAACAATAGCTGAAAAAAATCGCCTGGTAGAAATCGCAAATCTACCCAGTCAGAAGTCAAGGCATGAAAATACCGTCTATTTTGTTCGCCCCGGTTGTTCGCCCCGGCCGCCATGAGATTTCAAAAAAAACCAAATAGAAATCGGATCATTCCTACAACTCGCGATTGTGAAAGATTGCCTCCATCAATTTTTGATCATCTTAGGCTCATTTTGAAGGGGAAGTCCTATTTATGTAAGATGTCATTTCCGATTTAATAAAAAACACGATTTTTGTTACTATCTTTGAGTCGATAAAAGATGCATTTTCAATGCGATCGTAAACATCGTATTTTTGATGATTTTTAGACGTCATAGCAAAAACGTTATGCACAAGAAATGTTCCTAACGTATTAAACTTGATCAAAAATATATTTATTTGTAATACATTTTTGGACAGGGGTCAGGGCCACGACTTTTATTCACCTACGGTAAAAATATACGCCATTTTCCAACACACAGAGACTAAATCGTTTTTTCTAAAAAAGGTATTCAGCAGGATTCGAACCAAGGAGGGGAGAATCTATTAGATTACTAGTCCATATTCGTAACCGCTCGGCCATAACTACTTACTGACGTGTCTATGTGTTCTCTATAATAATGAACTAGTGGTGAACTATTGAGTATTCGACGAAATTTAGCCAAATTGAACCCAGTTTCTAAATTGTATTTTAAATGTGAAAACGGTGTCGCTGCAAGCTAGGTTTGGATTCAATGTAAAGAGCAATAAATTGATGATCGTGGAAGGTTATTAATTTAAAGCTTTTAATGAGACAGGGGTCAGGGCCACGGGAAATATCCCCCTAGTCACATGACATTGAACCACATTTAAATGCCTTACTGTTGTCTTTGTATAAGGTTGACATTTTGGCATATTGAATTGCACGATATCGACATCCGCTTTTGGAAAAAAATTCTCTTCATATACAATAGACTCACTCAACGTTGGCATCTGACTGTACCGACGGAAGCTCAAGTTTACCGACGGGGATATTTCAGGGGGGCACCGGCCCCTGGACCCCTGGGTTCGCCACTGAGCACGGTATCAAATCCACGCCAAAATACAGTCGCTCACACCAGGCCGTGAAAGCCGTGAACCGCGTAACGTATTTTTGAAGGTACCACTCTCTTTTTTTTATGTTTGGAGCAAATCAGCAAATACAAATATCGGTCGTATAGGAAATAAGAAAATCGATTCAAGGACATATTAGCCGATTGGCTTCTTATTTACATAACAATTGGCCTTTGCAAATCATGTTCATTGATAGACTAGCTAGGGTCTCCATAGTTCAATCGAACGGAATAGTCAACACAATATATTTATAGGATATTCTTTATCGCAGTGAAATTGCAAAAGAAGAAAAAAGTAACATTCAACATTCAATAAATATTGCGAACGATATGCAATCCTGTCAATTTCTAAAAATAAAATGTAAATAACAAACAGAAAAAAGTATAACAATCCTAGGATTCGAACCACTGACCTCATGATTATGAAGCCGGCGCTTTGCCGACTGAGCTAATGAAGACTACACATAGCTATTTAGAAAATAAAATACATGAAGTTCAAAATACGAATATCACATGAATCGGGGCAAAAATGCGGGCTAAAATGCTTTATATTTCGATTGTTGTGCGTTTTTAACATAGGATTATCGCCCAAAAGTTGATTATATGCTGAAGGAGATTGTAATTCTGATTTCATTATAATGCATAACACTACTTTTCGAAACGATTCTAGACACCTTAGTATTTCGTTCGTACATAAAATGTTGGCCATTACGTTTTTTCGATTGAAATTCGGCGCGGCAAATCTATTGCACCATGGGTATTATTACATGGAAACACGGAGACTCAGATACGTAGGGAGTCATGTGATTTTTGTCCAGGACAAACACTTGAGATGTACACGCCCCTTTAACCGTTGTAGGCCACGTGTCGGTGAGGGTGGTTTAACGCTTATACGGTTCGATGACATTTAGTACGATGCCATTTTTCACTGGCCGTTTCCCCATAATTATTGTCTGTGGATTTCGGAGGTTCCCGTCAATTGTTAAATGTTTCAAAAGGGGTTTGCACGTTGTATCGGGGCAACCCCCCCCCAAAAAAAAAAATATATATATATATTTGTCTGCCCCCCCCCCCCCCCCCCCCCCCCACTTGGCAAACAATAAATTAGACAAAATTTGACAATTTTAGCATAAAATGGCAATTCTTTTGGCATTTTATGCTATAATAGTGTATGCTAATTTTATGCTAAAACAGCAAAATTTTGCATTATCCCAAATTTGATAATTTTAGCGTAAAATGGCAAAACTATTTGCGCGCATCTTATTTTCTTCAAATCTCCCTAAAAATTCTTGCCCCTCTTGTGACCCCCCCCCCCCCCCCCCCCCCCCCCAATTTATATTTATGATACTGGTGCCGCCACTGACTAAGCTCAAAATAAATACCGGTATGCGATTAGGGAAATCCTCAATTTAGTTGACAAAGTTGCACATTAAATTACACATTCAGGCGCAAACTAATATTATACTTTTGTAACATTGATGAGACCAACAGACAAAAGAAATGTTTGCGCCATGGTGGATAACATGATTTAAGGACGATCCGAAAACAGCCATATTGAATAAAAATGACTGTTAACATGTTTAACATCTATTCATACCCCAAGGCGACAAGAAGGCCTTTGTCGTTTTCGTAATTTACAGCACCTGCATCGATTGAGCACGGAAGATTTTATCAACGCGCAGGACAGCATCGTGTGTATAGCCTTGAAGTATGAATGGGCCTATTATTTCCCCAATTGGAAAATTCATTAAAACATCAAATAAATGAGCAACGCCACGGCAAACCTGATCGTAGTTCAGAGACTGGATTCGGAATGGAGTGCTATTGTGTATACAGGCTGTCCCAAAATGATAAGTACCCATCGATGCACAAAGTTCAATAATTGTTTTCATCATCAAAATCAATGAGATTAGATCCGGGTTTTTGTAATCAAATTTGATATACTGTACTTTTTCATTAGAATTTTAGATCATGATTTTTTTAGAATATCGGACTTCTTTAACTAAAGTTACAAGAGAAGAGAAAATGAGATTGTATCTGACCTGCTGCTATGGAAACCCAAACACGGACACACATCTGTCGGCCGCCCAGCCTTAACATACTTGGACACCTTGGCGAAAGACACAGGACTGAAGAATGATGAGGAGATGAAAGCATGCATGAGGGACAGAGTAGTGTGGCGAGCCATCACGAAGACCGTTCGAGAACGACATAAGTAGTAGTAGTAGTAGTAGTAGTACACTCCATTGTGTAAGACATGGTGATTTCACCTTTTTGGCAAAGTGCAAAAAAATGTGTTTGTAAACAGATTGGGTGAAAGAAACTAATACATTATCTTAATCTCTTGCCTGCTAATATCTTTGGTTCTTTTCTATTTTAAACTGTTTTTATATCATATGGTTGTTCAAAGCATTAAGAGTGCATGCCTGAGAAAACAGGATGATATGACAAAATCTAGGAACATGAAGGTTATCCAATATTGCTCATATGTAGTTTGCTGGGTACAGTTGATGAAAGATTCAGGTTGACAAAGTTTGAAAATTCTGACCCCCCTGACTTGGATTTTCTGCCCCATGGCATTTTAGCCCCATTTTGAGCCATACAATCATATAAAATCGTTTAAATTGTCTCTGTTTCTAAAGGCACAAAATGGGATTCTTTGTATCAAATGATTTTTGATGAAGGTTGTCCAATACATATATAGTTTGCTGGGTACAGTTGATGAAAGATTCAGGTTGACAAAGTTTGAAAATTCTGACCCCCCTGACTTGGATTTTCTACCCCATGGCATTTTAGCCCCATTTTGAGCCATAAAATCATATACAATCGTTTAAATTGTCTCTGTTTCTAAATGCACAAAATGGGATTCTTTGCATCAAATGATTTTTGAATCCAGTCCATAATATCATTGAAATATATAGCATTGGTATTGTGTAGATTCAACCAAAAATCACCCACCTCATTCTGAATTACGAGGGGATCACAGAAAAAGTGCCCCTACGAGGCATTGAATTTTGTGACGAAAAAGGGGCAATCTTTAAATGTGAATAGGATTTTATCCCAGCAGTGAATTGAAAAATTTCTTTCGTAGCCGAATAGCTAAATCACTTGTCTCTTCAGAAAACGTAAATCTGTTCTGGGGAAATGGTTTCTAGATACACCAAATTCAGTGTTTCTATAAGGCATTTTTGACATTTTAAACCAATTGAAGAAATATGATTTATTTGAGATATTGTTGTAATACAGGAATGTAATTCAATCAAATAGGCCACAGACTTTAAGAATCTATTTATATTTGTATCTGAATGATTGTTTCTAGACAGAAAATATTTTCTAAGTGTTTTGAAATAAGATACTGTTGTTTTGATTTAAAAAGGTTACTTAAACCATACATTGCTGCTTCTGAGCAGCGATAGCTATTATTCCAAAGTCTCTCACATCAGAGAATTGAAGCAAAGGTTTGTGTAATCAAAGGTAAAGGTCTTTTGAAGCAATCAGTGTTTCTAGATCGTATAGTAATATAAATTGGACTCAATAGTTTGCTTAGAATAGGTCAGGTTCAAATACAAATAGCCTACGTCAATCAGTTTTTTACATCATTAGTTTTAAATACATTGATCCTAGTGTCAATCATACTGGAAATGTGGAATTGCCTAAGGGTGTTTAACCATGCCTAAGAAAATGATGCTCCGTGGACAAGTCTGTTTTGCTGAAGTAATGTTCAATGGACCATATCTTGAAAACCACCCAACCAAAATAAATAATTTGTTCAGGGTAGATGCTCCATTACCCATTCTTTGTAATAAAATAAAAAACACAGATATAAAATTACAGGAAGTGTAAAAATATCCCTTTCATTTTGGGTAAACTTTTTATTGGGTCACCATGTACAGCAGCCTTGCTATCAGAGAGACCAATAATGGTGTGTTAGGCATCAGCATAGTCTACATGAATCATGTACACCAGTTATTGGATATTATGAATAAGAAAAAAATACTCGGGTATGGGGTTACCATGCACCCCACCCATCCCACAGGACTCCATCAAACCAACTTTTTGACTTACTTTCATGGTCCTAAAACATATTCAGGATGTTACCAAATTTATTTTGGTATGCTAAGGGTTATTAAAGATGGCGTCCAAAATAGCCGCCAGAACTGGTCCAATCTCAAAATCTCATTAAATGACATATGATGGCAATCAAAATGTATGGTGAAAGTATAGTTATGATAGTGGAATGTATGTATTTAGACCACTAGACACTCATATCCAGAACATTTGCTTTGTTAACACACCTAAATCCAAAACATGGCCGCTAAAATTGTTGCCAAAAATGATAACATTCCATAAATTGGCATATGAACTAACATGTAATGATCAGATCTACGTAGACATTATAGTGAATGCTGTCCCAGTAGATTTTAGGGTATTGGTATTACATAGTTTTACAATACAAAACAATTGTTTTAGGTCATTTAATATCAAATTAACAATTTTGGCAGCCATTTTGGAAAGTGATACAGAATCAAATTGTCACAGAGGTGGGCCTTATCAGTTTAGAACATACTAGTTGGTGAATTTGATGTAATTATACACTCTTACAATATCTATTTTGGATTACCATACACTCATGTAGACTATATTTACATTTACAGCGGCGATTTTGGTGGCCATCTTGGATTTAAAGTACATTATTACAATGCAAATATACTGGATATGAGTTACAAGTGGTCTAATACATACAACCCAATGTTAAAACTATAATTTCATCATACATGTTGGTTATATTATCCCATTTTACTGAATTCCAACAATTAGTTCAGTCATTATGGTACTGAATTCCCATTATTTTTAGTCATTTTGGGGGCCATTTTTGATTTTTAACTATGTTAACAAAGCAAAATACTGGATATGAGTTACTAGTGGTCTAAAACATACATGTACATCCCATCGTTAATACTATACTCTGATCAAACATGTTGATTCATATATGCCAAATTATAAATTTTTACCATTTTGGCAGCCATCTCGGCAGCCATCTTGGATTTAGGTGTGTTAACAAAGCAAACGTTCTGGATATGAGTCTAATGCATACATTCCACTATCAAAATTATACTTTCACCATACATTTTGATTGCTATGTCATTTTATGAGATCTGACCAGTTCTGGCGGCCATTTTGGACGCCATCTTAAATAACTTCTTAGCATAGCAAAATTATTTGTTGGTAACATTTTGAATATGTTTTAGAACCATGAAAGTAAGTCAAAAAAGTTGGTTTGGGGGATTCCTGGGGAGAGGGGTGCACGGTAACCCCCTGTATTTACCCGACTAATATGTGTTCTTGTTTTAGAAAATATTAAAAATGACTATATAGAAACACTATGTTTTTCAGTATCCAGACACATTTCCCCAGCTAAGTTTCAATAGTTGTTGATAGCTAATATGTCATGCTATAAGACTGCAATCAGGTTATTTTAATTCACTGCTGGGATAAATTCCTGCAAGCGATTGAAGAGAGCCTCATTTTTACATACAAAATCAAGATATTTGAGGGGGTCCTAAGTGGGACCCCCCTGGTGAGGAAAAAGGAGTTAAGTGAAATTTTGTTTGATCTTCACAATACTAAACCTATGTACAATATTTTAACTTGATTAGAACATAATTTGACAACAGACATCAAGATTACAAGTATGAACATTATGCAAAAATGGGCAATTATATGCAATTTTGGGAGATTTTTGGGGCTTAAAAGGGGCTTAAACTTGATAGGGCACAAAATCCAAGCTTTAGGGGCCAGATTTTTCAAACCCTGTCAGCATGAATATTTCATCAAGTATATATACTAAACCAAAAAAGAGCAAAATCCGAGGAGAGTAAAAATGCAGAGTAAAAATGGATCGTAACGGCACGCATGAGCGACCCCAAGCTTTGTTTCTACAATGAGCTAGTTTTGAGGCTAAACTTGAGGGACATTTAAATAGATAAAGACGTGGTCATGAATAATTAGCATTTCCCTCGTTGCTAGCAAGATTGAACCAGTCTATTGATATAATGACCCAAACGGGAAGATCTTCATCGTGAAACGTCCACGTTCTTTGTCTGACTGCAACATGCGGAGCTTTTCCGCACGATGAGGTGATGAGTCGAAACGTCTACTTCATTTGTTTTCTGTTGCCCTTTTTTAACTATTTAACTCATTCTTTTCATCCATTGTTTTCGTCTTACTTTCATTCCATATAGTCAGCCAGCATTTGCAGGAGTTCCACACGGATCACCCGTCGGTTGGTCTGAAGCCGATATATTGTCAAACCTAGACTTGCCATTACAAACCCAGTCAAATTTAATATTATTATAATGTTGGTATATCTTATTTGTTTACAGATTATTATATCGTATCGTGCCCAAGAACTAGTACTATGACACATTAATGATGGCCCCACTAATGCAGGCATCAATTTGAATCGTGAACCTACCTCCTCACACCTTTACCTGTATTCACCTTCCTTCTGGATACAAATATATCAAGAGTAGATCTTTCCTGCAAATGTTTTGGTGAAGATTCACCTCAGTGCACTATATTCATTCTATAGGAGAAGTTGAAATAGATAGACACGTAAAATCCTCAAGTTATTGTGGATATTTTGGCTTCAGAGGCAATACGCGTTTAGAAGATGTTTGACAAATATTTGGTCACGCATAGCATTATGTGTGAAAGGCCCCCAGGGTTGGTTAGTCCAAAATCTGCAAAATAGACCTATTTCCCGTAATTAGGCTTAAAACCGAGTGTGTCTTTCGAAGCAAAGATTGATGGTGACTTCCGCATTTAATAGGTTTTTTCTGCATGGCTGGGTCAAGATCCTTCTCTTCTGATTTTGTCTTCCGTTTTAACGGAAGAAAAAAATAAAATTATATCTGTGATGCCGTTTATCATTGTATGCACAGTGTAATAATAATAATCCCATATGTCCCAGGTTCAAGCCCGTTCGAAGTCATTTATAAATATATAGGGCCATTGGGGATATTACATTTTAAAATACAAGCTATCAGAACATTCACTTTCATTTTCACTTTCCTTGCTTTCAGTCGCGTCTGAATGATGATGAGATTGACGAGTATTTTTCTTTGTCTGTCGAAGGCAAAGGAGTGGGTAGGTTTTAGACATATTTATACTTAATCTATGGTTTTAGGATTAACGCGTAAAACTGCATTACAAATTGAAGCGAAATCAGCTCTTATACTGTCAATATACTCAAATGTATTCCATGATGTTACGTTTTAAATATACTACGTTACGTACGCATACATATAGCACTACATTTGATTTACTGAATGCAATGTATTATCATTATGGAAGTGTTATATTCAGAGTTTGTGTATCTCAAGTGATTCCAAGGAGGAGTATTGCAAGATTTACTAATTGGATAGAATATGTATTGAATCAGTATCATGTCAGAGAATAATACTCTAGTACTCTGGAGTACTAGAGTATACTCTGACATGATACTAATCATGTGATACTGCACTGAAAACATAAACTGGTCAACCTTACTATATAACTTAAAGCTAGTCCAGATGGTGCCCATCTTGACTAGCTTTAGCCTAGTCCAGTATTGCAGCAGCTGGACTAGCTTTACGTTAGTCGCTCGACTCGACTAGCTTGATGTTAGTCCGTCCTATGGACTAGTTTAGGCTAGTCGCCCGAATTGCTTACGTACGTCGCTCGACTAGCTTTTATTCTTCGACCATTACCAGGGCGATGAATCTCATATCTGCCCATTGTTGAGATTTGGTTCACAGTATAGCGCACTCTATTAGTTCTTCACCCGGAAGTTAAACATAAACTGTCAATCATTCGTTGTGAATGAATATTCAGCCATGACTATTCATGACCTCACACGATGTGATCGTCGCGAACCGGCGTCCTTCCCAACTGATCTGATTACAATATTCATAAAATGCAAATAACACCCCTCCTCTGTCACTACCAGACGAAGCCATCCACAATTTAATTCGTATTTTGTTCCACGTAAACATTAATTTCAAATAACCAATTCTGAATGTTTCGTGTCATATAAGAACTAAATTCTGCTATCATCAAAGCAAATCAGTTCTACACTCACAGAAATTTTTACCTAAGTTATGTAAAATTTTACATAATTTTGAAGCACGTATAGAACACCAAAACAATTAGGTAAAATTTTACATAAACTCTGTTTGGTAAAAAAACCCAAACTATTATGTATAAAAATGCAATTTTACTAGGTATTTATTTTGCACAGTGGCTAGGTATAAATTTTACTTAACTAGTTACGCATTTTTTTAACGTAAATGCTGTGTAATATTTTACCACATGTTATGTAAAAAACCCACAACATTATGGGAAATTTTGCTTAATTTTTTAGTACATATTTACAAAATGACTAGGTCTTTTTTACTGAATTTGAATGTAGGTTTAAGGTGATTGTTTACACAATGACTGGGTATTTTTTACTGAATTTGCATGTAAGTTTAAGATAATTGTTTACACAATCACCGGGTGTTTTTGACTGAATTTGGATGTATTTTTGAGGCAATTGTTTACACAATTGATGGGTATTTTTTACTGAATTTGGATGTAAGTTTTAGGTAATTTCAAGGGAGTTTTTGAAGGTAAGGAAGTAGTATATCTTTCCACTTTTGGTAATGCCTTTATGTCCTTGTTTTCATGATCATGATGTTATTGAAGTCATCTAAAAATCATTACAAATTTAAAAAAAAAATCAATCAATCAATCAATCAATCAATCAATCAATCAATCAATCAATCAATCAATCAATCAATCAATCAATCAATCAATCAATCAATCAATCAATCAATCAATCAATCAATCAATAACCTTGCATCGTTGCATTTTGACCTATGTACACACAGAAAAATGTTTACATAATTATGTTAAATATAGAACTCCATAATTATTATGTAAACCTTTCACACAGTATTTGTGTATAAAATACACAAGTTATGTAAAAATAACTTGTGTATTTTGTACACAATTAAGTTGTGTACAAAATACACAAGTTATTTTTACATAACTTGTGTATTTTATACACAAATACTGTGTGAAAGGTTTACATAATAATTATGGAGTTCTATATTTAACATAATTATGTAAACATTTTTCTGTGTGTACATATTACATACGCCCTAATCACGTTTCACATGGTCACATGTACAAATGAGCCGCTATGATGCATGCATACGCAACGCATACACGGTGTAGGACCCCGACGACGCTCGGTGCCAACACAAGTTTCACTTTTTTCTGTGAATCTCTCAAAACTTATGATTTTCAGATGACTTCAATAACATCACGAAAACAAGGACATAAAGGCATTACCAAAAGTGGAAAGATATACTACTTCCTTACCTTCAAATTTGTCAATGTATTCCGGAGGAACTCGCGACCGGCTGAGTGTTTCTCTAACGCTCGCCATCTTGTATAATTACACGAGGAGATTTTACCCGGCGATTAGGGAAAGATTACGACTTTCACCAATCATATCGATAATTCTTACTTAACACGTTGGGCGAAATCACCTTTTACCGATTAAATTGTATTTTAGACTTTTGTTTTACTTAATTTCGGTAAAATATCTACAAACCCCCGGTAAATATCTCCGATACATTTCAAAAATGTAATTTTAAAAGTTACAAAATGGTTTAGTAATAAAAAATACCTCGCATTGTGTACTTTTTGCATAATTTTACTTTACATTACGTTATTTTACCTAACGTGCGCAAAATTTCTGTGTGTGTACTCTAAATCACATTCAGCTTTTTTTTAACATTGATATACTATTTCTGTGCCACAAATCATGTCTTAGGACGTCCCCTATAAAACCTTCACCCGTAAATTTGCGTATAGTAGACGGGGAACTTTGCCTTCGAGATACTTGTCCCATAGTTATATAGTCTCTGCCATTACCTCGTAGCAATGGTCGTATGTAATGTTAGCAGAATATGATATCAGAGGTGTTCATTTCCGATAAATGCAATTTTGCGATGGACAGAGAATATCAATCTATGAATCGGAGCGAATAATTTATTTATTCTTGTTTAAATTGCATCACTCGGTGAGTGAGTGACATTGGATAAATCACTCTCTATAGATTTTCCAGTCTTTTAGAGTGAAAATAATTTCACTCCTGTATTAGAGTATTTTTGTTCTCACTCTTTTACATTTAGAGAGTATAAGAAGATTCAAACAATTGAGTGGGGTTAGTGATAAGTCCACCTGTATTATATAAAAATTAAAGCTGATATAAAGAACATTAAATTGCACCTCAGTGCCTTGACTAACGTTAAGCTAGTCCAGCAATGCGACCAGCCTAAACTAGTCCAGCTTAGGACGGACTCACATCAAGCTAGTCGAGCGACTAACGTAAAGCTAGTCCAGCAATGCTCCAGCCTGACTAACATAAGCTAGTCCAGCCACAGACTTGTCCAGCAGAACAAATCAAGCTGGTCAGGCTGAGCCGGACTAACCTTAAGCTAGTCAAGTCGGCCATAACCTATCCAGCAGGCTTGACTAGCCTGCTTGACTAGTCTAAGCTAGTCTATCAGACGTGACTAGCCTTCTCGATTAGTTTAAAGTTAGTCCAGCCTGTGCTTGACTAGTTTAAGTTTTCAGTGTATATTAACGTCAAATGTTACACATTCTACTACACAGATTGGGTGCAGCTATAACATCGTCTCTCCGCATTTCAATAGAGCGATGGAGCGGCTCTCATTGTTGATTTCCTTTCGGCGGTAATTTGATGTATCTTTGAGTGCTTATACAGTAAACATGTAAATGTTATGTCAATTTCAGCTGTAGAACACAAGATCATATACAATGACCACGTGACCGACAAAAGCACCCGTCACGTGACTCGCGATACGATCGTTGGAGAAACGTCTTTGTTCAAATTCCGAGCCTTCGACGAAGATTTCCACATTGATGTTACTGAGGAAAGTGACATATTCGTAGAAAACACCGCGAGCTGCAACATTATAAATAGCGAGGAAAAAGTAAGAACAGAAGAGATACCAACCAGGTGCTTCTACCATGGTAATGTTCGTGGTCACGAGAAGTCTATTGTCGCTATGAGCACATGTGAAGGCTTAGTAAGTGTAAATGTGTTAATAATATTTTCGTAATCTATAGGGTGTCCAAAAGTATAGACGTCCATGTAAATGCTATACAAATATTATAAATTAGTTCAGGAAGCATTAAGAAAACACTGAGACTCGGCGATTGGTTTGATATCAACTTTTAACAAAATGTACATTGCAAACCCTTAGTTATAGCCATGAGGCCTGTATTCTCGTACGTAAGTCACTGACAAGTCATATTTTTAACATGGGTATGGTGGTACTCACGTTTAACTTAACATTTACACCAAGTGCACATCGTGATTTTCTTTTCGCAACACCATGACGCGTATGTTGGGTGAATTTCGAGTTGAACACTATTATAGACGTACATTTGATTTCATTTCTACGGTAAACCATTTGGATCGCCGATTATTGAATAAATACCATTCTATACAATGGCACGCATTAACGACCTTTCTGGAGACGACGATATTCACCGTACTTCAAAATGGGTTTTGTTATAAACGTCCTGTCTAAAGATAAATGTACGTTTATGAACTTAGACACGAGTTTTAACTTAAAAGTTAGCGACGGTTTTAGACTAAAACCGCGTTTAGTACGAGAATACGGCTCATGAATGATGAAACTTACAAGGTGTACCAAAAGTGTCGATACCTATTAATGCTTTGCATCTCTCTTAAAATAACGCACATACAGAACTGAAAATATATCCGGATAGAGAAAACTCGTAGAAGTATATTGATACCAATATTGATCCCGTTGCTGAGGCACCGTACAATTAAAACACACACGCTGAAAGGTTTTGACACTTAACTCGATATACCATACGATTGTTCAAATTGCAGGATGCATGGTGTACGTCGATGCAATCACGTGCTGCGTGATCCCGACATTCCGTTAATGTTGCTTTGTGCAAAAAGGTGTTTACTTATGACATTTTGTGCACAGCATTATAGTATTAATGTTCATAAAGATTATTTCAATCTGATATTAAAAAGAATCCCCATAGAACACATTGATTTCTCTTGACATTTTGGTATCAAAGTTATTCTACAAATCTTCTTTATTCAAATATTATTTTTCTGGGGATATAAAGCTTTAAAAAGGTATCGACACTTTTGAGACCCTGTACCTATTATAAGTCACCCGGTTGCGGTGAATATTACCCATAGCTTAACGGAAACTGTTATTTTATCCATGCTTATGATATCATTGTTTCTAGAAAATGAAGATTACACAGACGCAGACAAAATGTAATATATAATTAACTATTTTTGAACAGATACACCTTGTATAGATAATATAATAAAAAACTAAATTCAAATGGTCACTTTGACATCTAAATGGTTGTCAAAATCCTCAGTCGAGTCGCTGAAGAAGAAAAAAAACGGTAGTTGAGGGCGCTTCCATAGTAGGCCTAATAATTACTATGTTGTATTCACATTCTGTTACAAGTGCGGGAATTGTGTTTTTAATCTTTCAAGTTGATTCATTATTCATTCATCAATTACACATTTTTAAGTGTGGGAATTATTATCAAGATTTAGTTACATGAAATCTGAAATTCAATAACAATTTGAATATAAAGTGACCCGACACCCAACACTCCAAGTCTATGGGGATGCGATCATCCATTTGACGGATTTCAGGAATCTTGGCTCTATGATGACATCGGGTGCAAGTGATCTTAAAAGACGCAAAGCATTAGCATGGTGCGCATTCTGGAAGTTAGAACGCCTTTGGAGGAGCCCTCAAATAGCTATCACAACAAAAGTGAAATTATTCAACACTACCTGAGTGACGACCTTACTGTATGGCTGCGAATCGTGGGTGATATCTCACGATATGGAATGCAAAATTAATGCTACCTCTTGCTACAAGATAATGCTTAACATTAAACGCATGGATCATGTCCCAAACCCTACCATTTTATTTATGGCCGAGACAGAGTCGCTTAGCAGCCAATACAATGTAGAAGCACATGGTAGCACATGGTAGACACTAGCTCTATCTATAGAGCCTTAGATGATCCCTTTACTAACTGTAGAGGGAGCCATCGCGTGCAGCCACAAGAAATATTACCTAGACTCAGCGCACGTGCATCATCTGTCTTGTACTGCTTGTACCTGATCATATTACTGGTCAGTCTGAGGACCCGGTACGCCAAAACTCCCTGGTCAGTAAAATGTGAGCGGTTACTGGATGTGAGCAGTATCTATGATTTGAACGATAGAGGGGGTACATGGTCAGTGGATATACTATATATTGGTCAGTGGAATCATGAAATTATGGTGGAGTTCATCCGCGCCGCGCCGTGGTGATGGTCAGTGTATTAAAATAAAATCGACAGTCCTGAAATCAGGACTAGGTAGACACAAGTAAGTCAATCGGTTGAATGATTATAAAATATTACACTTTTATTTTATGAGAACAAACCTTTTTTGTCAGCTTGGCATGTTTACCACATATATATTATCATTGGTGATGAAAGAAGAAGAACAACAACAGCAATATCAACACCATTCAATAACAACGATAGCAAACAACACCAAAAGCCAAAAACAAAAACAAACAAACAGAAAACTGAACATAAGACACCAAAATAGACCAGTACAAATGGATCGAAATGATACCTTTCTGTGCGGAGTTTGAGCGTTGACGAGATCCCTCAAATATGTTAAGTGTCAACCTGTTGCATTAACAAGAATCAACCTGCATGCTCAGGAATATCCTACACTTTGTATATAACCCTAAATGTCCTCATCACTACAAAACCCTACATTACTACAGTGCAACAGAGCATAAATTACCAAACATTGAATTATAACTATAGTGCCTTCTGAGAGTGTTGTACAACCATGAACATTTCAATCCTAAGTATGTGTATCACATATAATAAAAACAGCCTTGTTTAAAGTAGTCTTTTGTGTCCTTATATGAGTATCAGCATTGTTATATTTCTTATTAAACCTGATTTCGGATTGGCCAATACTTGATTATCCATACACGCTGAACCAACCAGCTACTGACTACCTACTTTCATGGCCTTGACTATTTAAACTTTTTATTATTATTTAGACTTAGTGCAGGCCTTTATCGTGATACCTGTTTGTACAGGCTTGCATGTCAGCACACGGTCAACTAAAGTAACATACACCATGATGCTTAAAACTCCTGACTGCACACTGATAAATGGCATTTCAAATTTCTTGCAGCGCGAATTTCAAAGCATTGGTCCCCTAGCATGGGCATATCCTTGAATATTCCTTCCATTGTTTGCGTGCATGGCTGGACAACTATTAATAGAATTTTGCCAAGTCTGTGCACAGCTGTATGAAATACATCGTTATTGTAAGAAAATGTTGCAAAATTAATGTATCTAAAGTTTTGATTAATATTACAGAAAAAGACAAATGAAATTGAGAAATGTGGCTTGACCATTTTATTAAGCATAATTTAAGGATTAATTTGAAACCTTACATAACTTAATTGGGCATACAAAAAGCGGTTCAAAATTATTCCATTTAAGCGCCTAATTAATTAATAAATTACGCGCGTAAATTAATTACACAGCAAACATGTTGACGAATGGCTTGGCAGATTTGTGTGGCTAACCATAAACATCTTTCTCTGTGATTTTAGTGTTTATTGCATGTTTAATTCATGAGAAAAATACAAAACACCATTTGTGGGGTTTTTTAAATATACCAAATGTTTGGAGGTAAATATTTTAAATACTAAAGGAATATTTAATTATCTGCTCAGACCATTGTTTTAAACACATCTTTACCTTTAATTTGATACCTTGCAAGTCTGGTTTATATACTCAGTACTACTTACTAATTTCAACGAATTTGGTCATTAATTAAGCTTAATTAAGACAGATTTTGGCTTTTTTTAAAGATATGAATGAACTTATTCTCAGACAGAATTGTTGACAATGATGAAAACTTCATTTCCTGTAAATTTGGTGTTAATAGCATGTATAGTTTTTGCTGGAAATTACAAAAAGCAAAATGTTAATGTATTTTTTTATAATATATGCTAATTATATGCAAATAAGGTCAAATCTTTTTTCATCTATAACATTAAATCACCAAGTTTTATTCTATACTATAATTTTGTCTCCTTGTCTTACATTATGTTACTTTTTGAATTAGAGCGTAATTTCAATAACATGCACTCTTGGAAATGTATGCTCTGTTGCACTGTGAGCATGACTAGGTGCTGGCGCTTCCCCAATCGTGGCACGATCCAGACGACGCTGGACACGGGCGTATTCACGAATATTCAGGTAAAATATGCGAACGAGGTTACGTGATCAAGTGAATGGGACGAACGCTTAACAACGGTTTAAATTCAAAAAATGATACTGACACTGCGGATGGTTAGCCATCCACAGTGCTTTTAGGATGAAATAATTTAGTTCCAACGTGTGAGGAATTTTATGGGGTCATATAATCAAAATCCATTGTTACATTGAAACCAACGGAAATTCAAAATTAACGGCCGTTCGTGTCCACCGTCGTCTGGCACGATAAGGCGGGTTATTATATATATGCGCAAGCTGACTAAGTGGTTCAATTGGTCTATTGCCATATGGTCTCTAAACCCATTTGGTATAATGCCAAAATGTGTAATCCAAATTGGTCTAAACCCATATAGTCTAATTCCAATTGGTATAATACACAATATGTCTAATACCCAATTGGTCTAATACCCATTTGGTCTAAAAGTCATTTTGTATAAACCCATTTTGTCTAACCCCATATGGTCTAAACCCATTTGGTATAATATTCAATTGGTCTAATACCCATTTGGTCTAATATCAATTGGTCTAATATATAATCGGTCAATTTTCCAATTGGTCTAATATCCAATTGGTCTAATATACAATTGGTCTAATATAATGTTATAAACAAGATGTAAACCCATGATTTGTTTCTTCTTTTCATTTTGCTATCTTATGAGTCGTTTTCATGTGGGTACGGGTGCATTTGTTTAGTCCACCAAAGTGTTGCAACTATTTACCTAGCTGTTAGTGCGTATAGCTACGCTACATGTGCTATAAAATCTCCAAATTCAAACTTCAAAGTGTCATATCCAAATTTAAAAAAATTCTATAGTATAAAGTCACCTTGCATATCTTTTCAAATTCAAGTTCTATGTCTGTGGGTCTACATGTACATGAGTCGACATGTCAATGGTCAATCAAAGAAGTTGGCTACATTTCATCAGTGACAGTTGGAGATGTAAAAATACTAGTACTATCTCGATACTAGTACTCCCAATGGTCAACCACATGGTTTAACAATCAAGGGGGTACTGTAAGACAACTTAATTTCACAGCAAATTAATTTAGCGAATTGCAATTTGTTAATCTTTTTGCTGCAATCTGTTTTCACTAATTTGTATCATTTTCCTATATATAACCATTATAAATTATACAATTGGCGGCAATTTCATTTGGCGAAATGGATCTCGTAGCGAAATTAAAACTGTTTTACAGTAATTTGACAAGTAAGCTTGCCAGTGGTTTCCCTTATCACATGGGGCATGGTGCAAGGACATTGGCGCATGTTGAAAATATGATATTGATATACCAGAATTATTTGACAAACTAATTTTACCAGAATTATTTTACAAACTATTTTTTCTGAATTCCGAAATAAAAGGAAAACTGCAACTCTTTGTAAAAGTTGAATGCGCATTTACTACTATTTTGTGAAATTTATTAATAGTGTGACTATACCACGGAATAGGGTAAATGAGATTAACAATAAGTGTATTCCTATAAAAGTGAGCATATTATTAGTATTTTGCGAGCACTTCAATCTGACTTTGAACCGTTATGATATGTATGAATATCGTAAGCAGTATTTTTGATAACTTAAGTAACGTACCCATTCAAATTTCACTTGACACTCACTGGTTTATCACGAATAAATGTATAAACTCTAACGATAAGAAATATGTTTTGATCTTAGGATGTATATCATCAGGTTTATACAGGGCACTGGCATTGGAAAGGGGTTTTAGACAAAATGGTTATTAGACAATATGGGTAGTAGACCAAAATATGGGTATTATACCAAATGGATATTAGACCAATGGATATTAGACCAAATGGATATTAGACCAAGTGGAAATTATACCATATTAGACCATCTGGCATTAGACCAACTGGGTTTTAGACAAAATGGTTATTAGACTAAATGGTTATTAGACTGATTGGATGTTAGACCAACTGACATTTAGCCCAAATGGTCTTAGACCAATTGGTATTAGACTACATGGGTCTTTTTCGGTTTTCGGTTTATTCAACAGAGTTGTCATAACAGATTAAATCATTGATACCTCTGTTGCTCTTTCGAGATCTTGAAGGATGTCGGCTTTTTCATCTTCTTCCTACCTCTGTACAGTTTTGAATCTCGCCTTTACTATATCTTTCAGGTTTTGTGTTCAGCTATAAGCTAGTATACAAATATTGTATACCTGTAAGTGTGATGGTACAAACTATGTCACGAGGTCAAATTTGGATTTTTCTCCTGCACGAGGCGAAGAATAATGTAATGGAAACTATCTTGTTTGCACACGAGCGATATATCTTAGTTTGTCCTTATATATACTTTTCTGTCAATGAAAAGGGTTCTCTTGATGCCTCTTCAAATTCCTCCCCTCGACTTTCACATAAATTGTTGTTGTTTTTAGATTGTAAGATTGTCTGTTACTGTATTCCTTCTTATTTAATCACCTTCTATGAAGGCTTTGAAACGGCTATGACAGCTATCTCATTCCAGATTTAAACCTATAGATGACATTTTACACCAGAATCTAACGACCATTCAGAGCGGAGAACGGCACAGAAAGGCTAACTCAATTAATGAGAAGTTTTTATTTCGATAGAACTCAACTTAGGTACATGCAATTAAGTTCATCATGTGGGTACATATTACATAAATAGGTCATTCACTGACCATCCATATATTGAACGTCAAGAAATTAAGTCCATGCTCTTCAAAGTGTTGGCACTTTACGTTCCTATAAAATTAATTATATTTTAGAACTAAAGTGCGCTGTTTCAAATTAGTTTCGGAGAAGATGGTGGTGATAACATTTTTTAAAAGCCTTTAATTCGATCCTATCCTGCAACCTTTTCTAATTAAAGAAGTTGTGAATAATGGAAGACTACTAGGGATATATATATTGGAATACTGAAGCGTGTCAGTTTGTGTTTATGCGTTTCCAGGCAACGCTACGCTTCAGCAGTGTTCATTATAACAACAACCCATCAAAAGGTGCTTTGAGCGGATGTATATTATGAGCGGAAGAAATTACAATAGATGATCATTTATAATTTAGGTCACACTCTTTATGTGTACCGTCTGATCCTCTTATCGACAGCCAGCTATCGTTTAAAATATTCATTGTGAAATTTTCCCAAGCGCCGGTTCCACTTAATAAAATTGGTCTTAAATTTCACGCATTATGCACATATCTTCACAATAAGGAAATATTTGATCAATTTAATGGCATCATACGAGTTGATCGATACGGTAATTACTTAGTAAGAACTGGCTAATTTGTTTAACGTATTCAACTTGTACTTAAAATTAAGTGGGTGTTTTCAACTCGTTAGCCTATTGTGACGTATATAATAATACATTATTTATATTATTTGCGTGGCAACCGACGAATCGAACCAATATACGTTATGGCCGAATATATGCATGGCACAAGACTGTCATGTTTATAAAATTGCGTTTTCGGTCTTGTTTTCGAGGCTTGACTGGTGAACAACATTGAACAATATAGAAACCATTCTTTATTGGAAATATTTATATTTTAGGGGTGAGCGTATTTGATCAAATGATATACGTCGTAGTGCGTACATCTACATGAACTTAGCTTATCGATATTTATTGAATACCCAACTAACAAGATCGTTCCTTTATGCTTATAGCTTTATTGGTATTCAAAGATAATAGAAGGTTTATTGCGGTGTAATGCCAAACAAATGTTGACTACTTTTGATATTATTTGCATTCATATATATCAAAATTATTACCGATGTTTATCTTCACACATTCATCAACTAATATTCATTGCACCGATATGTATTGGCCCCGTTGCAGTGGCGGCACACGCTAGGGGGCGTGTGCAACAGAAAAGGATAATCAATGGGGAACATGATGGTGACATAAGATAATAACATAAGATTTCTCGCGAATCTGAAAATAACCATTGATTATCCTTTTCTGTTGCACAAGCCCCAGCGGGGAATAGAGTCCAGGAAATATCAGGGGTTTGGGACACGAACACTAATGAGGATGTGGGCGCGTAACGTGCGGACATTTAGTCATTAAAGATGCACTGAAAGATCCGTGTGGGAGTGCGCCATCATTTGTGTTCGAAATCAGGGTTTTGTGCACCTACGTAATACTTCTACCATCCGTTTGCCCATAAATCATTACACTTCGGGGTTCCTACGTACCTTATTTATTGAAACAGTTCCTTTTTTCTCTCCAAATCCCTGGTTTTTTTTGGCAATCTGTCTATGCCCCTTTGAATGTCGAGGACATTCTGAATAGGGCCGCAATCCTGTGAGTAGGGAGGGGAAAAGGGGCAAGTATATTGACAGGGAGGATTTCCCCTGATTTTCCCCTTTGTACATGGCGTCGTCACTGCTTCCATGTTGTATGACATATAACTATTGGTTTTTCTTTGGTAGGGTAGTCATTATTATAATGTATATATAATAACCGCAACCTCACAACAAACCTAAAAACAAAGATTGTAAAATCATTGGTATGGAGCGTGCTCCTTTACGGTCTGGAGGGATGGACTCTAATCAAAGCAGATGAAAATCGCGTAATGGCTGCTGAAATGTGGATCTGGAGAAGAATGTTAAGAGTTAACTGGAAGGAGAAAAGAACCAACATAAGTATCCTGAAAGAACTTGGTGTAAAGCGACAACTGCTAGGAGAGCTTATCAAAAGAAAGCTGGCCTACTTCGGGCACATCATCAGAGGCAGTGGTAGCTTACTGGCACTCCACATCATAGAAGGGAAAGTGGAAGGCAGCAGGAAAGGAGGTCGTCAAAGGAAACAATGGTTTGACAACATCAAGGAATGGACTGGTATGAGTCTTATAAAGGCCAAGCGTCTGGCACAAGACAGAGTAGCTTGGAGAAAGGTGATCCGGAGATGTGATCGTATGGCAGCCAATCGTCATATCTGACGGAGGCCGAAGAAGAAGAAGAAGAAGATATATAATTATCAATTGCTATATTTGATTAAAATGTATAATGAAATAATAATAATAATAATAATAATAACAAGACATTTCTTAGGCGCTTAATACAAAAAGCCTCTGAGCGCCGTACAACTAACAAATATGATAAAAGAGAGCAGCAATAAAAATTTACAAAATTAAAAAGTATGCACAGTATGAAATATAAGAAATTGCAATAAAATACGGAAGAAATGTACACTCAAAAATACCATACAGTTAATAAAGTTCTAAAAATCAGTTGTAGTATTGGTTAAACAAATAAGTTTTCACAGATGTCTTAAAACGATTGATCAACTTGATGCTTCGGATTGTTTCTGGTAGATTGTTCCATAGCGCTGGAGCTTGTACCGCGAAGGCCCGAGCCCCATATGTCTTTGTCCTTGGTGATTTGGGGACAGCGAGGAGTGTCAAAGTAGACGAACGTAGAGTGCGCGTTGGTTTGTACGGTGATATCAGCTCACACAGATATTTAGGCGCCATACCGTGGAGGCATTTGAATGTTAGAAGAAGAGTCTTGTATGTGAGCCTTTGACGTACAGGGAGCCAGTGGAGCTTGAGGAGAACCGGGGTGATGTGTTCGGATCGTTTAGTGCGACAGATGAGGCGAGCAGTGGCATTTTGCAGTCGTTGAAGTTGCATTATGAGTTTATCCGGAAGACCTAGAAGAAGACTATTACAGCAGTCAATTCTTGAAGTAATAAAGGCGTGTGCGAGCTTCTCTGTAGCAGCCTCATCAAGATATTTTCTGAGCTTTCCTAAGGGGCGAATACACGCCCATCCGGCACGACAAATAGTTGAGATGTGCTTTTCCATTACTAGGGTATCGTCAAAAAGAATGCCCAGGTTTCTAGCTTCATGAGATAGATCAACCGAAGAGTCTCCAATTGTGAGGGAGGTCGGGTGATTGCAAGCAGAGAATTTGGAGTGAAAGTGTAGAATTTCAGTTTTAGCATCATTGAACTTCATCTTATTCTGAACTGCCCAGGCTTTGATGTCTTTGATACAACCTTCAAGGCGGTCTATCTTGGAGTCGCGATCACAGGGGTCAAAACACAGATACAGTTGTGTGTCGTCCGCGTAGATGGTGTGGTCTAATCCATGTAAGTTGATTATGTCACTAAGCGGAGCAGAGTAGTAGGTGAATCCAGGTGCACCTGCAACTGAACCCTGAGGGACTCCAAATTGAAGATGATGCGGAGTTGAGACTGCCTTTCCTACAGAGACTGATTGGGATCGTTCATGCAGGTAAGACTTGAACCAGTTAAAGGCAGTGCCTCCGATACCATAACGCTGTGATAGTCTGTGAAGGAAAATGTCATGGTCAATCGTATCGAAGGCAGCGCTGAAGTCTAACAGAACAAGGATGGCTTCCTGTTTACCATCAATAGCACGGAGTAGGTCATTTTGCACTCTGAGCAATGCCGTTTCACAGCTGTGGTTGGGGCGGTAAGCCGACTGAGCACTTATAAGCAAGTTGTTGGAGTCCATATAGCTTTGGATTTGTTGCAAGCAGCATCTCTCAATGAGTTTTGCAACCAACTTAAGCTGTGATACAGGTCTATAGTTCTTGAGTGTCTCCTTATCAAGTCGAGGCTTCTTGAGAGTGGGACATACATGAGCGATTTTAAGGCATGATGGAATTGTACCCGTAGAGAGCGACATGTTCACCATTGAGGTTATTACTGGCAGGAGACTATCAAGACATTTCTTGAGGAGCCATGTTGGAATAGAGTCAAGGGGGCAGCTCTTAGTTGGGGAGTCAATGATGATCTTCCTGACTTCTTCTGCAGTTAGCTCCTTGAATCCATTTAAGGAGGTAGTACAAGATTCATTTAGTGTCACTGATAGAACAGGTGGATCACAGGAGTCTATATCAGAGCGAATGGTGTTAATCTTCTCTTCAAAGTAGTCAGCGAAACGTTCAGCAAGTTCCTGTTCAGATTTATGAGATGGAAGAGTGCGTTCTGAGTTAGGATTGCTGAGCTGCTTTACCGTCCTGAAAAGATCTTTTGTACTGCTGTCAAGGATGTGTGACTTATGATAGTCAGTCTTTGCGTTGTCCAGCAGTTTCTTATAGGACTTGCAGTGATCTTTGTAGACCTGTTTATCTACCTCCAGTTGTGTTTTGATGCATCTCCGTTCAAATGGAAATGGTTTATATTCCATAATTATTAAATACTCAATCAGCCGAGCGAGCTTAGCATACTCACACAAATTATTCGGAAGTATTTAGCCTCATAGCATTAAAGGGTATATCAAAAGCAACCACCCTTGAACTTGATGTGTGCATTGAACCATAACATTGTAAGTTAACTCCTTTTTTACTATTCCAATGTTATGGTTCAACGCACATCAACGACAAGGGTCGTTTTAATCCGTGCACAATTGAAATCCCCTTAACTAGCTAAACACTCCGAGTTGTGCTCTCGATAATGATTTACCCTTTATTGGTGCACTCGTTCGTAAAATATAACCCGGTTTATTTAGTTTCTTATGGGCATTCGAAATTACCCACAAACAATCCATAAACGTTGGACTATGCTACATCAGAAATTCCACCAGGTTTGTTGCTTATTAGTGAGGGACATCGTGTTTCTAACATACCGTATATGATCAGCATATGGCACTGTTTCAAAACCTTGACAATCCAAATGATCACAGCGCCATCTTGTGATAACATGTCGAGTTATAACAGTTCGCTTTAAATATGTTTACGCTACGATTGCCGCCGAAACAGCGCCATATTGATTTTTACCGGTTAAGTGCTAACATAAGCCCGTTTAGACCATCTCATTGGCATTCGACAAATCAATGTTCCCACATGTTCCAAAACTACAATAAGACATTTCCGAAACCCGTCAAGTCGATGAAACTCTTCCATACCGCTAAAAACAATAAACACCAGGGGATCCAACCGCCGACGCATTTATTGCCTATTGTCCTACATTACCTGTGTGTCGTATAATAATTGGCCTATAACGCGGGAAATCAACTCATGGAATAAAGGCACACAATATATTAATGCTTCATGCAATGTTGGCAAACAATCTACCGAAGATCTCATTAGGCAAGTTTTACCGGAAATGATTACGATACCGCTAGTGGAACATGGAATAGTTCATTTATAATTGTAGATTCTGTTACAGATCATTGTTCATAATGACCTATTGTTATTCAACCGTGATCCCTAACTGTCGGATTATGAGAGGTTATCGGTAATGCATCATTATTTTCTATAAACCCAATGTATATTAACATGTTTCATTTTAATAATAAATAACCGGTTTTTTGTAATACTTTGTCCTTATAACGTGTAACATGTTACATTAGTTATCTCATATTGGTTATTTTTTCCCACATATTTTATTCTTCAAAGAATAAGCAAAATGACAGGAAACGGTTATTTAGCGCCAATCATGATATCATCGGGTGACATGAAGGCCGTAACTGGTCCAAAAATGCGTTTTGAGGAATGAAAACCATTGGCGTTCTGGAAACACATACTCTAATTGTATGCACATAATTTAGTTCCATTAATGATTACTATCATGTATCAAAGCAATTTTGAATGTGGGTTCATCAAGAACAAGGAAATCAACTTGTGGCATCATAATATATATTTTATGACGTAAATTAAATGAACTTGACATAAGAATGAAATGTGTCTCTTTCAAAAACATCAAAGGAAAATAATTATAAGCATCTGTTTTTAATTTATTTTTTAACAAGAAATTCTAACTTGACATTTCATTTTACAAAAATCGGAGAATCCATAAGCGTTAAAAACACATTAATTATATATGTATTCAAAAATTGCTTTGAAAGGCATATACTTTAAATGGTAACAAATATATTACCTAGACGCCCTATAGGTCAGTGTCTTTTGCGCATTAGCGCCACCGGCGAGAATTATTAGGGGGTGGGGTGGTAGGACGACGAGGGTTATAACGTTGTTTTGTTATCAATTGAATATAAGAAAGTTGCGAAGATGTTGTAAATACGTTACTTCTCTAATACTAACGGTACAGTGACGTTGTAAAAACTGTCATACAGGACGTTAAAAAAGACCCTGTTTTGCATATTATTAGGAAGGTTCCTTAGACGCAAATATTCAACCATATCTATCAGGTCAATGCAGTTGCTTCAGATTGTCAAAACTATCCACGGTTTTAGCAGCCTTAATCTGTCGTTAATGTTAAACGCAGGTTTATCTTTTTTTGTTTAACAAAACACGTCCTTAAACAATGCATATACCGTCCCCAGGAAACTCGTAGGGTAAATTCATGCAGGTATCGGGATTGCTGTTTAGGAAAATTTCATTTCACTTTATTAATTTTGAAATCAGCGAATTAGGAATTAGGGATTTCCTGTTGTTGGGAACCGCCGTTGTAGAGGGCGTAGTTCCGACAAGATGGCTTAAAGAAGCAATTTGGATTCGGAGAAAGGGGGAGAACACACTCAACAAAGATGAGGGGTCTTACACACTGCATAACATCTATGATCAACTCGTCGGAGCTACGCCCTCTACAACGGCCGTTCCCGATCCCGATACCTGCATGAATTTACCCTAAACATTTACACATATTAGTACTACCGGTGTAACATTGTATAAATACAGTGTTATTTACCTTTGTATATTTCAGCTCACGCTCCGTGGTGATACAATTTTACAAATATTATTTGGGAGATTCTTCTCATTTTTTTGGAGTTTACTAGAGATACAATTCTTTTTGGAGTTTATTTGGGGAGACAATTTTTGGGAGATAAAAGTTATTATTAAATATTGTAATTTGGAGTCTGTTGTTATCGTTGTATGGTTGCGAAATAAAGTGATCTATAGACATTTCAGTCTTCTTCTTCTTCTTCTTCTTCTTTGTGGTTACAGTTCAACACTCCTAGTGGAGTAAAACGAACCGGGATGTGTGTGCGCGTTGATTTGTAATGTTGCTACTTGAAGTGCTTTGTGACTTGGTTTTTGAAGGGTATAGCGAGTTCTGTGTTTACTATGTTCTCTGGTAGATTGTTCCAATCCGTGACAGTTCTTGGTAGGAAAGAGTATTTATAACTGTCACGTGACGGTTGTAGTTCCAGAAATGATTTGCTGTGAAGTCTTCTTGTAAGGCGAGTGACCGGGTGCAGTAGTGTTTGGACTGGGATTGATAGATTACCATAATATGCCTTCTGGCAGTGGCAGGCCCTTTTCGCAGGCATACATTGGGAATACTTGTTGAAAATACAGTGCGAAAAAAACACGACGAATGGTAAGAATTCATTATTTTGTTCTTGTAAGTAATATGAAAATTAAGCTGAATGAAAGTTGAAGCCATATAGATCTCTTAGGAACATTGCAAATGGACCTATGATATCGAAATGGGGTTTATAATGTGAAGAAATGCAGTAGGTATCGCTAACGTGTACATTGATTGCGTTGTATATACGTTATAAGCTAGCATTTGGCACTGTTGCTGTCGCCAATAACGTAATAAACAGGATAACGTAACCAACCTCATTGTCTATTCTCAGGTTAATGTAAGCATCAATTCAGTAACTTTCATGATTGATGTACTTGAGTATCATACATTGTATCCAATGTTTTAATTTTAATATGTGGACTATTCCATGTGAGGACTGAAACCACCTTATAATGGACAACGTAATAAACTTTTCATCATTTGATGAATATAATTGCACCCTGTTCATAGTGATTCAACATTTATTATGCGTTTATGAATGTTAACTTAGTGTACATACATATTGTCTCACATACTGACACAATCTCATTTGTTTGCATGCTTCAATGATGCATAGTTCTATGGCTATTGGATAACGTAATAAACCAATTCATATAATTGTGTGAATAGATACGGTGTACCTGCAATATTTGTCATCAACTTTGTTTTGTTTTTGTTATCATTATTATACAGAAATGTGTGCCACACAGTGCACAAAACCAATGGCGATACCGGCAGAACCAAATGCAATAGTGGAGACAAAAACGGTCATCAGAGTACAATTTTATTAACAATTCTACTACCATCATTTTAAATTAAAAAAATCAATATCTTACTAATTTTAAGAGATAAAAGGCTATTCAATATTTAGTGCTATTAAAATGTACATAAAGGTAATAATGTCATGGTCTTACAACATATCTGTAAAGTACCATGTTACATCTGTCAATTTAGTGACCATGTTTATTACGTTATTCACCATATTTACCCTACATCAAAAGAGCAAGTCGACAATATTATATAGAACTGTCTTTCAGTGGACTTTGGGCAACTTAACTTACTAAAATACCGTTTACAAGATATGTTTGTGTACAAAATAAACTGACTTGGTCGATGTTGAATATATTTGTTTGCATGTGTTTGTATATGTTTATTACGTTACCCACCCCATAAAGTTCGAATACCAATGCCAGCGTTATTAGCAAAGCATGATATTTATTGTTTATGAGCTAGCTTTTAAAAACACGTTATAACGATTGATTAAAGATATATTTTATACTTTGCACAAAGATATTCATTTTGGAAAACCGTGCATTTTTTAGTTTTAAAGCTGAGGTTCAAACAGTAATGTGAAGACCAAAAACGATTCATAATACTTGCAATTTACAAAATTACGTTGCATTTTGTTCGCTGTAATTGGTAGAAGTATGCTTTCGTAACTACAATTTTGTGTTTTTGGCATCACAGTTTGTAAACTCGTTTTGATTTAGAGCTGATAGGAAGTATATAAGTAGCCGATATGAACCACTTGCTTATAATATAGGCCCTATGAGGCCTACCTAAATTATACCGTGTCCGTATTTGACTACCTACCTCTTCGCACAGGGTCATGAGGGCCTCAAGCCCCATACCCATCTTCCCCTCCACCGCCCTGGACCTCCCCTGCCTCCTGATGAGTATTCCTACATTGTGTACACTAGATTTTGAATCAGCGTCGCTGCCACTGCCATTTCTACCGTCCGCCATCTTTTGTATTGCAGAGTATGGAGGCAACGCTGTGTGGGTGATGGAACAGGGACGCTCGTGGCGCGAAAATGGGGGTACTCCATACCTGGGGTTAATTACTGTTTCGGAGATACTATCTCAGTATCATGAAATAAATAGTTTTGTGTTTATCTGTATCCCCACTACTGCACCAACTACACTGGCTACCTGTTAATCAACGTATAAACTTCAAGGTCTTGCTTTACATCTACAAGTGCCTCAATGGACTGGGCCCAGCCTATCTTACATCATGCCTCACTTTGTATTCATCAGCGCGTGAGGGGTTGCGATCAGCCTCTGACGTCACTCGTCTCACAGTACATAAGATCCACAACAGGACAATGAAGTCAGCTGTCAACAGGACATTTTATTATTCTGCTCCTGGGCTATGGAATGCCCTACCGCCATCCATTCGGTGTGCCAGAACGGTTTCCAACTTTAAGAAGGGTCTGAAATCACACCTCTTCCCCAAGTAGCTCCATCGCATGCTTCAGTCAGGTCCCTTTGTTTTGTTTTCATGTTCTTTACTATTTTGTGTATATTTTTCATGCATTTTGTATTGTTCTATCATCTTTAGCGCTGTGATCTTTATGAAATGGCGCTCTATAAAAGCCTATTGTATGTATATGTATGTATGTATATTGTTAGTGTAAAATAAAGCTTATTATTGCATCGTATCGTAGGATAATTATTTAAGCATCGTTAGATAAGTATAATGAGTAGGCCTATGTGTTGTTTCTGAGATAATTATCTCAGTATTCTGTGATAATTATTTTTGTATTCTGAGATAATTATCTCAGTATTCTGAGATAATTATCTCAGTATTCTGAGATAATTATCTCAGTATTCGGAGATAACTATCTCAGTATTCGGAGATAATTATCTCAGTATTCGGAGATAATTATCTCAGTATTAATAGAATACATATTTGTAGTTTCTAAGAACTATCTCAGTATTGTAGAGTGATGTTTAGTGTTTCTAAGATATTTATCTCTGTATCGTTGTAAATCGAATGGTCACTCCAAGCTTCCGTACCGACCCGATGAGCGATGTCAACATGGATTTTCATTATATGATTCCAGAAAATTCATCACATATCGGAGGTAAATTATTTCATTGTAAAACCACTGGAGTGGGATCAAGGGCGTCCCCAGACCCTTTTCATTGGGGGGTGTAAAGGTCATCAATTGCCGACAGAGCCATTTGTGCCGACAAATTTTTTTTTTGCCTCGCTTCGCTCGCCGGAATTCATACACGCATATTTTAGTATGGACTGTATGGTCAGAACCGTCAATCAATTTTCAAAATTTGATAATGGTAATTGAAATGTTAAACAAAGCAGCGCGTAGCGCTGATTGAATAGTTCTGGGGGAAACAAGGTCGTATCCAGGACTGTTTTGATAAGGGGGCACACATCCTCAAGCCATCTTGTTTATCTTAAATATTGAAACGGTTAAACTAATACAAAGCGCGCAAAAACCTGCATAAAATATGCGCGCTAAGCGCGCAACATTTTTCAGTTTTTGAATTAAAATGGTCATGGAAAACTGTCCTGAAGCTTTTTTCAAGCGCGCAAAAATAGGCATTTCTAACACTTAAATAGTCAAGTATGACGTTTTTGACCGTTTGATATTGCATAGTTACACATATCAAGTCCTGACATGATCCAAATCATATGGTTTGAGGGCCATAATATTAATGTTAAAACCTGTAGAAAATATGCGCGCAAAGCGCGCACATTTTTTTAGTTTTAGAACTAAAATGGTCATTGAAAACTGGTTGGAAGCCTTCACATACTATAAATTAAGCTTAAATAATGAAACATTGAAACTAATATGCGCGAAGCGCGCAAAATTGTGCATCTCTAACACTTAAAGGGTCCAGTATAACGTTTTTAACGTCACCCATATTGGTTTGGTTCGAGACCATTATAATGTTGATACCTGTAGAAAGAATGCGCGCAAAGCGCAAA
Source organism: Ophiura sarsii (assembly GCA_035610835.1). Classification (NCBI taxonomy): domain Eukaryota; kingdom Metazoa; phylum Echinodermata; class Ophiuroidea; order Amphilepidida; family Ophiuridae; genus Ophiura; species Ophiura sarsii. Next base: position 58,277,372 of record CM069455.1, on the reverse strand, counting down.
AAGATTTTCAGTTTTTAAGCTAAAATGGTCATGGAAAACTTTCCTGAAGCCATCTTGTTCAGCTTGAATAATGAAACATTGAAACTAATACGCGCGAAGCGCGCAACATTTGGCATTTCTAACACTTAAAGGGTCAAGTATGACGTTTTTAACGTCCCCCATATAATATTTGGTTTGGTTCGAGATCCATTATAATGTTGGAACCTGTAGAAAGAATGCGCGTGAAGCGCACAAAGATTTTCAGTTTTTAAACTAAAATGGTCATGGAACACTTTCCTGAAGCCATCTTGTTTTTGTTGAATAATGCTAACAAAACATGGTCAAATGTTCAGTATAGGCATGATAGGCCTACAGCCTGTATGTCCGAAATCGACATAGACCTATACCATACGTGAGATATCGATTGTGCCCCTGGTGCACACACAAATCCTGGTCTCACGCAAATAACGACAGTTGTGCTTATTGTCTTAATTATAATGATAATTTGCATTGTTCAAGTCGAAGTTAGGACAGAGTCTACTTATTAGTTCTTACTTTACATCAGTGGCGTAACTAGACTTTTTCATTTTTGGGAGCAAAAAGGGGCAGTGACTTGAAATTGGGGGCTCCTAAGATTTTGTGAGTAATGAGATGCGCGCGTAGTGCGCGAAAATTTTCGACTTTACATCTATTTTTTGGACGATTGAGCTTCATTTTGGCTCTAAACAAGCTTGTACCAAAGAATATTTCATTTTCGGAAGACACATGCGCGCATAGCGCGCGAAAATTTTTCATATGTTTACTTTTGACCATCATAATTCCATGATTCCTTTCGTCAAATGAACCGATAGTGCCAATCTCAACCGACACGATGTCATTATTGGGGGGATTTGGTGTGTACTTTGTTTGTAAATTTCATTTACAGCCGTACTTGATTTCATTTGGGGGGCAAGCGGGGGGTCAAGGGTTCCAAGTGGGGGGGGGGGGGGGGGGGGGGGGCTCCCGCCACCCTGCCCCCCCCCCCCCCCCCCCCCCCCCCCGCTGGTTACGCTAGATTGATAGTGAGCTTGCAGAGTCTACAATCAGTACAATGAGAGCAATTGGCCTACATCAACTTACATAATTATAGGCGAATTAGCATTTAATATTTCGTAACCTATGTGCCAACATGATTGGCCATTGGCGACATTATTGACTTGGGTTTGCATTGACAACGACAATGAAATAGGCCTAGTTAGTATAATTAAAGGTCCCACACATTGCCCGTTAGGCCTAGCCTAGGCCTATACTATTCCGACACAATTTTTGTGCGTGTCTTGACAATGAGCAAAACAAAGACTTGGGCCTAGGCTGTTCATGTGCGCCGACACAACAAAATCTCCTAAAAATAGGCTCGTTCACAGTGCCTACAAATTCATGCCTAAATTGCCTTTGTTCATTTTTGATTTGATTTGTGTTAACATAACATAATATGCCGACACAACATTATCATTTGCGCATACGATAATTGTTATAGGGCTTTCTTTCTTTCTTCCCCTTTTCCTTTCTTTCTTTCCTCTTTCCTTTCTCTTTCTTTCTTTCTTTTTTCTTTCTTTCTTTCTTTCCTCTCCCTTTCTCTTTCTTTCTTTCTTTCTTTCTCCCTTCTTTCTTTCCCTTTTCCTTTCTCTTTCCTTTTTTCTTTCTCCCTTTTCTTCCTCCTTCCTTTGATTTGCCCACAGCACCATAATTTTGCCGACAGATCTGATGAATGGGGGGGGGGGGGTGTGACACCCCCCCACACCCCCCCTCTGGGGACGCCCTTGAGTGGGATCGTCTGACACATTTCGACGTTAGTGAATGCTGGCGCTTCGTTTTGTTTTATTTTATAGCCATAGACAATATCTATATACAATGGTATCAAATACAACGGGATAATGGTATATTATATAAAGCAGTTTACCATCCCAGGGTGTTTGTTATTTTAGAAAATAACAACAAATATTATCATTATACACCGATGAATGTCCCAACGAAAAATAAGCAAGGACATTCACCAGCGGGGACTTGAACCTCGGTCTCCTGAATTCTAGGCAGGCGCCTTAACCACTAGGCCACCGGTCTTGCTGATAATACGGCAATTGAACCAGGGGTTTTGGCAACGGTGTATAAACAATACACATAGCACAATAACATGAGCCATTTGGCCTAACACTAACCAGAATGGGATATAGGTGTTAATAAAAGCTAAATTTATATTATTTTCACTGGTGTTACTCGGCACGACGGTGGACATGATTGGCCAAAATTCATATTGGTTTCAATGTAGCAAATGATTTCGATTTTATGATTCTCGAATATTTTTAACCCATAATACAGTCACCTAATAATGTTATCTGCACTATATAAAGGGTTCAACAAAAGAAAGTATACCACTATGTTCATGTCATTTTGAGTAACTTTCAATTTGTTTTTGTCCAAACAGGCTAGATAGGCATTTAGATGAATCTTTTAGACATGATTTGATACCAAATTTGCCCCCTAACAACAAAGATAAACTATGATTAGCACCATTTAAAGGAAAATATCCCATTTTCAAAAGTCGCATTTCCAATACACAGCACGAGAAGATCTCTCCATGTTCTCCCCATCCATCAACATTCCTTTACATTCAAATCCTTCACCCATGCATCAGTTTACATTTGAATTAGCCCGCGCATTGAGGGATATGCGCGGTGATCAGTACGGGATATATACGGCATAGGTGTGTGTTAACAATTGGCCCTTTCTTCTCGTGCTGTGTATTGGATATGCGACTTTTGAAAATCGGATATTTTCCTTTAAATGGTGCTAATAATGGTTTATCTTTGTTGTTAGGGGGCAAATTTGGTATCAAATTATGCCTAAAAGATTCATCTAAATGCCTATCTAGCATGTTTGGACAAAAACAAATTGGAAATTACTCAAAATGACATAAACAAAGTGGTATACTTTCTTTTGTTGAACCCTTTATAAAGCAAAATGACATCGTCATCAAGCCTTACAAAATATGAAATTGTGCATAAATATGCTATAAATGGACATTTGAATAGTAATATTGGTGCGTGCCTATGAAGCGCGTGATCGGAAAATTACAAAATTACCAATTATCTTCTCAAATTTTGTAATAGCTCCTATTTATATTCTGTAGATCATAACAACGATGAAAGAAAGATCGTAATACTAGCTGTGAATAACTGTAATCATTTTGACATATGGCAGCTATTGTTTTGGTTGAATTCTTGAATTCAAAGATAGCGACTAATAATAAAGTGACATACATTTCAATTTATTTTTGATTTAGTCGACATATTCGAAACTATATGATCGTCTTTTGTGACCCAGCAACTTACGTTTAATAAGTGCCCTATTTGCTAATTGCTCATATTATATTTTAGTCAACGGACACGCTATTGCACATTTAACATTGGCAGGCATGGAGGGCTTGATGATGTATAAAAGTATATTGCGAATACAGATGTAGGTTACTTATGATCGCTCTAATGCTCTTGGTTTGTAGACTTAAGGGAAGCATGTAGTATTGGAACAGTTATTCTTTTTTTGTACATTGGGAAAAGGCGATGTTACAGAATGAACGATTGAGAAATGTGTTACCAAGGTCGATACACCATTCCCACTTTAAAGTTAGAATTTAATACCAGTGTTGATACGTCAATGATAGATGGGTCTGTGGCGACATTTGATTGGGTGAGTACGACCACGTGATTGATATTCCTTGGTCGAAACAAGATACCTGAGATTGGCATTGCAAATAATCGATATTCTCAATGATCCAGTTTGGAGGGTTCAGCGGTATTTCATGATGGAATTTGTCGTGAAATTCCTATTTTTGGTAATTGTTACTGGTAAGTGAAATCTTTTAATTTTCATTCTTCTTATAATTATTATAAGTATCATCATTTAGTTTAGTAAGCAAATCGGTAACTCGAAATAAGTAAACCATAGCAAAATCGATGAGAGTACATAATCAAATAAAGGTTTTCTAGTACAGGGATTATGATCTCTATTGAATTTTCGAATAAGAAATGATAATGTGTGTTTCATAGCACTTGTATGACATGGCATGTTTGAATAGAGCGGTGATTATTATGGGCTTTGGTAGTCTCTTGCGACAACAGCATGGCCCTTGTAGTAGCGGTTGTGACATAAAAATCGTTAAAAAACGAGATGGTACGGTGAAAGTGTAAATACTTCTAACAATTTCAATATATTAAATTACCACATACATTCACCGTGTCCGATTGATTTTACTGTATGTGTGATAATTGTACATAACTTCTCCACCCAGTGTTTTATAGGGTCATGTGTTTTAAGCTCGCCTCCTTTCGCGTTACACCCGGATTTTGGCTTTCGCGACATGATTTTAACTTTACACATTTATATTTGCTTGTATACCCCTGAGGTAGTAAAAATATACATTTTCTGAAGGGAAATTGCGTGAGGAAATTAAATATGCCATTAAAATTATAATACGACCAAGAACTAAAATGGTATGATCGGAAATGTTCGGAAAATATCAGAGTTGTTTTAATTTTTAATTTGAGATCCATATATTTTTTATACCTACCCCTATCATTATTTTTTTTTAAATATTTGAATTCCTCATGAAATTACCCATTAGATGATATATATTTGTCAAAGTTACTACGTCGGTAAGGTAATTATACCGGCTAGTGAATATCTCAAATTTTTATTTTATATATTTTTAGAATTTTCAGAAATATTTGTATAAGGATGAACCCTTCCCTGATATAAACAGCATTTCTGAATTCCTCTAGTTACAAGCTTTCCAAAAATGTATACTTTTGCTGTCATAGGTTGAAAACTGTTTCTGTTATAGTCATTTTTATAAATCCGGTAAATTGAGGCTGATTATTCATGTTGACTGTGTAGCGTATAGGAAGAAAGCTGATGATCATTGTCTTATCCATAATTAATTAGTTGTTAATAATAGTTGACAAGTCTGTTGAACCACATACTTAAAGACTACTAAATATCCTTTGAAATGTACGGAGCGTTTAAAGTGCCATTAGATGGCTACATAATTATCTTGACAAGTCGACATATTATCAACGTTATGTTGAGATAGTCACATATTTTTTCTCACATTCTTGACTTAAACAGTTTTATTAGTCGTCATGATGATATAGACTATCTTGTCAAGTTGACTTTACAAAACATAGATGTCGTCATGGCGAGATAGCTTAACTTGAAGAGTCAACTTCACAAAAAGTAGATGTCGTCATGGTGAGATACAATATCTCGTCGAGTCGACTTCACAAAAAGTAAATGTCGTCATGGTGAGATAGATTATCTCGTCAAGTCGACTTAACAAAAAGTAGATGTTGTCATGGTGAGATAGATTATCGTAATTCAAATCGGAAAGGCTACTACCGACAGTTTGTTTACAAACGTATAGCAACAGTTTGTACGACATGAATGCCATTGAAAGCAATGAGAACTTCTTGACACCTATCTTTAGAGAACTAGGGAATTTTCTCACCCAAAGAACATTTGGCAAATTTCTCACTAAATTACCCCTTTTAAAAAGATGCACATATCTCATCCAAAGAACCCTATTGTTTACGCATTCACTTCTCTCTCCCAGAATGCTCTCGCTAGCCTTACACCTGTAACCTATTTATATTTGAGCCACCTCCACCCCCCCCCCCCCCCCCCCCCCCCCCCCTGCCCCACAACAACGTTTACATCATGCAAACTTGTTGGGCAATCATTGATATTAATTATTACATAAAGCATACATTTTAAATGTAAAGCTTTGCCAGGAATCATTGCCCACGAATGTAGATTAATAGCACTAATGCTCACTGATGGCTTCCCCTCACTGATACGAGGTCACTTGATTGGTAACCCTACCTACCTGTACGACGAGGAAACCGATGCGAATACATTGAACTTCGCAGCGAAAAGGTTCAATCGAAGCAGTATAGTGTAGACCTTAGTGAAACGAAAAAATTATTAAAAGTCTTATACGCCTTTGACTCTATCGGCCGAGTGCACCACACTAGCGTAACTTAACCCTAACCCCCCTGAGTGCTAAAAAATGCTAATCCAAAGTCCTTCTCCAAACGCATGCGCCGTCGGTTTTCGATGACGTAGTCAACCGAGCCTATATAATGAGTGCAGTATACTGCACGAATGTGTAGCTGAGGGCCGTGGCTTAGTGGTTGGAAGGTGGGGCTTGAGAACGGAGGATCCCCGGATCGAATCCCGGCAGGTTCCCGGAGATTTAGTTGGTGTTTTTTCCTCGAAAATTGTGATCCCGGTCAAAAATCCTAAACCGGGGTTAGGGTTAATATGGAGGTAAGCTACCTCCTTAGCAGGCTTCTCGTTACATTGCGTTTTCGCGTCTAGGGACGCAATATTTTTGCTAACAACGCAGTACATTTTAAACTGGACTCTTTATTGCGTCCATCTGGACGCAATAAATTTTAATCGTGTGTCAAGATAATTTTGCATTGTGTAAGCTTACAAATATTTGAAAGTCATTTATTGACTTATCTTTCTCTTTACAAACAACAAAATAAATAGAGAAGACAATTTTTGGACATTTCAGCGCTGTAGTCTCCATTTATCCAATTCCGAAGTCACAATTCGCAAATTACATTTTTGACTTGGACCCCATAATTCTTCTCGGACCCCATAATTTTGAGAATTGGTAGATTATGGGGTCTTGTGGACCCCATAATATTTGTTCCTAACGAGAAGCCTGCTCCTTAGTAGTTACATGTATGCTCTAACTGTAGCGTAACTTACTAACGATGTAATTTTTACAACTGTGTATGCATGATTGTGGATAGTTTTTAAATATGTTATAATAAATTGGTCTTAAATGTATCATTGAGTATAATTATTATACACAAGTTGATAATAAATTGCATGATAAAATTCTCCCACTGATCATCATATCTATGTAATCGTCCATCTGGCAAATAAGAAATTGTCGTAGTTAGTTACAGCATAAACTGTTATGCTCCAACTTATTCTTGGGTCCGGTGAGGTATAAGATTTAGCGTAAATTGCCAGTTACTAGCCTAATAACTTACCCGGTTTGGTGCTTTCAAAATTTAGGGTTACGCCTCAGTTACTAGCGAGGTAGCGCTTTTCTTCAGCTACCCGCCATTGGTGCACTCGGCCGACTCTATGACTGATTCATTTATGATCGATTATGTTTAGTTTTATAGTGTATGCACTCGTTTGTTATTTCTGGAAACTTTTGTGAAAGTGCAACATGACTTATAAACAGCAACATCATTTATGCTATCCGAAAAATGCATTCGCTTATACGGATTACCGAAAATAAATAGCGTTCATTTATAGCTTCTTTACATTACATGTCATTACACAATGATTTACCATGATGTATCAAAGTCAAGAAACAAGATTATCCAATCTGGAACAATGATTGCTAAACCAGGCCTATTCACACTTGGAACGAAATTAAGTTACTGATAAAAGAAATCCGTTGACTGCTGACTCTTACCGGACGGGGGTGGGTGGGGGTGGGGGATATTGTTAGCTTTTTTTTCTATCAACTTCAAACACAAGTCATTTGAGGGGCGCCGCCAATAGACATTAATTAAGAGTTCGGTGTCATCAAGTACATACATAAACCTTTTAACGTTGGTAAACTAACTGAATAATAAAAATGTGCCACAGAAAAAAGAAGTAAAGTAGGAAAAACGGGAAGAAATGCCACCCTTTCCATTACCCTTAACACGCCTCCCCGGTTGTCAGTGTAGCTTTTTATTGTGTGTATTATGCTGTGAGTGTAATATTAGCCCTATCATTATTGACGGTGTGCGTATAATTTCATGATGTTTTATTTCACTTTAGAAAAATAGACACCTCTTCAAAGAACCAATTGTTGTACCTATCATGAAGAATATTATTGTGAAGCAGCAGATAAAAAAGGAGGGGTGCTTTCAAGGTGAAGTCAATTCTGAGTTTATAACAAATATGTGCTCTCAGAGCATTTTCAAGCTTAAAAATGACACAAAACTTATCAAAATTCAATAAGGCATTCAGATGTTATGCAGTGAAAATGTCTCCTTAATTCTTGTTATTTTCTTATGGGGCCCTCACATGTATCCGTGTGAGCTGGGCGACCCCTCACCGTCTTGTAGAAAAACAACAGAGTCCAACACGGTGAACAATCAGCAAAAAATGTCAACGGCCGCATTGATTTTTTTTTTGTCACCGGGTTCATACTGTTCTATACCGGGTCTTTATCGGCCTGGAACCGGGCTCATACCACCTCCTCACCAGGTCCTCACCGGCCGTAACGCTTGGGTACCGACCGAATCGCCTTGATCAATTTGGATTCGCAAGACGAAATAAGAAAACTTATCAGTAAAACTCCAGCCAAATCATGCAGCCTAGACCCAGTGCCAACATGGTTAATCAAGTCTAACATTGAAACTTTTCTACCTGTCATTACTCATATTGTCAACACATCGTTATCTACTGGTTGTTTTCCTGACTCGCTGAAACACGCGATAATAACACCTATTCTCAAAAAAGCTTCCTTGGATCATGATATTCTCAAAAACTATCGTCCGGTGTCGAATTTGCCTTTCCTCTTCAAAATCATAGAAAAAGTTGTCACATCTCGTCTTGCTGATCATATGGACCTGCACCAAATGAATGAACCTTTCCAATCTGCATATAAAGCTGCTCATTGCACCGAGACAGCTTTGTTAAAAGTTAAGGATGACATTATGTATGCAATTGGCAAACAAAAAGGGGTTTTCTTGGTGTTACTAGATTTGAGCGCCGCTTTTGATACTGTGGATCAACAAATATTGCTTCAAAGACTAAATCAATGTATTGGAATTATTGAGACAGCTCTCAACTAGTTTAAAAGCTACTTGGATGGAAGAACGAGCCGCATTTGTATTAATGATGTACTCTCCAAGTCGAAACCTTTAAATTGTGGTGTACCACAAGGATCGGTTGTGGGACCAAACATGTTCACTATTTATACTCTTCAACTTGGACAAATCATTCAAAAACACAGTCTCTCGTATCATATTTATGCGGATGATACGCAAATTTACACCACTTTCAATCCCAAAGATCAGACATCTATCAACAATGCACTTCCGTCAATTGCTTCTTGTATTACGGAGATAAAATCATGGATGACCAAGAACTTTTTGAAATTAAACGAAGACAAAACTGAGTTCCTGATTCTTGGGTCACCTCATTCCACACGTATCATGCCTACTGTTGAACTCAACATTGGAGATAGTTCCATAAAACCGACAACAAGTGTGCGTAATTTAGGCGTTCTTTTGACTCTAACATGTCTATGTCAGTCCATACTGCCAATCTCCGTCGTAATATTAGCTTCCATCTCCGCAACATGTCTAGAATTCGCCGTTTTCTTGACTACAATTCATGCCACCACGTAGCTCGTGCACTCATACTTTCTAGACTTGATTACGGAAATTCGCTACTTTTTGGTTCAAATGAATCTGATCTCAACAAATTACAATCATTACAAAACTGGGCAGCACGCCTTGTCTGTGGAGGCAGAAAAAGAGACTCGGCATCTCCGTTGCTCAAAGAACTTCATTGGCTCCCGTTGCGACAGCGTATTATCTACAAACTGTGTGTTCATATATATAAATGTATTAATGATACTGGACCTATCTATCTGAATCAGTGCATTGCTCATTATGAACCTGGTCGATCTGGGTCTGATCGATCTCTCCTAGTTGTTCAACGTACAACAAACTCTGCCGCAGATAAATCTTTCACTGTTGCTGGTCCTAAACTATGGAATGATCTACCCAACAACATCAGACTCTGTGAATCCTTACAAGTTTTCAAAAAACAACTGAAGACTCATCTGTTTCCTACTTAATTGTTCTTTCTGTATACATGTAGTACTAGTTTTTATTGGTACATTTTGATTTGTTTGTTGATTTTACCTTTTTGTTTTGTTTGTTTGCTGCCAGCGCCGTGATCTAAATGAAATAGCGCTTTATAAAATCTCATATGTGGGTGTGTGTGTGTGTGTGTGTGATAACGTCATCAAAATGCCCTGTATAAGCTGGGTGCTCAAGCTCGCCGCTTCGCTCACATTCCGGGAATATCTGTAAAATACATTTGTACGCACATGTATCCGTGTGAGCTGGCCGGCCCATTACCGTGTGACAAATTGGTGCAGACGGTGGCACACGGTGTTGTCACACGGTGTGCCGTTTCCCGTCCGTTGAAAACGTTGCCGGGGACATTGCCGGTCATCCGCGCCCGGCAGGAAGTTTGACCATTCTCAAAACTCTTGCCGGGTGAGTAAAAGCGGCGGCAAACGGTGAGAGCCCGGTTTGAGGACGGTATACAGACGGCGCACCCGTTTTGCGCCCGTTCGCAGGGCGGTAATGGTAGGCGGCCACCTTACCGTCTAATAGAAAAACAACAGAGTCCAAACAATCAGTAAAAAATGTCAACGGGCGCATTAATATTTTGTTGTGGCCACCGGGTCCATAACGTTATATACAGGGTCTATACCGGGTCCTCACCGGTCGGGTACCGGGCTCACCGTCCTCATACATTTCTAGCTTACCGTTCTTACCGGGTGCATAGCACCTCCTCACCGGGTCCTCGGTCCATACCGTTCTACACCGGGTCTGTCCCGGGTTCTCACCGGCCTTATCCCGGATCACCGGCCTCGTACAGTTCTAGCTTAACGTGCTCACCGTGTCCTTACCGTGTGCATACCATCTCCATACCGGGTCCTCAGCGGTCGGAACGCCTGGGTACCAGCCAATCCGTCTTGATTACGTCATCAAACCGCCCTTTTTAAGCTGAGCGCTCAGCTCGCCGCTTCATTTGCATTCCGGAATTCGTACGACCAACATCTATAATGGGCTATAGAGACCAATTTTTTTTGTTTTTTTGTTTTTAGTCCGGAATTCCATGGAACTCTATGAAAATTATATGGGATTCCATTCAAAAAAGTATACAATTCCTTTTCATTTCAGATCAAACTTTAAAAAAGTATGGAATTTGCGGGAACAAATCTGGAATTCCGATGTCCTCTATTATAGGGTGGGGGGGTCTAAATTTTGAAAAAAAGTCTGGAATTTCAAGAACATGTGCCAAAAAGGTATGGAATTCCATTGAAAAATTGGTGGGGAAAAAAGTCTGGAATTCCGATGTCCTCTATGGGGGGGGGGGGGGGGGTCATTATCCTCTGGAATAGCCCTACAACATGCCTGCTGAGAGTCCGTTCCGCGAACGGTTACCAGGCTGCATGCGGCCGTTCGCAGCCCATTGCTAAGATGGTCGACGTCCACCACCGTCCACCACCGCCCTTCGAACGGGTGCGGAACGGGTGCGAAACGGGTGCGCCGTCCTTATACCGTCCTCATACCGAGTTCTCATCGTTCCCCGCCGCTTTTACTCAACTGCCAGGAGTTTTGAGCATGTTCAAAACTCCGGTGGCCGGCAAAGTCCCCTGAACGTGTTCAACGGACGGGAAACAGCCCACCGTGTGTGCCGCCGTCCGCACCCATTTTTCACACGGTAAGGGCCGCCCAGCTCACACGGATACATGTGAGGGCCCCATTAGTATTACTTTATAAATCTTGAAAAACACACAGCCAGCCGCAAGGACTCCCTTCTTTATTGATGTGCTGCATCACAAATGAGAACTCTTGTTCTCTGTATTAAATTCATGTTTTTAATCGTCAATTAAAGCCTGATCATTGCGGCGCTCCTTAGTCAAAACGAAAATTCTACTTTCGGTATGAAACTACAAATCGGGAAACTTAAAATAATACTACGAGCTTCAAGAACTCGCATCGATTTCTGACAGCACTTGATGCCCACATTACAATTCGCTTCAATGTGCAACTACTAACAAAGTATTACACCAGATGGTGCCTTACATGTAGGATGAAAAACTATGTTTAGGGTTAAACCCGCCGTACTGTTTTGGTATTATTTCTAAGTGCAAATGTGACGAAAGATCACGAAAGAATGCCCAGTGCTATCTTATACATGTATAAGGATTAAATGAATAATGAAGGAGTTACAGCAGTTTTACGGAGGCTATGACTGAGAGTTTCCACTGTTTAATAGCAGAAAGGCCATGAGCTGAATAAAGGTTAAAATGTAAATTATTACCCAAAGAGCTTCGCAATTTTGAACCGCACTCTTTCTGTACTAAAACGGAGTTAAACTCCCGCGGAATCTGAGCTGTCATTTTCAAGAGTGATCATTGGGAAAATGGGAATATGAACATAGTGTGCTCTAGATTTACGCGGCACTTTTCCTTTTAGTCAAAATAGGTTTTCTTTACAGACGGTCAAATATGGTGAGTTTGAATTTCTACAAGCTGTACCATCAAGTATAGTTGCTGTTAATCCTATATATTATCTGGTTGATTATTTCTCCCCATTTAGATCAATAGGTCACGAGTACAAACTAGGCCTACGTATGCAATACATGTATTTTACGGAATAAAGCTCTCCTTTTCTGCATGACTATCTCCCTCCCACAGAATTATATCCCAAACCTTTAACTACTTACGGTTGTTGAGGATCATGTCCTCACATTCTTCTCTACAGCTGATTGTTGTATATTCCTTGTTTTAGATTTCAGGTTGCGTCTTAACCCCACCATATTTACTATAAGAGAAATAATTTTGGTATCGAATTTGCTACTCATTTTTTTTGGGGAAAAAAAATACCGAAATTGTACCAAAATCATCTATAGACATAGGCCTCCGTGTTCATGTCAACACTGCTCAATTTGTTGATGATAAAATAAGAGTGATACACCAGCTGTCCAATTTCGAGGGCCTACGTGTTTGTGATTAGTGGCCATCTTAGAGGGTACAGTATTAAACTGTGTTCAATCTGTTCATAGCAAGGTCAATCAAATCAATAGCATTGCTGGTCAATATAACTATAACCTACTACTTTAGGGTCATTCACCAGATAATAATTGAATGGGGCGATATGGGGTTCGAATGGTATTGCAACTCTTTTATGATACACCCAAGATGGCCGCTAATCCCAAACACGGAGGGTCTCTATTCTCTGAACTTTGGCTTTTGTTAACGAGACAATGGACGTTTTGTAACACCCTTTAACATTTAAAAGTATAGATAATCTTTTGACGATCATTGGTAAAAGTAAAGGTAATATGTACTGGTGTGAAATCTCATGAGGATATCTTATTCCGTGAAGAGGGATAATCGCCTGTGAGCTTGGTGGGGCAAGCAATCCCGATGTTGGACTTGCTCCTCATAAAGGGGTCAAAACAAGTAAATCCCCCTAAAATTAGATTACCTGTGTTTACATAACTGCACACACAAGTAAACGTTTTGAAAAATTGAAACGATTTTGAAAAGAAAAAACGCTTGGCTAACAATAGAAAGTTTTACATTTTCGATATCATGTTTACTTTTCCCAAAACAGTCACATTTCCTCAAAATGATGTTTTCAGAAAAGTGGCACTTACTTGTATTGGATGTTGGCAAATTTCGTGTTAACGGAAACAACATTTTGGAGATATTTGACTTTTTTGGGAAAAGTAAACATGATTTTGAAAATGGGAAAATTTGTACGGATAGCTAAGCGTTTTTCCTTTTCAGGTTTTTTCCAAGTTTGCCCACCCACCCTCCAAAAATAGTGCTGGTTAAGCGACAAAAATCCTAGTTGTATGGGCCCAACCGAATACAACTGTATTTGGAGGTCGGCTATGCTTAGTAACATCATTTTGACGTCATGCGTGGAGTGTTTGTACTTGTGTTGGTGGTATGTATGGAAAGAGGAAACTTCTAGCTACATGTATACATTGGTACCAAAATAAGCATACTCTGCATCTCTCTTTGGATTCTCTTAGGGGGTGGGGGGGGGGGGGGGGGGGTAACCACCCTCTTAGTAAACAGTGTTACATAACGTCTCAGTAGGACAAGGGTTAATGCATTTATCATGTTAATTTTGTATCGTGGTGATGAAATTCAAAACTTATGACATTTTGAATCATTTTGTTAAATTGTTGAACTGTCGTCTGCAGACGATTGCCGCGTGGAAAGTGCTAACTACCCCTGGGGCATAAACCCCAAACCCAATCAGATCATATTGTAACTAGCAGAACACGCCAAAGGATGCCCACATTATACAATAATACAAACTACTCAGTGGTTGTAGTGGACGGATAAATGAACACACAAATAACCATGGCAATAGCATTGTCATCACCTTGATAAATATAAACATATCCGACAGACGACGACGAAGCAACAGAGTGTGTATTGTTTGCAATCAGGTACTCTCGTTGTGGGGGCTGTTTGATATTTTTGAAGAATGTTTTACTAGACTAGAATATAAATACTTGTACGCTCAAGGTTGTGATTTCAGCTCTAGAGACACTTTGTTTACAGTGGAAATGTTGGCCATATTCAGCTTGTATATGAAAAATGTACCTGTGTTGATGTCGAACGGACACTTCATGGAATACCCTACCCCACAGACTATCTGTGCCTACCCACTCACAAACAATCCTCATTCAATTTATACCAGAGGAATTAAATGACAGGGTAATTATAAACTTAGCCAGATAAACCACAGAGAAGTGATGACAGATATGTCTAGCCAACCACAGGAGCCAACTCTCCTGAAGATATACACACTTAAAAAATAAGTAGTTAAAAAGACTCCTTGTCAAGGTTCAACTATGCACCAAATGAAAAAAAGGTTAAATAATATGACACATTTCCAGTCATTTTAAAATGTTCCATTCGTGCTCTCACGGGCACTCATGGAACAACGTATATGGTCATATTATGGAACAACTTATATGGTCATATTTAACCTTCTTTCAGTCAGTGCATCATTTTTAAACTACCAATTTTTTAAGTGTGTATTTGTTATGGTTTGTAAGTTAACACCAGCCTGTTTTTGTCTGTTGGTATTAAAATCATGACACATGGGACTATTGGCTGGGTAGGCGTACAAATATAATGTTCCATTCCATGGAACAACATATATTTGTACCCCTTCATGATTATTACGAGGGCGAATAAAAAGGTTTTGTCACTTGGCCCATGTTTCTGAAGATGGCCATACATGTACAATACTATGGTATTTCAAAAACTACAGTTAAATTCCCATGAACAATGAAGCTTCCCTTGACAATGCTTGACGTTTATACACCGCTGCACCTCATCCTCCACATCCCGAAGCATGGGTGGTATTCCAAAGTAGGGATCGTCTCATCTCTGAATGTACAGCTTTGACTAGGTCTTGGATTCTTAAAAAAGACCTCCCAGCAATCTTTGATTCGATTGTTGGGAAAGAGCCAGAAGTCGCAGGTAGCCAAGTTGGGTGATTAGGGGGATGTTCCATCAAATGGATACCATTTTCATCAAGATCTATTATAATAGGTCTATAGGTGAGGCAAGCTTCGCGAGGACTTGCATTGTCGTGATGCAGCATGATTCGATACCGTCTTAGTAAGCTCCATTTTACAGGTAGATAATTAGCTGCAGAAATGGGCTTGGCAAATTCTATACATGCTATATATATCCCAACAAAAAGTACAGAAGAGGGAGCTAAGAATGTGTTGCAAAAGATGAAATCCGAAAATTTCAATTTTGGCCTATACAGCGTGTCCCAAAAAAATAGGTTCAAAAGTTTGCGAGGAGGTTATAACTAAAAAAGTAGGAAGAATGGATAGTTGATATTTAAGGATATCAACTAAAATATACCTGACCTTAATTGGTTAAACTCTATGACCAATCCAATATACACTTTTTGAAATATATACAAAGATTTAAATAGAGCGTGGTCAGAACCCATTTGTCCCACTTTACAAGGAACACCCTCATGTGTTGCAATTGCGCATTGTTGTGAATTCATTCTTTGTTATAGTCCGAGTTATTGTTCGGTTCTTTCGGAGAAGAATACTGCACATAGCGCACAGTTTCATGAAACGCACGGATGGTTTATTCCGAATTTACCCAAATAAGGTCAGGTATGTTTTGTTTGATATCTTTAAAAATAAATTATCCATGTTTTCTACTTATTTCGTTATAAGCTCGCAAACTTTTGAACCCAGTTTTTTGGGACACGCTGTATATCACTGTACAAACGAATACAACGACATTTTAAAGTCGGCCATGTTTAGTGATGTCATTTTGACGTCATGCTTGGAGTGTTTGTACTGGTTTTGGTGGTATGTATGGAAAGAGAAGACATCTAGCTATTCCATGGTACCAAAATAAGCATACTCTTCGTCTGCGTTTGGATTCTTTTAGGGGGTGGGGGGGGGGGGGACCACCCTCTTAGTAAACAGTGTTACAGAATGTCTCAGTAGGACAAGGGTTAATGCATATCATGATGATTTTGTATCGTGGTGATGAAATACAAAACTTATGACATTGTTGAAACATTTTGTGAAATGTTGGAATGTCGTCTGCAGACGCCTGCCGCGTGGAAAGTGTTAACTACCCCTGGGGATTAACCCCAACCCCAACCAGACCATTATTGTAACCAGCAACACACGCCAAAGAATGCCTGCATTCTTTTTTTCTAAAATAATACAAATTACTCTAAATCTAGTGAACGGATAAATGAACAACAAAATAACCATGGTAATAACATTGTCATCCTCTTTGTTAATGTAAACATAATTATTCAACAGACGACGAAGCAACAGAGTGTGCATGTTTGACCAATCAAGGGAAATCTTTCGCGGGGAGGGGTCGTCAGTCAGGTACTGTCGATGTGGGGGCTGTTTGATATGTTTAAAGAATGTTTTATTAGACTATAACACCCCTCCATGATTATTACGATGGCAAATCAAACAATAAGGTCACTTGGCCCATGTTTTCGAAGATGGCCATACAATTTCAAAAAACCACATAGAGTCACATTCCCTTGAAGAAGATTACCTCGACGTTTATACACTATTGCACCCTTATCATCAACATCTCGAAGCGTGGGCGGTACTCCAAAAGGTATAGGGATCGTCTCATCTCTGAATTTACAGCTTTGACTAGGTCTTGAATCCTTGAAAAAGACCTCCCAGCAATCTTTCATTCGATTGTTGGGAAAAGAGCGAGAAGTGGCAGGGAGCCAAGTTGGGTGATTAGGGCGGATGTTCCATCAAATGGATATCATTTTCATCAAGATAAGTCTAGGTGAGGCAAGCCTCGTGAGGACTTGCATTGTCGAGATGCAACATGATTCGATACCGTCTTTGTAGGCTCCATTTTACAGGTAGATAGTTAGCTGCAGAAATGGGTTTGGCAAATTATATACATGCTATGTATATCCCCACTAAATTTACAGAAGAGGGATCTAAGAATGTGCTGCGAAAGATGACATCACACTGTAAAGACAGAATTGTTTTGTGTAGCTTTGATGACAGAACTTACTGATCCGCCCTCGTAGCTTCTCGTATGGCTGTCTGTTGATAAATTAACTATTTATTTTTCTGTTTTAGGCAGTGATTATCTGCCAGCGAATCACTCTGGCCAATATTGAAGACTGCTCACCTTAATTTGCCATCTATCATGTAATATTTCATGATTTGGTCATTTTGATGTAGATCACATCGAAATTATCAGCACTTGCTTCAACTGAACGTCTATCCAATCAATCCGTTCCCCCATAAATGATTAGATTTCAGGGTTCCCACGTACCTTATCTAATATGTCCATTGAAACAATTCATTCTTTCCAAATGTCATTTTCTCGGGAATATCTCAATGCCCTTTTAATGAAATAAATACTGGTCTAGTTAAATATAATTAATTGATCATTACATTATTTGCTTGTTGTAGATATTGTCATGATTGTAGCAAATCACTAACTTGTGAAAGCTCAGTTTTTACAAAATTGTTATTGAGGTGAGGGGTATCTTATTTGACACGTCTTAGCAACGCCACTTCTCTGATAAGGGAGCACCCCTGCTTGTAACCAGGTGTGACTATGCTCGCAGAAAATAAAACTGACGCACACATTATCTACTGGTATACTGAATGATTGCACGTCTTTGGAATTTCTCTTAAACAAATCCTGAACAGTTTCACTAAAAAGGAACAGTTTCGCTAAAAAAGGGACACTTTTCTCTAAAAAAGGACGTTTTCGCTCAAAAAAGGAAAATGTTCACTATCGAAGTAACATTTTCGGTAAACAAGGAACAGTTTCGCTAAAAACAAGGAACGGACGGATTTACCGCACACCATCAAATCATGGATCCACAGTTTGCCTGTGTTGTGACATTGGCATGTGAGTATTTATTATAGATTGTATTGACTGTTTATTTAGGTTGGGCGAGTGGGACGTTGTTTTTTAAATTTTGGTGGGGTGTTCGTGTTTAGTGGTTGCTTGTTGCTGCTCGTTATTTATTTGCTTGTTTGTTTGTTATTTGGTGTTGTTTTTCTCTCGTTCGTTTATTTATTTATTTGATTTATTTATCAAAAGCGTGTGTTAACTAGATATATATACTATATCATGTGGTATTTTGTTGTTTGTAAATTATTATTATCCTCATCTTATTATCCACATCTAAAAGGGTTCATAACATTATTATGAATTGAATTCCGGGCCGATAGTCGATCCAAGCGAATATAGATGGGATGCCGTTATCATTTTACAGATTTGGGTAGTTTTTTTCAGGAAAAATTATCAAATTAAACGCCCAAATAAGGCTCATATTATATCAAGAAAAGACACCTTTTTAAAGAGCATCTCCGGATGAAGCCCATGCCTGTTTTTTTCTATTCCAAATAACATGAATAATGGTACCACAAATACATACATACAATAAGCTTTTATATACCGCCATTTCATTTAGATCACAGCGGTTTGTGATGATACAAAGAACATATACAACCTAGCAAAGTAAACAACATGATAAAAACAAAACATTATATATACAAAGAGCAATATCAATAAGGAAATAGGTGAGTTTTCACTTGTTTTTTGAAAACATTCACAGAGACCGCAGAACGAAGAGTACGTGGGACATTGTTCCAGAGAGTAGGCGCTGCAAAAAAGAATGAACTGTCAGCAGCAGATTTAAGGTTTCTGGCAAAAATTCTGTGCTGCTGTAGCCGAGTAGAGTCTGTTGAAGAGCGAAGGCCAGCACGTGCAGGAGCATACAGAGACAGCGTTGAAGCAAGATATGATGGAGCAATGTCATTAATACACTTAAACACGATGAGAAGTATTTTGAAATGAATCCGTTCCTTGATTGGTAGCCAGTGCAGTTCTTTTAAGTATGGTGTTGCATGATCATGTTTTTTTGCACAAAATATAAGTTTGGCAGCCCAGTTCTGTAAGCGTTGAAGCCGACTTAGATTATTCTGAGTGGTACCGAGGAATAGAGCATTGCCATAGTCGAGACGAGAAAGCACTAAAGATCTTATGATATGATTACATGTGTCCGTGTCGAGAAAACGTCGAATGCGAGAAATATTGCGAAGCTGAAATGAGAGTGCTTTGCACAGTCCAGTTACGTGTGGAGACATAGTCATTTGGCTGTCGAATATGATGCCCAAGTTGCGGACATTATCAGATGGTGCAATGAAATCAGTTCCAATTTGCAAGTGCACAGGAGCCAGCTTTTGTTTGTTATGAGATGAAGTGGCAATGAAGAACTCTGTTTTTGAGTCGTTCAACTTGAGCATGTTATTAGTCATCCACAGTTTGATTTCAGTAATACAGGCAGAGAGTTTGGATAGAGCACATTGGATGGAATCTTGATCAGCAGGATTGAAGTTGAGGAAGAGTTGAATGTCATCAGCGTACATGTGGTAAAATATATTATGTTTCCTTATGATACGGCCTATAGGTATTATGTATATCTTAAAAGAGCCGGGTCCAACAATCGACCCCTGTGGAAGTCCATAATTCATAATGCAAGGTTCAGAGTAACTACCATCAATGCACACATTGGTCGTCCTGCCATTGAAATACGAGATGTACCATTTCAGTGCAGCACCTTTCAGACCGATCTCATTGGCCATTCTGTTTACCAAGACGCTATGCTCCACCGTGTCAAACGCGGCGGAGAGGTCCAACAATACAAGGAACACGCCTTGTTGTTTATGGAGGCAGGTCATGATGTAATCTTTGACATGAAGCAGTGCTGTCTCTGTACTGTGTGCTGACCGGTATGCAGATTGCAAGTCTTCTCCAAGATTGTATTTCTCCATGTGTTTGTTGATGCAGTTGAAAACATGTTTCTCCAGAAGCTTTGAAAGAAATGGAATATTGGCCACAGGACGATAGTTCTTCAAATCGTTGGGATCAAGAGTCTGTTTCTTTATGATTGGATTAATGAGAGCTTGCTTGAGAACATTGGGGAATACACCTGTTGATAAAGACATGTTAAGTAAACGGGTTAGAATGGAAACAAACACATGAATATTCTCCTTAACGTGCCATGTCGGTAAAGGGTCTAAAAGACAACTTTTTGCATTACACTTATTTACTAGATTAATCACATCATTTTCAGTCAATTTCTCAAACTCAGTAAGGTAACATGTAACAGAGTGATCATAATCAACGTTGTTATGGTTGTTGTCAGCAACACTACTCTTTTCAGATTTCAATGAACTGTGAATTTTCTTAACCTTCTCAGTAAAAAAACAATGCAAAATCATTACACAATTTCTCAACAGAAGAATGTTCAGGTAGTTTCAAACCAAGCATAAATAAATCCAAAATGAGTTCTGCATGGTTTCAACATAAATAGTTCACTTGATATGTTGGGAGTCGGTCTTTTAAATCTTTTCCCTCCTACTTTAATTTCATTCAACCAGCCTGCTTGTACAACATAAAAATAAAGCCAATGTAGTTCCCTTAACATTTAGAGAAAACAGCATTTGTTTCATTCAGTTCTGAGCAATGTAAAGAGTAGTCCGGGGAACACTTCCATCCAAGTTGGCATATTTTACAGATTTTCACTTACGTGGGTGGCTATACTTACTCATTCAGTTTTGAAAAGATATATAATAGTACTGTTTAATAATACGATCAATACATTTTCTCATATTATAAGAGTACTCACTGCCGATCATAACATTCATAACAATCAGAAACAAAAATACCACTCATTGTAAGGAGAAAAGTTGCCATTACACTTTTATCTAAATTAACATCATTTTTGTTTTCAATTGCGATAATAATTTTACCTTTATATGCAAATTTTGCGATAGTAAACATACTGCTAGCCTTAATTTCTATCAAGTTGAAAATGTGAAGATAACACCTTAACATATCTTTATGTGCTGAGACTTACCATCATTGTGTTTTCAATTGTTATAAAAAATGGAGCTTATCATGCAAATTGGCGATAATACATTTCAATCTTTACTAATATATCAAGTTGAAAATGTGGTGAAAATAACCATAATAACTTTTATGAGCAATATTATGTTGATATTTGTTAATAACTGGCAAGACAAACAAGTAATGAATGTTATCTTTGAGAAAAGTATTGATTGATTTCTTGTCTATGCTAATGTATAACCTGAATCATTCAATATGAGCAAACTTGGATGGAAGTGTTCCCTGACTTTTATATACCATTACGCGATTGCTTATTTCTCCGTAATTACTGAATTGAATCAAAATGCGGTTTTCTTCAAATAATAACAAACTAATTGTACTTTATTTTATCGTTTGAAATAATCCATTCTGACACTTAGGAAGTTACGATAGGTGTGACAATTAACCTTCTTTATAATAGTGTAGTCGTTAAAGATATGACGCGGCAAAATGTTATAGAAAGCTGTATTTGGAGTCATATGAAGCGGAATTCTTTCAGCATCACCTATGAAAAGCCCCAAAATTCCATCGTCGTCCACGGTATGAAATATGGATAGACTTAGGACCGTTTAAAAAAAACCACAGTCACACCTCGGGGATAAAGGTTAGAGAAATCATTTTATATCCTATTTGGTTCATACATCAGTTAATTCTTGCATATTATAAGTCCCAGTATTTCTAGATCAAAGCACCCTAAATTCAGTGGCGGCAGAGGCATCAGAGAATGGGGTCGAGAGGGTTGGGGGGGGGGGGGGGGGGGTCGATGACCATTTAGGCTCGGGGGTCGCGGACATATCTAAAAGACAACTAAATTGTCATGCATTCCTACACCAGGGCTGTCAACTTTTGGGATTTGCTTGGAGGGAGAGATACCAAGTTCAAAGTACGATCCTCAGCCGCTGAGGATTGTGTCCTGCCCTGCCGCCTCGTCACATTTTTAAGAGTGTGTTACTTATCTTCGAGTTTCGAGTTTATAATTTCGAGTATCGAGTTTCGAGTTTATAATTTCGAGTTTCGAGTATCGAGTTTCGAGTTTCGAGTTTCGAGTTTCGAGTTTCGAGTTTCGAGTTTCGAGTTTCGAGTTTCGAGTTTCGAGTTTCGAGTTTATAATTTCGAGTTTATAATTTCGAGTTTCGAGTTTCAAGTCAATTTCAAGAAAATGGGGTCGAAACCCTCGTCCCACGGAGCCTTTTTGTAACACGGTTTACTACGTGGGGAGGGACACTCCTAATAAAATCCAAACATAGACGCAGAATATAGTTATTCTGGTACCATGGTATAGCTAGAGGTCTCCTCTTTCCATATATTAAAACAATTACAAAAATCCCACGCATGACGTCACAATGACGTCATAAATATGGCCGACCTTACAACTCGAAATGTTGACCTGTTTTTTTTTGGGGGGGGGGGGGGGAATTTCAATAAGAATTTCATGATTCAAAACCCAGCCTTTTGTCATCCAAAAAAGAATATTATGCGATCAACAAAAAATCCCAGAATGCCCCAGTACTAAGCTACACCTTAACTCGAAATTTTGACCTGTTTTTTTTTCGAGTTAAGAATTTCATGAAAATGTGGCTCTTAAGCCCATTTTACACGAGCCGGTTTTTGAAGCGAATTTTCCCTGCCTTCCTGTCAGGTATTCCCCAAGAGGATATCGCTTGGTAAAAAGCACCGTGTAAATTGAAAAATACTTGGGTCATTAGTCTTTAAAACCACCGCTCTGAAATAGAACCATGTTCTAAACTGAGGCGATTTTTAATTCCCCAAGTGGGACTCAAGTAGGTTTGGACCAATCAGAAACAGTTCATGGCACCAACCCACATTCCACTGAAGGGACAATCTTAAAAAAAAGGCCTAGGCCCAATATGATAGAATTATTATAGATATTGGTTGCCTAAGATTAGTTTCGTTCAATAAGTGGTTTAACTTTCCCCAGTAGTTCATTGAATGCTTCTCTGCTCATTCTTTTAAAATTCCTGTATGCTTGTGGGTCTTCAGTTTGAATTTCTTTTTGCAGTAGTGCATTACAACATTTGAAATGTTCTCGTCTTTCAACCCAAGATCGTACCCAACTTCGTTTTGTTACGGCAATAGCAGCTAATAATATCCAAGGCTTGTTATCTCTGAACCATTTTCACAATGCTTGTGTTGTATTGCATGACACAATTTACCAAATATGCCATACAGAATGCAGGCTACTATAATTAATAAGTATGAGAAATCTCAATTTTATAACCTTTCCTAAACCAAGGTCAGTTTATTGCATTTCCATTTGAACCCAAAATGAAACTTATAATAGGTGTCCATCCCTGTGACCCGCTTTTACAATGAACTTGAGCTATGCTTGCCAATATACCAAGATGCCTCATGTAAATTGGTGTAGGGTAGCTGTCATTAATCTTCCAAACCAGATGTGAAAATCACAAGCGGTAAAAATTCGCCTCGTGTAAAATGGGCTTTAGAGAGGGCCAATTATTTTTTATCAAAACCCAGTCTTTTGTAATCCAAAATAAAATATTATGCGATCAAAAAAACAAAAACAGAATGCCCCAGTACTAAGCTACACCTTAACTCGAAGTTTTGACCTTTTTTTTCGAGTTAAGAATTTCATGAAAATGTAATTCTTAGAGTGGGCCAATTATTTTTTATTCAAAACCCAATCTTTTGTATTAATCCAAAATAGAATATAATGCTATAAAAAAATCCCAGAATGCCCCAGTTCTAAGCTACACCTTAACTCGAAATTTTGACCTGTTTTTTCGAGTTAAGAATTTCAATGAGGATTTCATGAAAATGGTGTTTTTGGAATGGGCCAATTATTGTTATTAAAAACCCAGTCTTTTGTAATTCAAAATAGAATACTATGTGATCAAAAATAAACTCCCAGAATGCCCCAGTTCTACGCTACACATTAACTCGAAATGTTGACCTTTTTTCGAGTCAAGAATTTCAATAAGAATTTCATGAAAATTGTGTCTTTGAAGTGAGCCAATTATTTTTTTTATTAAAAACCCAGTCTTTTGTAATCCAAAATAGAACATTCATATTGATATTCTAACTCAAAAAAACCCGCGTCGAAATGTCGAGTTAAAGTGTAGCTTAGTACTGGGGCATTCTGGCAATTTATTTTTGATCGCATAATATTCTTATTTGGATTACCGATTCTAAATCTGCTCTGTGCGCCATTCTGCTTGATGAATGTCAAACATTCAGTCTTCAATGATATTCATATCCATATCTTATACTACCGGCGTTGCCATACCAACACTAAAGTTATCTTCAGACAACCATTTATACCATTAAATCGAGATGATTACTTTTTAAAATGAGAGACTTCATTTTTTCTGCACCATTGATTATTTTAAAAATATGTTCTAATCAACTAAATGTACTTTGAGCGGTTCCAATTCACTGGATATTATTGCTAATAGTAGTACATGTATCTTCGTGCTTGATAATAGCCTGATTACATTTATGAGAATCCACGAATGTAAAGACGCTGGGAGCGATAATCAACCGAGTGAATCAATTATCTATCATACACTTCGATAAATATATCTGAACATTCTGTTTAAAATACAATGCTGATATCAATACATAATTGATCACTAAATTGAAGTCAAAAATGTATAATCATTATCCTAGTATGTGAGTAAGTGATGGTGGTATGACAACATTACGAGTCTTGGGGAGGATTTACCAGCAATGTTTGATTGTGTACGTACATGTATATACAAAATACTCGTTGCCGTAAATGCGTGGACCATTACGTATACATTTAAATACCAGTGAACGAGGTCATATCCCCCTAATTTTACCATAGTGAGACCGCTTTAGGTTCAAAGACAGTTTTAATGGTTTAAAAACCATTGCTAAAAACAGATTATTCAATTAATAATGTATACAAACAACATTATTTAGATACATGTTACACTGATTTTCAGCATTATAGAGTCCTGAAACAGAAACACTCCCTACCTAAAGCTCAAGCAACAAATACATGCCTGAATTCATCAGTGTGTATCTCAAAGGGGTTGTTTTGGATTTGCATGTACTTAAACACATTATTTACAAAATTTGACTCAATTTGGGGAAATGTTGTATGTTGTTGAAAATGGGTGGAGGAACAGTGCCACTGAAGGGTGATCATAAACTATCATAATGTGCTTTCTTCGGAAATGTGATGTCCTATCAAGTCCTTTCCCACATCGGTTTATAATTCAAAATGTTTTGATATTGTACTTTAACTAAATTGATTTTTGAGGAGTTTGGAACTAATTAAACAAGTATAAAAGCATATTGCTTACTATTTCTATTCGGGAAAGAAATGAACCGCTTTGGCTGGCATACTCATTCATATCAAATCGAAAGGTATGATATGCGCCAATGGTTTTATAGTCATTAGTTGATGGACCAGACGAGATTAATCAAACTTTGGTTAGAGGATAAGTCACAAACGTTCCGCACGACTAGCTTCATGTTGTAGTGTGTTAATTATCTTCGAGTTTTGAGTTTCGAGTTTTGAGTTTCGAGCTTATCATTTCGAGTATCGAGTTTCGAGTTTCGAGTTTCGAGTTAAATTTTAGAGTTTCGAGTTTCGAGTTTAATTTTTGATTTTTGAGTTTCGAGTTTATAATTTCGAGTTTCGAATTTCGAATGTCAATTTTCGAGTTTCGAGTATCGAGTTTCGAGTTTCGAGTTTCGAGTTTCATTTTCGAGTTTCGGGTTTCATTTTCGAATTTTGAATTTCGAGTTTATAATTTCGAGTTTCGAGTTTATAATTTCGAGTTTCGAGTTTATAATTTCGGGGATCGGGGGGGGGGGGGGGGGGCTCGTGACGTGGGATCCCCACACTGCGCGAAAAAATCGCGGCTCGATAACTAAGAAACAGTGCTATTAAACCCCACTCGACACAAATTGGTGTCCTCGCCCATGGCCCACACACTGTATTTTAATATAATACATTTATGATGCGGGAGATTTTATATGCTTGGCGGGAGAGCGGGAGAAAGATTGTCTAGGAGGAAGACTCCCGCCAAATGCGGGAGAGTTGACAGCCCTGTCCTACACCCCACTAACAGCCTTCAATGGGTCCATCCCACTTGGCGGGAATCATAAACTGTATTTGGTATTACCCATGTTAGATCGAAAAGAGTTGGTGAACTTATATGCAATGAATTGCATTATTATGTTTTGATGAATCCAAGTTTGGGAAAATATTGGATACCAAACATAATAATGATAAACTTGGATGCTTTACGCTCAATATGTATTGGTCTCGCTATGATACATATTGGACTCGACTGCGCCTCGACCAATATTTTTAAAAACTTAAAGCTCTACAAATACGTAGTGGGCTTAATCGATCAAATTTAATACCAAATTGATTTATAAAGCTGATCTTTTACACCCGACCCGATTGGGCACTCAAAATGACAGTCTGGTAAAGATGCACCCCAGTAATGGCCGAATTAATAATTACCATCAATTATTTCATCAAAATTCAGTATTTTACCGTCCATGGATATTGGAATTATGAAAAAGCAGTTTATGTTTATACGTTTCCAGGCAACGTTTCATGGTCACAAAAACCCCGTTGATGCATATAGCGATGAGAAGAAATTACAATATGTGATCACTTATAATGTAGGTCAAATTCAATATCACCGTCTGATCTTTGTTAAATATCGTTTAGTTCTTCATTATACTACATTTACCCAACGCCGACTACTCCACTTAATTAGGTTGGCTCGGGCCCGGGTTCAAGGGTACTCAATTGCACGCATTATGCACGGGTTTTAACTAAAACAGAACGTATTCATCGATCGCCTTTACACACTGCACAAACAAGTGTTAATGATAAGAGTAACCGATAACAAACGCTTGAACATGTTAATGCTGTAAGTTTGTACAGTAAAACTATAGCTAGTCTTCATTTAGTGTATATGTATCAACACATTAACGCCAGATTAACGCCTGAAAATACGAAGATTAACACGATAAAGCATCCCCGAAGATTAACACGATAAAGCATCTCCGAAGATAAACACGATAAAGCATCCCGAAGATTAAACGATAAAGCATCCCCGAAGTTGACACGATAAAGCATCCCCGAAGATTAACATGATAAAACATCCCCGAAGATTCACACGATAAAGCATCCCCAAAGATTAACACGATAAAGCATCCCCGAAGATTAAACGATAAAGCATCCCCGAAGTTGACACGATAAAGCATCCCCGAAGATTAACATGATAAAACATCCCCGAAGATTCACACGAAAAAGCATCCCCGATGATTAACACGATAAAGCATCCCCGAAGATTAAACGATAAAGCATCCCCGAAGTTGACACGATAAAGCATCCCCGAAGATTAACACGATAAAGCATCCCCGAAGTTGACACGATAAAGCATCTCCGAAGATAAACACGATAAAGCATCCAAAAGATTAACACGATAAAGCATCCCCGATGATTAACACGATAAAGCATCCCCGAAGATTAAACGATAAAGCATCCCCGAAGTTGACACGATAAAGCATCCCCGAAGATTAACATGATAAAACATCCACTTGGAATTGGAACCCTTGCCCCTACCGCTTGCACCCCAACTGAAATAAATGAAATTTACAAAAAAGAAGTACAGGGAGGGGGGGGGGGGGGCGATCTATCGGTTCATTTGACCAGAGGAATCATAGAATTATGATGGTCAAGTACACAGATGAAAAAAATTCGCGCGCTACGCGCGCATATGTTACCCCAAAATGCAATATTCGTTGGAACAAGCTTGTTTAGAGCCAACCTTTATCTCAATCGTGCCAAAAATAGGTATAAAGTAGAAAATGTTCGCGCGCTACGCGCCCATAGCTTGCCTCATAACAATCTTGGCGGTTAATTTTAGTTCTCACCCACCCCCAATATGAATAGCGCCTAGCTACGCCACTTAGCACATCCCCACCCATACACCACCCTGTCCAAGCAAGAGCGGATGGTGCAGCGCCAGCTGCACTTGGATTGTCTTAGGAGCCCCTCATTTCAATTCACTGCCCCTTCTTGCCCGCCCCCCCCCCGTGAAAAAGTTTAGTTACGCCACTGGATAATATTATTATGACATTACTGTGATGATGAGAAGCAGAATAAATACTAATCATCTACATTTATTAGAAAGTCGTACGCTGTAACAATATCCAAAAGTATACACCAGATTGCACCAAATGGGTACGAAAAATGAAAAAGGTTCCACATGGGGGCGGGGGTGGGGGGGTTGTCATGCATAAAAAAGTTATCAACCTTCACAGAATTCAAATCAACATCTTTCTTTGTATAAATGTTTTGACATCTTTTAAGATGTTACTCTGATTGTTAGAAATCTCACCATCATCAAATTAAATATTGTTAATCGTACTTAATTGGCTTTCTCCAAACCTAAGAAGTATTTATTACTTTTCTCACTCTTCTCCACCTATTGAGCTCTGGATCGGACAATAATACCCTGTGTGATAGAATTATACTCATTTTCGAGCTGTTCTTTAGCAATAGTCCATGCCCTTTCGTTATCCTCTGAAGGGTGACTACATAAATTGATTTCATTCTCCTTGACTTTATCCTCCAAGTTTTTCAGATGTTGACGCTTTTTTGGGGCCTTTCTTTTATTAAATGACTGTGAAAATTGTATAATATCAAACTTAATCAACTCCCACAACTTTATTATATCTTCCATATCAATGTAAGTTTCAAACCAAGTTGGAGCTAATCTGATGATTTCCTGACAAAACTTAACATCTTCACACAGGGAATTATTGAACTTCCAATAAGATGAACCACGGATATTATTTGACACATTATCAATATTCAAGAAAATTAGTGAGTGATCAGTACTGATAGGAGGCGAAATACCAACATTCTTCACCATATCTTGCATTGTATTTGACACAAACCAAAGATCAAGTCTGCTTTGAATCAGTGGTGTGCTTTTTTTCTCCACGTGTACTGACGCCGATGCGGATTTCTTATACGCCAGATGTCAACTAAATCAAAACCATCAAGAAAATTATGAATTGCATTCATAGCATTGTCGTCATGGCGTGGATTGCCTTCTCGCTCTATACAGGCCAATATTCATCAACAAATTAATATCACAACCACACAAAATATTTTTTGATGGTTTTCTCTTCTTTTTTTCTGGACTTATTTCTCTTCTCTTCTTGTGCAATTGCCACTGTTAGTACATATCAGGCACTAACGATAGTTTGTTTCTTGTAGTCCACGCGTATTTTAGAAATGTTAGTCGAATTTCAGCGGCGTTTATAAAATGCTAGTTTAGGCCACTTTAATCAATATACATTATATATAGAAAAGAGAAAAATATGGGGAAACGATCTCGCCCAGGAATCGAACACATGACCTCTTGCTTACAGGGCAGGTGACTTATCCATTGGGCCACAATTATACCTCGCATGTAAAACGAGATCGTTTTCCCATATTTGTCTCTTATCTATCTACGACGGTGAACCTGTTTAAAAATATTTTGTTAATTTGTTTAATACCCGTCGTTAATGCCTATAGTTTCTATACATATAGATGACTTGAAGTATATTCTATGTTCAAATTACAACATCCAAATGAGATCAAAATAAAATCAAACACCTGCATTTTTGTTTATGTCTTCAGGCCACATACAGAAAAAACTTTCCTTTTCCTTTTTCCCTTAAACGTTACTTCAGTTTGCAATATTTGGTATCTATCCTTTACTAATCAATATTATAATGAACCTACTAATAGTGTGCCCGCGATCCGATGCACTTAGTCCATTTACTATTAAATTCGTTTGTAATTCCATATGTCGATAGAACATGATACATCATGGTCCAATTGAGGTAATTAAACACTACGATGAATTATGGTCATGCCGACCTCGTTAAAGCTCCGCCGCTGCACATCCATGACTCGAGAAAAGTATGAGCACAATCGAGTCCAATATCAGTCTTCCTGCTTTGTTTTTACAATATATATATATATATGTTCTTGTTTCTACATTTTACGTGACTCACTTCTGTAACCCTTTATTTTGAGAGTTACAATTAGAAAAAAATAATTAATTTGATTTTTTACCTTATATTAAACAAACAACTAAAAATAAGACTGTATCTTTCTCCTGTCTACATGCTCAGGCCCGTGGCCAGTATGGCCAAGGCCTAAAAAAGTTTTTAAAATGTTGCCGAAAAGGAAAAAAAGAGAGAGGTCTAGGAAGAAAAAGAAAGAATATTTTCACGCTGCGATACGGTTACGAAAAAAATTGCGCCCCGGGACCGTGGCCACCCAATGCCTACAGTGTACCAACAATCCATTTTATAAGTTGGTGTGCAAAACGATAAACGCACACATCTGAAATAAATTAAAAGATGAACAAAGTTGGACAATAGAAATTAAGAACATTTCTCCGCGCGAATTTGCCTATTTGCTATATATTTCATACCAATAATATCTTTTTTCTCGTGCTGTGTATTGGAAATGAGACTTTTGAAAATAGGAAATTGTTCTTTAAATGGTGCTCATCATAGCTTATCTTTGTTGTTAGGGGGCAAATTTGGTATCAAGTTTTGCCTAAAAGATTCATCTAAATGCCTAAGCCTGTTTGGTCAAAAATAAATAAAAAAAATAAAAAAATGTTACTTAAAATGATATAAACAAAGCGGTATAATTTCTTATATAGCTCATTCAAGTGGATACAGATGGATACCAATCTCGATAAATCCGATAAAAACAAGAAAACGTTTTTTTCTCAAAGAGAAAATAAAGCTCAACTGAGTCATATTCGGATTAATTGCTCAGCAACTTGCTTGAGAATGGAAAATCATCACAATTGCTTTGCTTAAAAGACGAATAGAGCAACCACATTCCACCCTGTAGTTGTCATTGTAACTTTTTGTTGAATAAACGAGTGTTTTCTGTGTAATTAAATACTGAAACGTGGATTAGGCTTTGCCTCATGTTTACTCTTTACGATTGCATACCACAGTAGACCATATTAATCATCAGCACTTGTCAGATGTACAGGGTGAGTCAAAATATTCAGGTCCCGTTTTCAAAAAATCAGACAAAAATACTTATTGTCAATATGTGTCAATTTCTTAATTGATTATAAGGGTAGACACAACTATTCACACTTAGTAAAGTTTTCAAGACAATACCTATTATTGTGCGCCATAATTACAACATATTTACTAAAAAGCACGAAATAAAAAGTGTTCTAAGAATACATGAATGAAGCCAGGTTGTGTTGATGTTGCAATTCTGCACTAATAGTAATTCACACAACACAACAAACAACATTTGACAAAATGGACCTAATTTACATATTTTTTTGTTGAATCTCTGATAATTATGCATGCACAATATTACGATGTTATGATGTACGGTATTGCACCAACATATTCATAACACTTAGGGGAATATGGGGCAACTGGTCCTATGAGGCAAGTGGTCCGAAATGAAGGATTTTGTAATTGTACGGACATACTGCTTTCTTTTGAACAGTACGACTTTTGTTAAAACTAAACATCCTTACCTTCTACAATGCAAAACATTTGGAACTTTAAGGTATTTACACATGTGATATTCTCCAGATCCTTGACGCCACCTCCTTGAGTGACTGATTGAAAATTCACAGATAGTATGGGCGATATATAAAGATGGGTTTAGATTATGTTTAATGTACTGTATGTGTTTGATAGGTTACAACAGTAAATATAAACATACAGTACAGTCGTCTTAAGATGCTGGGTGCATATCGCATTTGATGGGTGCTATATTGTAGAGTGCACTTAGGGACTTTCCAAAATATGATTAAAACCATAGGTTGTGGTTGAAATGACCGTAACATGGCGCATATTGCTAACTTGGGACATTGGTGGTTTGGATTTGCGATCAATATTATCATTTAAAGAATGCTTCAACTTAAATCAGTATCACGGGTATTCATTTGGTAGAGTTATTAGTTTATGAATTTGCAAATAAAAAGTACACCATTTCTTATTTTATCTAAATACACTCGTCTACTTGTAGGACCCGAACGCCGTAATATTTGCGAATTCAAAGATACTCGCTGGCTACAGAAATCTGTGTAATGGCTAGAAACAAAAATGCAGTTATGCCTTTTTCTGAAATGTATTGGAGCTATTGATTATTATGATAAATGTTGGTATGTTTTAAAAACTTTTGGCGTAAAATGTATTACGTCACAGGCGTATTTGAATGGGGCAACTGGTCCGCCTGCAAAAACTTAAATAATCAACATTGTAAAATTCATTTTGAAAATTGGTTGTTAGTGTCAATAAAACATTACTCGGTATTGAAATGTGAATAGAATATGAAATAATTCACATTCTTTCTAGTTTTTAGACATTTTGGGGCATTTTGGGTCTAATGCCACTATTTCTGCTATTGAAGGATTACAATATGACATGAAATTGTTTTAGAATGGTTTAAAACCTCGGTGTTATGAATTACATCTCTTTTATATTTTGAATGGTGTCCGTAAAGGTATTTGCAATGACGAAATATCATGATTTATGTATTTTATCCACTGATTTTTGTGTATATTAACCGTTGGGTCATCATTGTCATATTGACTAACTGACCCTGTAACATGAAAAGCTGGCTAAATATCAAGGTGGTTTATTATAAGTACCAAATGATGATTATATGAAGTAAATAAAATCATCAAAGAAATAAAAAAAAAAGAATATATAGACAAATGTATGAGGCATCTGAATATCACATCCATGTAACCATTTCACTAGGTTCATACCGTTTTATCTAATAAATGTGCAGTCGAAAATTTCGCTTGCTTTGTACACCATTAGTATTAAAACTGCCATTTACACGTTAACCACGAAAACTGTATAAAACATGGATTTCATGAGACATGTATCCATTTTGCATTTCAAATAATATGGAAATGTGTTTGTAAAGAGAATACTGACTAGTTTTCGTGTTGTCATTCACTGATTTCTTTGAATTCTAACCTTTTGGAATAGGACCAATTGCCCCAATAATGGAGTAACCGGTCCGTGCCAAGTAAAGTTTTCAGTTAGTTGTAATTGGCCTTTTCTTTAGATATTTTTTAACATTGATTATATACGGCCGAGTGCACCAATGACGGGTAGCTGAAGAATAGCGCTACCTCGCTAGTAACTGAGGCGTAACCCAACATTTTGAGAGCGCCAATGCGGGGTAAGCTACTAGGCTAACGTTTTATGCCACAAGTCAGTCGATTCTAGCAGTAGCGTAAATTTGTTGTGAACATTGGAGGGGATGATTCGCTGATGCTGAAGGACCAATTGCGCTTGCATGCCCAGGGGGTGTGTATTTGAAGTGGAATGTGACCCCTCATAAGCTGAAAGATTTTCATATTTTTGAAAATCCATTCATGCAATTTGGTGATTTTTTGGGTCAACATTTAGATCAACTCCTTTTGCCCATTCAAACACTAATCGAACCAACTTGGGGTCATATTTTGACCAAAATTTACTAATTGTCCAAGGATCTTAAATAATGACTAAATGCATGAACTTATTATTGTTTTTATTAATTAAAGACTGATAAAGCCAAGTTTCAACATTATTGTGAGTGGAAGGGTAGAACTAGAAGAACGAAATAAAAAAGCATATCGTGCCGTGCGTGGTCTGGGAATCGAACCGGGGTTCCGCGGTTAACAAGCGAAGGACAAGGTGTCCACGCCACGGAAGTATTTGTGTTAAGAGATGTGTTATAATTGTATATAATTGTATCCATCGAGTGCTTGTGTTTGTCATTAAAATTGTGCTTTTTGGTGCAATGTTTGTATGTGCCCTCGCCCAAAATATGTTTGTAATGTCATGATAGTCCTTATTTTTGAAAAACCGGTAAACAAACTTCGAATTTTTGGGCCATAAAATGGCATCATTTTTTTCCGGATCGCAGGCCGACTCCACGTGATTCTTGATTTACACTCACCTATGACCTACCGAGTGACGACACGTTTTTAATATTACGGAGGACCATTCACGCCAGAATTTTACAGTAAACTATAGGTTAACACTTTGCATATGCGCCAATTAATTTTGTAAGGGGACGATGCTGATTAATGTGGATATTTACCTCGCTAGTTGCTATTCTGATGTTACTCGCCAGTTATGCTCTAAGAATTACATCGTTAGTAAATTTTGGCCATTAATTTGGCGACCATTTTGGTTTTAAAGTATGTTAACAAAGCATAAATACTAGATGTGGTCTAACACATACATTCCTGGGTTAAATCTATACTCTGATCATACATGTTGGTTTATATATGCCAATATATGGAATTTTACCATTTTGGCGGCCATGCCATTTTGGCGGCCATTTTGGCGGCCATATTGGCGGCCATCTTGGATTTACTATACATAAACTATACTTTCACCATACAATTTGATTGCTATATGTCATTTATGAGATTTTACCTGTTTTGGCTGCCATTTTAGACGCCATCTTGGATATCAAGAAATATTCAGTTTTGTCTCTCCGCGAGCGAACACAAATGAACACAAATGATCCAAGCTTTAATGTGGGGTGTGTGTGATTATGGTTACACGGACGCGTTATCTGCCACACACACCCCGCTGCAGCACGCATGAGGTGCACGACGCTTTTTAAAAACATGTAATCTCGCTGGCTTGCGTCCTTCAGTATCCATTTGCTACCGTTAGGTAGGAGACTTTACTAATTTGGACCTCATCAAACTATATAGGTCTATGAGATTGCTATCTTCAGTAGATAGCATATCATTCATTACTGATGAACATACATTATCGCGTTAACATGTTAAGGCTGATATCGTCAGTAGATAGTTAACAAATTAAATGAACCAATGCTTTCTTCAGCATAATACAGATCGTACTGTTACCCATGGATAACAAATAACATTGCTACTGTAATATTGCTGATAAGATAAGAATGACTATGTATTCACGTGATGTACAATCATTTGGTATTTGTTTTAAACCACTTTAATGTACTTTTACTATCAATAACATTTATGGTCATGATGGTTCGTGATACAACACGGTACCATGTGTATCGGGCTGTATTAACAACGTTGATTGCTATCTACTGAATATAGCAAATAAAGTATGGATTGCTAAATCTTATCTGTCGCATTGTTTGCACATAATCTAACATTCTTTATCTGGATGGGTGAGGGTGGAGGCGGGCTAGTTAAGAATTGTAAAATTGTTTTTCGACTCCACTAGAGTATTGTAGGCTTAATGTGATGTGTGAGTGTGAGGCAGGGGTGAATGAAGAAATGTGATACTAAATAATAACAATTTGCGTAACAGGGAGGACCACGAGGTGTAATGAATTGGTTTCTTAAAAGTATTGCCATGGAATGATATTTATATTTTACGTTAACGATCGTTTTGGTATCACAGGTTACCTAATTTGTATATCGTAAAAGTAAACAAGGTTTATCAAATATGCCGTGATCACAGTCCAGTAACATATGTCAATTTGTTGGAAATGTGTTCATAAGAAGACACAGCACAGTTGTTAAATAATAAATTTGGCTACAGAAAAAAGACATTCAAATAGATACTTCCGTGTGAATATTGCATCAACGTGCAAAACTCCATCATCTGTAATACACATTATTAGACGATATCACCACAAGTATAAAAACTGTTTATTGTGATAGCATGGGGGTTATGACGGGAACAATCAATCAATTTCAGATCAGAATATAGACAGGGCCGTCAGATGGGGGGTGCGTTGGGTGCGGACGCATCCCCCTTGAGAATGTTTTTTCTTCTTCTTTTTTTCTTCTTTTTTTAGGGTAAAAATTGCGTTTTTCTTAGTTTCAAATTTCAATGATAGTAAAACTACTCATAAAACATTGACTACAGTGCTTTTTGGACTGCGAAATTTTGTGTCCGTGCGAATTTTTTTGACTCCCCGCCCCCCACTTACGTGAAATTCACGAGGTGACTGACTTGGAAAATTTTTGAGGCAACCTTTTACGATTTTTTTAAATTTTTTTAGAAATCGTGAAAACGCACCCCCCTTGGGCAAAAGTGTCTGACGGCCCTGATAGGCCTGTCTTATATACTATAAAGTAGGCTATGGTATAGTAGGGGAAGGTGGGGGTAATGGCGGACGCGGGGTAATCGCGGACAGGGCTGTATCTAAAGGCAGGTGAAAGAAGGTGGTATTTTGCCACCCTATGATGTTAGGTGCCTCTCCATTGAAATCACACAAAACCTAAATGGGATGGTTGTCTCGCAAATTCTCGCGAGAATTACAAAAATCACTTTTTGGGCAAGTTGATATTTTGGTGCATTAATATCTCTTTGAAACTGGTATTTCTACATCAAGGAAAACAAAGTCTTATTATTTTTTTATGTAATGTATGATACCTTCTG
Organism: Ophiura sarsii; assembly: GCA_035610835.1. Lineage (NCBI taxonomy): Eukaryota > Metazoa > Echinodermata > Ophiuroidea > Amphilepidida > Ophiuridae > Ophiura > Ophiura sarsii. Next base: position 58,240,591 of record CM069455.1, on the reverse strand, counting down.
ATAAAAAAGAAATGAATTCGGAGTCACAATGATGAGCATAATAATAAGAGAGGATGTGCCCATACATTGTACATGGATTGGGGTAATTCCGGACATGTACCGTTTCCATGGTAACCAATATGGGCGTGGTCAATTTAACATCATAAATCGGTAAAAGTTGTTGACCATATAAATATGTGACATTGTTCTTTGATTTCTGCTACACTTTTAAAAAGGGTATTTTTTAACTCCCATTGAAATGCTATATTCCAATAAAAAGAGAGCTGCCATTGATAAATACGGTCCGGGATTACCCCCAGAGTGTGGGGTAATGCCGGACGACGCCATTTTTTTTATTGCGTCGTAGCTTCGAATTTCAAAATGTTGAGTTGCTAAAATCTTGATAAAAGGTAGAACCTTCACAGTGCTTTGTGTTTACATGATTTTTATTGTTATATGACGTATTATATGTGTGTTATACCTCTCTAACAAAATGTGTCCGCCATTACCCCACCTTCCCCTACGGGGTAATATTAACGGGAAACATTAAATTTCAGTTCAAAAAGTTCAAAAATATATATTCAATTTATTTATATGTAACTCTTACCAATTTCGTGATGAATGTTCGAATACTTTGTGTGTACGGTTTTGTTTTTCATTTTGTAGGTGTCTATCTGGTAGGCGCTACCGTTACAAGCGGCGTACATAATTTACCAATATGGCGCAATCCCGCAGTGACATGCGTGACGGTTGCGTATGCCAACATCGCGCTTACACGATGGATTACCTTTGTGCGCGGATAAAAAAAGAAAGAAGTTGGTACTGATTGAACTATAATAGCAGTAGCGTATCTCCCGGTGTCGGGGGGGGGGGGGGGGGGGGGGGGGGGGGGAGGGGGGGGGGGGCAGAGTCCCCACTGACGGTTTTGACCGGGAAGGCCAGCTCAAACTACCGGGCAAAATAATTGAAATAGAGGGAAGATAAAAGGGGAAGGAAAGGGAAAGGCTTCAGGATGGAAAAGGGGGAAAGGAGAAGGAAAAGAATAGTATATCCTATGGTTGATATGGAAGTGGAACGAAGTGAAATCTAAAAGAAACTTGGAGAAAATAAAAAATATAACCATCCAAACACTGACTGTGTACGCGTGCATTGCGTGACTTTCATCAAGGTAATCATTATATTTGACCCCCGGTTGTATTTAGGTGAATTGCGCCTATTTAAGTGTGATGGTCATATCTTGCACCCCACGGGGTCATGCCCTATTTGCTTTACACATCTCATGATTTATATATTTTTGTATTGTTTTGGATTGATTTTACTAGTTGATTAACATTTTAAAGTGTCCATGCAGGTTTTGAGTAAGCTGGTTTAATTATATGATGCTATTAAGAGAAGAGTGTTCAATGATATGTTATTATTAATTACTTGAATCTGCATTACATATCAGGGCTGTTAACTTTTTGGATTTGCTGGGAGGGAGAGATACAATATTATAAATATGATACCAACAAAAAATAGTAAAAGGTAGCAGTCACCTCGGTGAATTTCAAGTTAGTGGGGGGGGGGGGGGGGGGGGGGGGAGGTCAAAAAAATTCGCACGGTCAAAAAAAACCCGCCGGAAAGTCCGAAAATCGCAGTCCTACAGCAAATGATCGTAGGCGACGGGCTATAAATTATTCCGTGTGATTCCGTATAATAAGTTGGTGATCGGAAAGTGTAAACCACTGATTTAGCATCTCGCGAAGGAAATAAACGCGTTGATAAACATTTTAATTGAAACATTTTTGAGGCTGGAGATTTTATATGCTAGGCGGGAGTGCGGGAGAAGTCTCTAATGCGGGAGAGATGACAGCCCTGACATATGCATGAGTTATGTTATTGTTTATTGATTTCTACTTTAAGCTGCCAACATGTTTGTTTTAGTCAAAAACAATGTTCTCTCATTAGCATGATTATAGGCCTAACAGAAAAGGTGTTGGATTGCCCTTTCACCTCAATTTCGTATGGGTCGGTCGGTCGATATATATTTTTTTCTTTTCTTTTTTGATTTCAAAGAAATGACCAAATCACACTGGAATACACACACAAAATAAAACGCGACTGAGTGTTCCCGATTTTTCCGGTCGGTCGGGAAAGGGCAATCCAACACTTTTAGGCCTGATGATCTTGAAGGCCTACAGGGTATCTCAATAAAAACCCGTGCACGTGTTTACCAAACTTATTGACCATGAATTTGGTGTAACAACTGTATACGTATTGATACTGATAGACTAAAACGCTTAGCTTTCATATGCCGTTCATTGCATCTGACAGTTTGCAATGAATAGAAAGGGTTATTCCGGAGAGGGGTTTGGGGTTGTTACCACCCCCTAAGCAAATCTAATCCGAAATGCAGAGTATAGCTAGAGGTACCCACTATCCATACATACCAAAACAAGTATAAACATCATACGCATGACGTCACCAAACATGACCGGGACATGACCGCGACCTCAAAATCCCGCCGTATGATCATGATGATTCGCTAAACACAGTGAAATAACAGTGAAATAGGCAAAAAAAGAAAGTCTTCGCCAAACAGTTCCAAATATCGGAACTACCTGTTTTTTTGCTTTTAAGTGAGGGAAATAGCCTAGGCCTATGCTTTAATATTCAGGACCATACACTTAAAATATTTTTCAAAAATGGAGATTTAAAAGAAGGCAACCACCCCTACTATCGGACGTTGACGGCTTACCCTACCCCGGGTAAGGTGGCACCCTCAATTTGTATTCGTCAAAATGAGCGCAGGGGATGTAAAAGTGATCACCTATAGACGCCCTATAGGTCACTGTTCTTTGCGTTTTAGCGCAATCGGCGACCACCCTCCCCTCCCTTAGGAGGACGAGGGTTTTAATGCTTAATCTTTCGGTAAAAGTGGCACAACGTCGATTTAGGTAGCTTTAGTTAATTGATCATATCTCAGGACAAAACCAAATTAGATGAAATAAACGGCATATGAAAGCTAAGCGTTTAGTCTATCAATATGTATACAATTAATTCACCAAATTGTAGAAGTTCATGGTCAATAAGTCGGGTAAACACGTGCACGGTGGTTTTTTTTTGAGACACCCTGTTTATCAGATTATCAAGTTCTGTCGTTGTCGCTTTATCATCACAATCTTAACTCCATAGGAAAGTACTGGAGAGTGAAAATGCACATCGCTCTTTACAATTTGTCTCTTAATTCTATTGAAAATACCCAGGTATTTATTTATTTATTTATTTTATTTATTTATTTGAACATACGCTTTTAAAACAGCGGCACCCGTCTACCCGACAGTGCGTTCATATACAGAAAATCACAAGATTAATACACAATTAATACACAAATTACAAAGTTTTACCATGAGATAGATATACATATTATATACAGACACAAAGTCAATCATACAAAATTGATCTGAAATTATGCCAGGCACACGTGGAAAATGGCACTATGTATGAACAAATATAATTCAATCGTCATTGTTTGCGCATTTCAACTCTAATCGTGCCTTCCATGCACGCTTAGAGAAGGACTTACAAAATTTGTCAAATACATGATAAAAGTCATTAACATTGCTTATATTACAAAATGTGGTGTATGTACTACCTAGCATTAATTTATATTTTACATCAAGATCGCTAGAGATAAATAGCACCCATACATCAATACCATTTAAGTCAATTAGAGCCTTTTCTAGATTATTATATTCATTAGTTCTTATAGCATTAAGTGACATGCAAGTGAAAAGAAAGTGTTTTGTATCCTCAATACCATTATTACATAATTGACAGGTGCCATTATTATCAGGGGTCCATTTACTCACTTTGTACTCTAATGGTAGTGTATTTGAACGAATCTTGAATTTCAGACAAGCCCCATAGGTAATGTTTTGATTAGGCCAAACCAAATTCTAAAGTTTCACGCTAGGCTTTACTATAGATTTACAATACCAACCAGTCTTAAGTACACAGATTGGGTTTGGGTGTATTCTAAGACATTGTTACCAGATTTGTGAGCCCAAATGTATACAACACGCTAAGAAATTAATGTACATTCAGATTTTGGCATGTGTGTGTTGGGCTCGTTTTTACACCCCACCCCATTAATTTTATGGTCGGTAGTCATAACATAGGCCTACATGCTTTACTGTTAATGCAGATCAAGGACAATGAAAGTTGTATTTTAATGTTGATACTTGTATAGACAGAATTTGTATTAATTAAAGCTTGATTACATTTCTGAATAAGTTAAAGCACAGTTGACTTTCACATAACAAGTTAAAACATTTGTCATCTGCCTGTGAATAAGAGTGTCATTTCTGTCATCCATGTTTACTAACTATATTTTTAAGGCATTCAAAGTTTAACTCAGAAGAGATAGATTTGATTTGTTTAAATATCTACTTACATTATCTTTAATAATTGTTTTTGTTTTGAGTTTTGCAAGTACATCCTATACGCTTGTATATTATTATCATTAGGCCTATTTGTATCAGGAGCTTGAAAAGGTGCGACCTTATGCTTCTTGCATGAAAATAATGATGCCAGTGGAACGTCCAATGGTCAGTTTGTCAGCAGGATGACATAAATATGACCAATTGGTCGAGAATGACCATTTCTTCGAATTGCATTGTTATTAAGTACATGTGCCGACCACAAGAAGGTAAGCGTTCTGTGTCACCCGTCTGGAGCCGTGTACTACGAAGCTTTATTGGTATCATTTCGTGCCGCGCCTTCGTCTAGCTGGCTGTAACATTCTTTGGGATTTAAACCTAATGAATCAATATTTTTTTAATTTCCTCATTTAATAATTGCAATGGTTTTGTTACCATAGTAAAGTTATGTCACATGATCATTTAGAGTAGGTCCTATCATTAATGTATGATACCTTTTGGTTAGGACAAAGACAAGATTTTGGACATTTTGTCAAGATCATTTAGAACAGTAGTAATTATAAATTTAATCATTTGATTTGTTTAAAGCATACATCATTTCCAATGTTTAATTGATGCATATTGGTATGTATCCATTTGTGTTATATAGATCATGATTATGCATGTTCTTCAAAATTAAGATTGAGGATCATATGTTCAATTCCATTATAAAGTCAATGTTTAGTTTTAAATTAGTTTAGTCATCAATAGTGTTAATACCATGATCTGGGAGGTTGGGGTTACTTTCGCCAAAATCGTACACCGTAAACAATCATTGTAGAATTTACATGTAAAACACTGTAAAATGATGGGAATATGACAGCAAAAAAGTATCTATTAC